>SJYO01041852.1:50774307-51243238 GCA_006410555.1 Capra ibex | reverse complement strand
CCGATTTCATGACCTCGAAGTCGAAATCGTACTAAGGAAGGTTTCTTTAGGGTCCCGACTAGAGGAAGTCTTACCTGACCAACCTAGAGGAACGTCAGGTTCCTTGAGAGTTCTCAGAAGAGGTTGTGATGTAAAGTTTGCGTAGTTAAGAAGCCGCAAGTCGGAAGAAGTGTCAGGTTGAGAGTGTAGGTATGTACTGGTGTCCATTTTGGTATCGGAACTGATCTGCCTGGAATCAGCCGTTTCATTACAGAGACGAAAACTTATATGATAGATCCAACCAGTATTGAAAAGAAGGTTCCTCATTCGTAGAAAATTAAAGTACCGACGTCAGTGGCAGACGTCACTAAGACCTCGGGTTTTTGTACTTCAGACTGTGACAAAGGTGACAAAGGGGTAGATAAAGGGTACCTCACTACCCTGACCTACGGTACTAGAAGTAAAAGACTTACAACTCGAAATTCGGTTGAAAAAGTGAGAGGAGAAAGTGAAAGTAGTTCTCCGAAAAATCGAGGAGAAGTGAAAGACGGTATTCCCACTACAGTAGACGTATGGACTGCAATAACTATAAAGAGGGCCGTTAGACCTAAGGTCGAACACAAAGAAGGTCAGGTCGCAAAGAGTAGTACATGGGACGTATATTCAATTTATTCGTCCCACTGTTATATGTCGGAACTGTATGAGGAAGAGGATAAACCTTGGTCAGACAACAAGGTACAGGTCAAGATTGACGACGAAGGACTGGACGTATGTCTAAAGAGTTCTCCGTCCAGTCCACCAGACCATAAGGGTAGAGAAAGTCTTAAAAGGTGTCACATAACACTAGGTGTGTCAGTTTCGGAAACCGTATCAGTTACTTCGTCTTTATCTACAAAAAGACCTTGAGAAAACGAAAAAGCTACTAGTTCGTCTACAACCGTTAAACTAGAGACCAAGGAGACGGAAAAGATTTTAGTCGAACTTGTAGTCCCTCAAGTGCCAAGTGTATAACGACTTCGGACCGAACCACTTAAAACTCGTAATGAAATGATCGCACACTCTACTCACGTTAACACGTCATCAAACTCGTAAGAAACCGTAACGGAAAGAAACCTTAACCTTACTTTTGACTACAAAAGGTCAGGACACCGGTGACGACTGAAAAGGTTTAAACGACCGTATAACTTACGTCGTGAAAGTGTCGTAGTGGAAAGTCCTAAACTTTGTTGAGTTGACCTTAAGGTAGTGGAGGTCATCGAAACAAGCATCACTACGAAAGATTCCGGGTGAACTGAAGTGTAAGGTTCTACAGACCGAGATTTACTCACTAGTGTAATAGTACTAATAGACCCAGCACTTCTAGCAAAAACATATCAAGAAGGCACATAAGAACGGTGGAGAAGAACTATAGAAGACGAAGACAATCCAGGTCTGGTAAAGACAGGATATAGCTCGGGTAGAAACGTACTTTACAAGCGTACCATAGAGATTAAAAGAATTACTCTAGAGATCAGAAAGGGTAAGACAAGAAAAGGAGATAAAGAAAAGTAACTAGGGACTTCTTCCGAAAGAATAGAGAAGAACGATAAGAAACCTTGAGACGTAAGTCTACGACTATAGAAAGGAAAAGAGGAAACGAAAAGTGGAGAGAAGAAAAGTGTCGAGAAACATTCCGGGGGGGTCTGTCGGTAAAACGAAAAAACGTAAAGAAAAGGTACCCCTACCAGAACTAGGGACAGAAGACATGTTACAGTGCTTGGAGTAAGGTATCAAGTAGTCCGTGAGATAGATAGTCTAGATCCGGGACTTTAGATAAAGAGTGAAGGTGACATAATCGTATTCCCTAAACTAAATCCAGTATGGACTTACCAGATCGCCAAAAGGGATAAAAGAAGTTAAACTCAGACTTAAACCATTATTCCTCAAGTATTAGACTTGGTGTCAGTCGAGGACCAGAACAAAAACGACAGACATATCTCGAAGAGGTAGATACCGACGTTTGTTATATTAGTTAGACTAAATTATGAATTTATGTTTTTAACCTTACTCGGATTTACAGAGAAAAAAAACTATAAATTTATAATATCTTGACATATACGTATGTTGGTCATTTAACACTTTCCAGATATGTACAACTTTACCTTCACTAGTATCTTATAATTCAAATTTATTTCCACGTCCTGTTCTGTGTCTCATTTTAGAACAAAAGTATTTGGTTGTTATCAACTTCTATACGTATATACAAATTTCTCCCGTGTTTTTATAAAACCTCCTATATGTCATTCGTTTGAGTTGTCACCAATGAAAACCTTTATGTTACCCCCACAATTTTTGAGTGAAAAATAATAATATTATAAATTATATTATAAATAACATACAATATATTTATAATGTATCTATAGATATAACAAACTTCAAAACGAATTTACGTAATTAATCTAAACTATATGTGTTTTCGTTATGTTTAAAAATTATTTTTCATTTAAATAACTTCTGTTTTATTAAAAAAAACATGAAACCACTAAAGGTATTTTTTTCCTTCATAAAACATTTATTAATAACTAATTTAATATCGAGATGAGAGACCATACCAGTAAATATTCACAGGTCATACGTGATACCCGAAGGGACCACCGAGTCGCTATTTCTTGGGTGGACGGCAACGTACTCTGTACCTAAGATAGTAACGTAGACCTTCTACGGGACTTCTTTCTTTACCGTTGGGTGAGGTCATAAGAACGGATCCTGTCTCCTCGGACCGTCCGATGGTAGGAACCCCACTCAACGTTTTCTCAGACTGTACTGAGTCGTTGATTTGTTGTTGTCTATCGTTGTATGTTGTACAGGTCAAGAAACTTCAACACTGGAGTTTACATGATGGATCTTCCTAAATTCTCATCTATTCGACCAACATAGATTCCAGAACGTCGAGTTTCAAGAACAGCTATTCGTAGTTGTCGTCGTAGACTCTTAAACCACTTTTAGGTTTTAGAGTACACGGAAGGGTCTATACGACTTAGTCTTAGATGTAAAATTGTTCTAAGGGTTCCCTAAGTGTAAGTGTCACTTCTCATTTTTCGTGACGAGGTCTCCTAAGTAGAAAACGAATACGGGACATTGTTAAAAAAAAATTGAAAAATAAAACATAACCCCATATCGGTTAATCGTTACATCACTATCAAAGTCCACTTGTTCATTCCCGGTGTCGGTATGTATATGTACTTAGGTAAGAGGGAGTTTGAGGGAAGGGGAGGTTCGAAGGTGTGTTATAACTCGTCTCGAGGCACACGACTTGTCATTCAGGAACTACCAATAAAATTTATATCGTCACAACGAATACCTCTCGGATCTATCCAGCCCCGTCTCTTCTGACTTATTCCTAATCCTCCCGATTTCGTAAACTGAGTAGAGGTATAATGGAAAGATCCCCAGTACCGAAGTTAGTAAAGGAAGTATACTTTAGTGGAATCTTGTCCGTTCTAGTGTCCTCTAGTGTTTAGATTCATATATCGAGATGAACATAAGTCTGTCTTTTGTCGTACCAGGAGATACTCAAAACTGGGAACTTAACTTTCACCGATAATTTTCTATACGGTGTGTACTTTATACAACAAACATATTTATAAATAAATAAGTGTAAATTTACTTTCCAGTCCTTCATTTTCCGTCCCACTTTACTTTACATCAGTCTCACTTTATTTCCAATTGTCCGATGTTTTACCTTTTTTTTTACGTGTACGGTCCTCACGATAAAAGACTCACTTAAATTTTATATTTTATATAACCTTATTTTATTTTTTGTTCCTGTGAAATCGTTATCACTAACTGTGACAGTAAAGTGAGCAAATAAAAAAAGATAACTAAATACACGGTGGTATAAAATTTTTACATTTTATTGTAACGGACAGTTTGACATCTGTCATTTTCGAAAACTTTATTTACGTTTGGAGAAAACTCATCCCTTTGAAGGTAAAGGACATTATAATGTCTAATCTATAAGGTTTTTGGGAAGAGACGTTTCGTTTATCTTTACGGCTCATTTTATTTTGTATACATAAAAACTTAAGTTTCGACATGATCGTTCAAAAATTACTTTAGGGGTCCTAGGATTTCGTTTCTCCAGTAACTTTTGGTTTCACCATCCGTGTTCGCACTGTGAGACGTCGGAACCCTTTTAACAACTATAACTATTGTAGCTCATAGTCCAAAATTCCGAGGATCCTATCACTGTGGACATGTTTTACTTCGGAACTTGACTATAGAGTGTGTTTCAGTCCTGTGCGTTTTAGGATGACGGAGTCCCGTTCCTAGTTGAATTTTTTATGAACGTGGTACTATTCCTTCTTTACTACTTCAAGTATGGAACCGTGGGTCCGAGACCCATCTTTTGAAGTAGAAGACATTCAACTGTGATCACTGTTTCTTGAGTGGACTACTACGTCCTCTGAATTCTCTACATCTGACCTAGGGACCCAACCCTTCTAGGGGTCTCTTCCTTTACGTTGGGTGAGATCGTAAGAACGGACCTCTTAGGGTACCTGTCTCGTCGGACCTCCCGATGTTAGGTATCCCAACGTTTCTCACTCTGTACTGACTTCGATGAATCGTGTTCGTGTGTTCTTAAATATTCAGTGTACAACAGTCTCAAGTCAAGGTAGGTGGACACACAGACTCTGTAATCTTTAATTTATGACACAAGAATCCCATTACTATGAGGATCTCAAAGACCGGTTTCGTTTGATTATAGGAGAGCTATTTAATAGGGAGTTGTGTCCGGTGTATTCTGAGGGTGTGTATTTCGGAAGACTACTATTTTCTCAGTCGTTTGTTTTTTCGTCTTTATAGTCTATATCTACTATTTTGTTCATACAAATTTTACTACTCTTTATTTGTTCTTTTATTCAGTACTACTTTTCCTTATTCATTTCTTCTCTTAGTTTATCTTATAGAGTTTTGTTTTTTATGTCAAAAACTTTATATTTTCTTTGCGAAGTAGTCCACTTAAATTTATAATCTAATCTGTATCTGTTCTTATATTAATTACTGGACTTCTCTCACAACATGCGTGAGTAAGGTCCTTTCTTTGGGTAAGTCTTCCTGTTACGTCTATCACCTCACTTCAAATAATGTGGCCACCCGGGTTCCGTCTCAGAGGAGAATCGGTTCCTGGGACCGGTCAAAAACACTTTTGGGATTTATGGGATTCACATGCACGGGTTTGGGTGGAGGGGTTTAAGGGACTTTGATCAGACTTGTTTCCTTTTCTTTCTATGTTAGTTTCAATTTGGTACTAAGTATATGGAATGCGGATCCATCAATTGTCACCTGTTAATAGTTATTCGGACACCAGTATGGTGTTATTCGTATTATCTTACATACTGAGATAAGTCAATGTGTCTATTAATCCCATAAGAAAATCCACTACCTCTCAGATTCATACTCGGTACCCTGAGAAGGAAGGTCCCCGGACTAAAAGGTCAACCATACAGTAAAGGTATCTATGACCCGTATATCGAGTTTCAGGTGTGAAACCGGGTTCTACCTCAGGACGAAAGTTTTATCTCGGACAAGACAGACAAAGGAGGAAGTTCTCATAAGTCTTACGTGGGAGTTTTATATTTTACTTTGTTTTCTTTAATTCCTCAGAGTGTATATGGACTATCCATACAGTTTCCTGTTCTTGTCTCTCTTACCTCTTTTCTGTTATAAGAATTTTTATTACTGACTCTTTAAAGATCTTAACTACTTTCTGAAAAAAAAATTAAGATCTAAGAGTTTTTCCCATATTTATTTTTATTTAGGTGTGGATATTTTTAGACCCCCCGAAGGGTCCAGTGATCACCATTTCTTGGAAGAACGGTCACGTCCTCTGTACTCTCTACACCCAAACTATGGACCCAGTTCTTCTAGAGGACCTCTTTCGTTACCGTTGTTCTGTCGAATTTGAATGTCTATTTTTCACATTTTCGATTTTATAGACGATAGTCCTTTCTCTGAGTCCGACTCTTGTTTGTAAGTCAGAGAAATCTCGACATGTTAGTCTTACTTACGGGTGGTAGGAGTGAGTCCGAAGTTTACTGGTCAGACTAATAAGTTTGACCCCTACGGAACCCGACCTCCGCCTCTTATTAAACTACTTGTCTACGTGATTCTTTTGTTCCTTAGTCGTTTCGTCCTCGTCACCCATTCCAAGTGGTTTCCTTTTAGTTCCAAAGTATTGATTACCTTCCTTTTTCTCTCGGATTCGACCCCCTCCACCCCCGTCCTACCGGTCTCCATTGTCGACTTACAAACAGGTTCATATCGTTTTTAATAACGTACTATAAACTGAACTCCACCATACGTAAAGAACTTATCAATAATTTAAGAAAGAGAAAGAGAAATTCGTAAGTCTAGTCATTAGTGTTTAGTTCACTGACGACCGTAGCATGTTGAGTTCCTTTGAGTTCCTTTGTGTATTTCGTTATAACTTTATATTGCTATTTGTCGTCGACTGAAAGTCATAGTTCTATTTCAGACTTTACGACTTCCATTACCTTTTGACCTCTCGAGGACTGAGGTGGGTTCCTTCGTCACCGATGAGTCGAGTTCGAGAAACGACGGTACGTCTTCACGTCTGGTTACTTCGGTTTAGAAAAAGTTCTTTTTAGTCCTCAGTCCTTACATACGTTTTATTTGTCTAAAAAATTAAGTCGTTAAATTAGTTAAAAATTTATGACACACTTAGTTGTCCTTCGTCTAGTTAGTTTGTCTTTGTCTTGGCAAGACGAATAATTTTAAGTACCTAATACCAAATACCTAGTCTCTGAACACCTACTTAACAGGTACGTTCAATTACCCTTCCTCAACCCTCTCAGACACGTAGGTGAAGGGAAGAGAGTAGACAACCCGATAGTATTTGATACGTAAAATAAAAATAGATCTAATTCACGGAATGTATGTAACTTGTATATATATATATGTGTGTGTGTGTGTGTGTATGTGTGTATATATGTGATGACAGGAACGTAATTGGTCAATAGAAAATCTCTTGAATGTTTATTTTCACATAGACAATAAACATGGAAATACAAATTATAAATATCTCGTGGTGTAAAGAAAAAAAATTTGGTGGAAAAAAATATATATTAAAAATCCAAGTGTCACTTTACTTTTGTCTTTAGTGTCTAAGGGTGTACAGGAGGGGAGTTACGGGGTCTTGTTTGTGTGTGTGTGTGTGTATGTCGAAAGGGGTGATAGTCGTAGGGGGGTCGTCTCACCATATAAACAATTTTGACTACTTCGATGTAACTATGTAGTGATGTTGGGTTTCAGGTGTCAAGTGTACTTCCAAGTGAGAACCACCACACGTAAGATACTCAGACCTGTTTGTGGATTTCTGTAGGTGGTAATATCATAGTATATCTTATCAAAGTGACGGGATTTTCAGGATACGAGACGGACGAGTAGAGAGGAAAGGGGGATTAGGGTCGTTGATGACTATAAAAATCACAGAGGTATCAAAAAGAAATCTATCTTTTAGTCTATCAACCTTAGTACGTCATAGATCAGGGAAATCTAATCGAAGAAAATGAATCTCTTGAACACACACACACATAGAATCAAAAGATATACATAGAATCAAAAGAGGTACATAATTATTAAATCAGGTAAAGAAAATCGTGACTTTGTTAAAGGTAAAAGACACTATATACAAGTCAAATAGGTAAGTGGACGATTTATTATAGAACCAACGAAAGTTCAAAAACGGTAATAATTATTTCAACAATACTTGTAGGTACATATTCTGAATCACATTTGGATTCAAAATTTGAGAAACCCATTTATGGCTTCTTGTCCTAATAACCTGACTCTACCATTCTCATACAAATCAAAATATCGTTCGACAGTTTGTCAGAAGGGTTGACCCATATGGTAAAACATAAGGTAGTTGTTATTTACTCAAGGAAAACAACATGTCATATAGAACTTAAACCACAACAGACACAAAACTGAAAACCGGTAAGATTATTCTTACACCACCATAGAGTAACTACAAAATTAAACGTTAAAGGATTGCTTCCAGGTAGATCAGTTCCGATACCAAAAAGGTCATCAGTACATACCTACACTCTCAACCTGACACTTCTTTCGACTCGTGGTTTCTTAACTACGAAAACTTGACACCACAACCTCTTCTGAGAACTCTCAGGGAACTTGACGTTCCTCTAGGTTGGTCAGGTAAGATTTCCTCTAGTCAGGACCCACAAGGAACCTTCCTTACTACGATTTCGACTTTGAGGTCATGAAACCTGTGGAGTACGCTTCTCCACTGAGTAACCTTTTCTGAGACTACAACCCTCCCCGACCCCCGTCCTCCTTTTCCCCTGCTGTCTCCTACTCTACCGACCTACCGTAGTGGTTCAGTTACCTGCACTCAAACTCACTTTAGGCCCTCTACCACTACCTGTCCCTCCGGACCACACGACGCTAAGTACCCCAGCGTCTCAGCCTGTGTTGACTCGGTGACTTGACTTGACTTGACTTATTGTAAACTACAACTCGTAGAAAAGTATACGAATAACCGGTAGATATATAGATGAAAGTATTCCATAGACAAGTCTGTAAAACAGGTAAAATATTAACCCAACAAACACAAGAATAACGACTTAAAATTCCTTTTGAATAAAATCTATTATCAGGAAATAGTCTATACATAAAATATTTATAAAAATAGGGTCCGAACAGAAGACTAAGAGAACTAGGAGTGAAGAAAGACTTCTACATGCTAAGATAGACAACTAGTTATGCCAGTCTATAGTTAGTAGTGAAGTTTTAAACTGTAAGAATAGTCGATAATTTATTTCTGACATCATAAAGGAATATAACTGTATCATCAATGGTGTTAAGAATGATGAATTAACTAATGAAATCTTGACTAATATTACAAAAATTTTATTACTGTCAATTAGACCCGATAGTAAGAATGTGTATAAAATTCGTTTATAATGTTAGTGAGATTTTTCAGATATTCAATTCGTTTTTTTTTTTTTTCTTTCTTTTGTTGTCAGAGTTTCCGGGAACAACTTAGTAGATTGAAGCCTCTTTTGTTTAGTCTTGAAATCCAGGGCGGGACTACGAGGTCCGGTTAACGTATATAGACCCTGAATAGTGGGGGATGATCTTTGGAAGGTGGGGGATGTGGATGAGTCTTCTGAATTGGGGAAGGGTTGATGTTTACGGTAGAGTTGATTTCTTATGGGGTTTGTACGACGGACTAATTGCAAAGGGAATAGCGAAGGTGTTCAAGTCAGCGAGTCAGCACAGGCTGAGAAACGCTGGGGTACTTAGCGTCGTTCGGTCCGGAGGGACAGGCAGTGTTTGAGAGCCTCAAGTGAGTCTGAGTGCAGGTATCTCAGTCACTATGGTACGGCGGTAGAGTAGGAGACAACAGGGGAAGAGGAGGACGGGGGTTAGGGAGGGTCGTAGTCTCAGAAAAGGTTACTCAGTGGGGGAGCGTACTCCACCGGTTTCATGACCTCGAAGTCGAAGTCGTAGTAAGGAAGGTTTCTTTAGGGTCCCGACTAGAGGAAGTCTTACCTGACCAACCTAGAGGAACGTCAGGTTCCCTGAGAGTTCTCAGAAGAGGTTGTGATGTGAAGTTTTCGTAGTTAAGACGCCGTAAGTCGGAAGAAGTGTTAGGTTGAGAGTGTAGGTATATACTGGTGACCTTTTTGGTATCGGAACTGATCTGTCTGGAATCAGCCGTTTCATTACAGAGACGAAAACTTATACGATAGATCCAACCAGTATTGAAAAGAAGGTTCCTCATTCGAAGAAAAGTAAAGTACCGACGTCAGTGGTAGACGTCACTAAACCCTCGGGTTTTTGTATTTCAGACTGTGACAAAGGTGACAAAGGGGTAGATAAAGGGTACTTCACTACCCTGGCCTACGGTACTAGAAGTAAAAGACTTACAACTCGGAATTCGGTTGAACAAGTGAGAGGAAAAAGTGAAAGTAGTTCTCCGAAAAATCAAGGAGAAGTGAAAGACGGTATTCCCACCACAGTAGACGTATAGACTACAATAACTATAAAGAGGGCCGTTAGAACTAAGGTCGAACACAAAGAAGGTCAGGTCGTAAAGAGTACTACATGAGACGTATATTCAATTTATTCGTCCCACTGTTATATGTTGGAACTACATGAGGAAAAGGATAAACCTTGGTCAGAAAACAAGGTGCAGGTCAAGATTGACAACGAAGGACTGGACGTATGTCTAAAGAGTTCTCCGTCCAATCCACCAGACCATAAGGGTAGAGAAAGTCTTAAAAGGTGTTAAATAACACTAGGTGTGTCAGTTTCCGAAACCGTATCAGTTTTTCGTCTTTTTCTACAAAAAGACATTGAGAGAACGAAAAAGCTACTAGGTCGTCTACAACCGTTAAACTAGAGACTAAGGAGACGGAAAAGATTTTAGTCGAACATGTAGTCCCTCAAGTACCAAGTGCATAACGACTTCGGACCGAACCTCTTAAAACTCGTAATGAAATGGTCGTACACTCTACTCACGTTAACACGTCATCAGACTCGTAAGAAACCGTAACGGAAAGAAACCTTAACCTTACTTTTGACTACAAAAGGTCAGGACACCGGTGACGACTCAAAAGGTTTAAACGACTGTATAACTCCCGTCGTAAAAGTGTCGTAGTAGAAAGTCCTAAACTTTGTCGAGGTGACCTTAAGGTAGTGGAGGTGATCGAAACAAGCATCACTACGAAAGATTCCGGGTGAACTGAAGTGTAAGGTTCTACAGACCGAGATCTAATCACTAGTGTAGTAGTACTAATAGACCCAGCACTTCTAGAAAAAACATGTCTAGAAGGCAAATAAGAACGGTGGAGAAGAATTATTAAAGCCGAAGACAATCCAGGTCTGGTAAAGACAGGAAATAGTTCGGGTAGAAACGTACTTTACAAGGGTTTGTGGGGATATTTATACCTCGAAGGGACTAGGGGGAACCGAGAGTCGGACCAGTAATCCGGCTGACAGTGGAGGAACGGACTTATTTCCATTGGATGAAGGTAACTCCAGTAGAAAGAAAAAAGACGGAGCCGGGCTTGATATGGAATGTACGACCGTAGTCTGTTGAGTTCCTTTGTGTATTTCGTCATAACTTTATACTACTATTTGTCGTCGACTGAAAGTCATAGTTCTATTTCAGACTTTACGACTTCCATTACCTTTTGACCTCTCGAGGACTGAGGCGGGTTCCTTCATCACCGATGAGTCGAGTTCGAGAAACGACGGTACGTCTTTACGTCTGGTTACTCCGGTCTAGAAAAAGTTCTTTTTAGTTCTTAGTCCTTACATACGTTTTATTTGTCTAAAAATTTAAGCCGTTAACTTAGTTAAAAAATTTTATGACACACTTAGTTTTCCTTAGTCTAGTTAGTTTGTCTTTGTCTTGGTAAGACGAATAAGTGTAAGTACCTAATACCGAATACCTAGTCTCTGAACACCTACTTAACAGGCACGTTCCTCACCCTTCCTCAACCCTCTCATGTAGGGGAAGGGAAGAGAGTAGACAACCCGATAGTATAGTTTCCCCTTTTTCTCCCTTCATCCCTCCAAGGTCTCGGTAAAAAAGAGGTGAACTGACTTTTTATTTTTATACGACTTATCGTAAATTCCTAATTTTTCTTAATCTGGACTAACAGTACTACAATTTGGTCTTTACAGTTGACAACAAACCTTTAAGACGTCTCATCACAAAGAAGGTGAGATCTCCTAGTAACCCTTTGAAGTCGGAAGTAATATAAAACATTTCCTTATTTAACACACTACTGGGGAAGTGGTTCGAACTAATATCCTTATTTAAACTAATTTCAAAAGACCCCCCAGAATAGGTATAATAAAACAGAACATGGTAAATAATACCAAAACGGAAAGAGTGTTGTATTTCTAAGTGAGTGAGGAGGCTTGTCTGAAAATAAGTTCTCGTTCTTGGTAGGGTTTAAAGGAAAATTCATTCGTCTATCGACACTGAGACTGGATTCGAACTGGATTCAATCTTGAGATGAGTTACGACACACACACACACACACACACACACACACACACAATCAGCGAGTCAACACAGACTGATAAACATAAAGTACCTGATATCGAACGGTCCCAGGAGACAGGTACCTTAAGAGGTCCGTTCTTATGTCATCTTACATGTGGATTAAACAACATGTGGACTTCGATTGTGTTGAAACATTTAGTTGATATTAGGTCATGTTTAATAAAAAAAAAAATTTCTTTTTCACTGGGTGACGTCCGTACTCCTTTTCCCTCTACCTAGTCTTTGAAAGTTCTTTTCTTTCGTTTCGTCTCCTACTTATTCGTTTAGGGCTCTTTCACCTGTATCCTGTGATCCATACTCCCTTTATTTTATTTATAGAACCTTATTTATTTGTTTTCTTTGGGAAAGTCCTGATTATCCGGTTTCTTTCAATATCATATTCCTTTGACCGGACAAGAAAGTAGTCCCTCTTTCAATTATCACTTCTCAAGTCACTTTTGTGTTGGTTGCTAGTTCTCAATAAAGTAGTTGATATACGGTACAGGAGTGAGTTTTCTATCATAAAATTTAACAAAAAGAGAAGACGACTGAGACATTTAAAGAATTTCCATTTACGTCTTTTTTTCTCTTTATTGAATTCTGAATTATGTTAAGTGTGTATTTAAAAAAGTGATCCTTTATCCGGGATTAATAGTCGTACATCTCTTTTTACGAGAAGTTTGTAAATTTATCTATCAATAATGTTGAAAAGTCGACATAAAATTAATAAACAAAGAAGAATCTTTGACTGGGAGGAAACCTGACTAGAATAAGTCTGTACTGTATCACAGTAAAACTTTTTGATATACGTAACCAACTTAAAATTTGTCGTTTACTTTAAAATTCGTTTCTTTTTATTAAATTGAGTTAAATAAGTGGAATTTTCGTTTACCTTTACCTTAATGTGAATTTTGTTCGTTCTTGATATTGGGAACGACTGTCTTTATCTTTGAGTAAGACCCCTTGACGACATGTTTCTTCATAATCGCACTCTTCGTTAGGTTAAAGTATGGTACATTAAATTTACGTGACATTCATTAATCTTAATTACGTCAACTTTGACAGAGACGTGGTACTAAGTTAATCCAGTAAATGGAGTCTTTTTAGATTTTAATAAAAAGTCTTTTTGTCTTTTCTATTAGTGAGACGTACACACGTACGATTTAACGAAGTCAGTACAGGTAGAGAAATACTGGGGTACCTGACATCGGGTGGTCCGAGAAGACAGGTACCTTAAGAGGTCCTTTCTCATTACCTCACCAAACGGTACGAGAGGAGGTCACCTAGAAGGGTTGGGTCCATAGTTTGGGAACAACGGACGTAACAGTCCGTTCAAGAAAAGGTAATCGCGATGAACCCTTCCGGACTATTAGTAATATAAAGGAGATTAAGTCCATGGAAAATTCTAGGATTGTCTTATGTTCTGTCAAACACTACGAACAACGGAAGGACGAAGTCTTTTATGTTATTCGTAGTGAAAACCCTCTTTGTAAGGAGGGGTGGTGACGGCGGGTGTACAAATCCGTGGAACTGTTCAAAGAACTTAGGTTATATGGGTCACACTTCTTTACGAACGTCGAGAATCGGAAAAAAACTATAGTCTCGTAGAAAAATTTTATAAAAGAAACACGTATTTCCTCTTGGTATCAAAAGACGTTGATATGTTTATTATGAAAAGAGGTTGATATGCTTATTATGAAAAGAGGATTTCTCCTGACTGAGTCTATCACTAGAATATTAAAAGATAAAAAACAGTTTCACTTTTCACTTATGTAACTTATTTATAATTTGTATATTTATTTACCAATTATTTCAACTTTTACACGAAAATTACACTAGACATGACAAGGAAACTTCATAAAAATACTGATATTCATTGATAAACACATTCATAAGTACATTAAAGTAGAGTGATCCGATACTCCCGTCCTCAGTAATAACAGTAAAGTCATACGGTTTTTATTGTGAACTATATTTTGTCTATAGTTCTTTTATGATTTAATCTAATCATACCACTTACCTTGTCCGTCTATCCTTCATTTATTTATACACCTACCTACCTATCTAAGAAGTTTAGTTTCTCTTTATTTTCATCGTCATAACAATCATAGTCTGACTATGTTTTACTTTACTTTACTTCGTCTCAATGGTTCGTAGACTCATATTTTACGAACTTTTCAACGTGTATGATGACCATCAAACGTAAGGATGTACACCAGGTTCCCTTTTTCCGTACTCAGACAACGTAGACGTTGTCTCACGACTGTCTCAACCTTTAGGGACGTAAACATCTTTTACCGTCCTCGTCTTGATAAAGTAAAGGTACCCTTTTCGTCTTATTATACTGGTTTGTGGTTCGAACTCGGTACACCAAGGAAATTATGGTCTCTAAGACCTTATAAGAAAAGGGACCTTCGGTTCGGAATTTTCATAATCGTACAGTGGATTCTCTCCTAAGAAACCTTAATCTCATCTTAAACATCCCCGATAATTAGTATTGTAAACAACGACAAGTAAACAAGGCAGTACAGGTTTAGAAACATTGGGGTACCTGACGTTGTACGGTCCGAAGGAACAGGAAGTGGTAGAGGACCTCAAACGAGTTTAGTATAGACAGGTGTCGTTACGTTTTCGTACTTCCCCAAAATAAAGATCGAGCTCGATCCCGAGGACGGTGTAGGTTGCGTCACCTCACCTTGGTCCTCGGGGCTCGGGTCTAAATGTCAATGTCGTCATAAATATCCAAAATCTTGTCTCTCAACCGTTCCCGACTAACCGACGTCCTCAAAAGATCATAAATGATTAACCGATAACCGACGTCCCCCTACAGAAAATGCAGGACTATTTGAGTTTGGTCCAATACCCCTCATACGACTAATCTGCTCAGGACCGTAGGCACCCCTACTGGAGTGACCGTTACTGAGTCGGAAAGGGCACTCAGGATGGAATCAGGGACTTCGGATAGT
This sequence comes from Capra ibex, assembly GCA_006410555.1. Lineage (NCBI taxonomy): Eukaryota > Metazoa > Chordata > Mammalia > Artiodactyla > Bovidae > Capra > Capra ibex. Next base: position 51,228,205 of record SJYO01041852.1, on the reverse strand, counting down.
ACCGTAAACAATCCAGGGTTGTTATAGGTGACTCAGTCACTACGGTAGGTTAGTAGAGTAAGAGGTAAAGGGGGAAGAGGAGGACGGGAGTCAGAAAGGGTCGTGACCCCCGAAAAGGTTACTTATTATTGTAATTATAGATAGATTTATCTTCTGATGTCACCTTTAAGGTTGAACTCGAATCTGACGTGAATGGGACCCTAACTCTTTTTACAGATCTTTTCTGACCTCTCTAACCCAGGGGTCCCGAGATGAACATATTAGTCGAGTCGGACTAAGACACCGTCGTAAGTAGGTCCTCTTTCCACAGTTCTATGTAATATTACAAAACAGGAATTATGTCTGTTTACAGATAGTTAGTTTCATAGACGACCGGGTCCAAGGTCTCCACAAGAAGACTTGGGATCATTTTCATCACATATCTTTTCCTCTCCATTTTGACTTTTCTTGATTGTGGGATTTAAGGACTTACCGGTAACTGACGTCTTTTTCCATCTTTACAGATCAAATGAAGGTTACAATAGTCAATGAAATCCTTTGTCGTTGAACCGTCATCGTCCTCAGTCGTACCCACCTAAACGTCACCTAACATTGACCTAGACACGTGTATTGGAACTCACAGACATTGACGGAATGATCTGAGTAACCTTCGTATTTCGCACACCTCCATATAAACTCTCGTTAAAATCACGTCTAGTGTGTTAGTCTCTCTTCCTTTTGTTTTATAAATAAAAGAAGTTGAGAAGATACTAAGAGTCAACCCATCTGACCTCCTTCAGTCGAACGTTTATCTTAAACGTTCTCGGAAAGAACATAAACGTCTGTAAATTTCCTGTCGTCATCAGTACATACGTACGCTCTCAACCTGGTATTTCCGACTCCCGACTTCTTGATACCACGATCTCTTCTGACAACTCTCAGGGAACCTGTTCCACTAGTTTGGTCAGTCAGGATTTCCTTTAGTTGGGACTCATAAGTAACCCTCTTGACTACGACTTCGACTTCAAGGTTATAAAATCGATGAACTACGTTTCTCGGTTGAGTAACCTTTTCTGGAACTACGACCCTTTCTATCTTCTATCCTCCTTTTCCCTTCCTGTCTCCTACTCTATCAACCTACCATAGTGGTTAAGTTCCTGTTTTAAACTCGTTTGAGACCCTCCATCACTTCCTGTCCTCGAACCGTACGATATCAAGTACCTCAGTGTTTCTCAACCTGTACTGACTTTCTGATTCTTTGTTTTGGTTGTCTTTCTAATCTCAGTCTTTAGTGATTGTTTCCCATTAGAGTGTCCACGTCACCTTTGTACGAAGTTTTATTATTTTTGTGGTCGGGTATTTAAAAAAATTCCCGGATGTAGTCCATTACCTTCAATGTATATTACGACACCCAGTAAGATTCGACATTAGGTGTGATCTTAAAAATCTCGGGACCTTTATTTTTAATAAAGTATTTGTTACGTAGATCTTTGTCTACTGGAATCAAAATAACCGAGACGAGAGAAGAAAACAAGGTGTGACTGAGACTTGGGAAACAATAATACTAAAAGGAATTAAAACATAGTAAAATTAACATTCATATTAGTACCTTCCCCAAAACCACTACTAGAGATGAATCCTTTATTAAGGTCGTAAGTTTGTTTAAAATGATTCTTACTATAAGTATTATAAGTAGAGATCTTTTATGTTTCGTCCAACAAGAACTACCGATATTGTTCTTTTTATAACTAAACCCATCACTTCAAAAGTAATCTTCTATAGTTACAAAAACCATCTCCGATATAGTTAAGTGAAGAATTTTTCGTGCCATCTTTGATATCTTTCCCAAGTTTTACTACGAATTTCTTAAACTTTAATACAGTACGTCTTTCCGAATCTTTTGACCTTAAAGTAAAACCTGTTCTCTATTTATATTCCCCTTAATGAAAAAGTTTTATTCTTCCCAACAATACTCGTCTTACTATTCGTCAACAAAAGGTAGAGATGAATCTCGTTCTATATTCCTTTCCCGAGGTTCCTCTCGTATCCCTTCAACCCGACTGACAATCTTTTCTAAATGACAATCGTTCTCTACCATTGGGACCTTTTGCAACGACTGTCTGTAACAGGTTGTAAACGAACACACATAAACTACATTTATTACCCGACGTTTTAAATTTTGGGTTTTTCAACAGATCTCCAAAGAGTTCTAGGAATATAAATAGAGGTTTGTCCCTTTTCCTTTTTATTATGAAGATGAAGTAGCAAGGAAACCGAATTATCATACAGTGATAATGGTTTAATAATTGACCAAGAAAAAGTATACTATAACGAAATGACTTGAGTCGAAACCATATTAAAATCTCAAAGAGTTTAGAGGACAATCTATACCTTCTTTTACAGATATAACCTATGTATTTCACCTTCTATTTAGTTTAATCACTAAAAATTTTGTGAAACGTATCGTCCTAGAAACGAAGGTTATGGTGTAAAACACTCACCGGTCATATCTATTCAAACCAATGGACCCTCACTCTCTTCTCCTTCCCCGTCTCCCACTCTGTCTTAAGATGACTAGGGTGAGGGATGCAGACGGAAAGGTTGTCGGGGGTCTTTGGGACTTCCTTGGGGACACCGAAAAACTCCCAACAAATTTTTAATGGCTGGGTTTATTCTTACTGTACAACATAAGAACCTCGTGAAATATCGAGTTTTTTACTAAATTTCGTATCGTAAAGACAGGAAGAACAGAGTCGTAAATGAAATATAAATTCTTTTATTAAATTTTCTTAGACCCCTACCGTAAACTTCCCACTAGTATTCAGATCAATATAATTCATCTTGTTCCCTTTTTTTATGAATTCTTATCTATGAAAAGAAATGTTTTTAATATATCCCTCATAAAGATTAAAGTAGTGAAAATCTATTGCACACTCTACTTTTCCCAAATATAACTTATTTTCCTGTTACCTTTTACGATGAACTGACTTAAACCGTGACCCGATCCCTACTGAAGAGGCAATTCGTTTCTTCCGTGTCGTGGGTCCCGAGTGTCATGAAAAGTCCCGGGTAATTTTACAAAATAAGAAAAATTTTAATCTTAAATCTTTTACTTGACTCAGTTTATTTTACCGAATTAAATATTTTAATATAATTATACAACAAAACTAGTAGAAGAATAAGTAGTATATCTATTCCCTCCCTAACGACTGTACTCTAATATGACAACAAGTCAGCGATTTAGTACAGGCTGAGAAACACTGGAGTACCTGTCGTCGTACGGTTCGAAGGGACAGGAAGTGGTATAAGACTTCAAAGGAGTCCAGAAGGGACCACCAAGTCTGTCATTTCTTAGACGGACGTTACAATTTCTGGACCCAAGCTAGGGACCAAAGTCTTTTCGGGGACCTCTTCCCGTACCGTCGGGTGAGGGCATAAGAACGGACCTCTTAGGGATACCTGTCTCCTCGCACTACCCGATGTAAGGTACTTCAGCGTTTCTTACCCTGTGTTGACTCGTTGATTGGGAAAGTGAAAGTGAAACGGTGAACTGAATAGAATTAGAGAACTAGATTTATAAGTTAACGAATAAGTTATAGTCTAACAAAGTCGTACTTCGGGTCCGGGTCTAAGAAAAAGGAACTCGATATGTTGGGGACGACGACGACGACGACGACGATTCAGCGAAGTCAGGACAGTCTGAGACACACTGGAGTATCTACCGTCGGGTGGTCCGAGGGGCCAGGGACCCTAAGAGGTCCGTTCTTGTGACCTCACCCAACGGTAAAGGAAGAGTTTAAGTACTTTCACTTTACACTTTCACTTCAACCAGTCAGTATAGGCTCAGAAGCGCTGGGGTACCTGACGTCGGGTGGTCCGAGGAGGTAGGTACCCTAAAAGGTCCGTTCTCATGACCTCACCCCGCGGTAGAGGAAGAGACTATTTGGGGGATGTCATAAAGTTATTGATAAAAAGGGTAGAAAATTGGTACATAGTACAGTGTTGGGAATTTGCAAGACAGTCGACCTAAGTGTTGAGACCTTCTGTTTGTTGTAAGGTACAAAGAGACTGGTATAAGTTCAAGAAAAATAAGTTTTACAGACAGACACTTGACCGGAGAATTCAATACAGAGAGAGTAAGATTTAGGTCCTCGAAGGGACTAACGAGTTACCTATTTTTTAAACGGACGTTACGTCCTCTGTGTCCAAACTAGGGACCCAACCCTTCTAGGGGACCTCATCCTTTACCAGTGGGTGAGGTCATAAGACGTGTCTTCTTGGACCGTACGATGTCAGTTCAGGTTTAGAATCTAGACAATTTGGAAAAAACTTCGAGGAAGGTTCTTCGGAAAAAGAACACAGGATCCGAAAGGTTTGAAGAGTTGTAAAAAGGTAAAGAGTGAGAACATAATAGTATTAAATAGAATCTCATTATTTACACACACATATTAAAAGACGATCTACCTCTTTAAGACAAACTGTTTTTAATTACAGTCTAATAAAAAAGTAGAAATTATCATGTATCTTGATACGGAACGGGTTCCACCCATTAGTCATTTACGATGACTTAACTCACAAAGGACTTGTGTTACTTCTTTACGGAGATCCTGAAGTCTCAGTCTTTTTTTTAAAGACTAATCAGTACAGGTGGATTTTTCCTTTATTTTCAGTTACTTACAACAACATACGGAATAGAGTAATCAGTCGAATTAAAGGAGGAAGTTAAGATTCATATCCGGAACGGATGGAAGTGAGTTCCCTAAAACACTAACAATCTTCTTCTTAGTTGTTTATTCTTGACTAAAAAGGGTATATCGTTGTAAAAATTTTATAAAGGAATCTTTTCTATAAAGTGTTTTTTTCTTAAGGTGTCTATGTCCTCAAAAATTTTAAGGTTCAATTTGTTTCAATTTGGTTAGAGAAACGGTATCCTAAAGTTATGTAAAAATTACGTAACACTTATAGTTTCTATCTGTGTTATTTATCTTAAGGGATTTGTACAATAACGTGTTTTTGGAAAATAGGGTTTCGTCTACCGTATAAGCTACCTCCACAAATCACCTCATAAAACCCTTTCTGATAAATGCTTACATTTAGACAAAATTGTACTCGTATTTCGATAACAACTCTGATATAGTAAAAACGTTTTTTCTATCTTTTGAATTAATGAGTGTTTCGATTTGTATCTTTTATAGAGAGACTTTTCGATTCCTAGATTAGTTTTATCGTAAATGGTTCATACAGTATGACATTTAAGTAGTATTATAATTACTTCAACATAGATCTATTACGATCTATTTTGTCGTTTACATGTAAAAACGTCATATTTTGTTGTTTTGTTATAAGTATTCGAAAACTTAAAACACGTACGGTGAAACTGAAGTACCTTAGATCGTCAATCCCTGACTCTTTTAACAACTTGTTACACTTCAATAAATTAAACATTCGTAAATTGAAAATAGGTTATTTTAGGAAACGAAATGTATCTGTAGTTCAGATAAAAATACGTAGACACCACCACTTCAAAAGTATTATAAAAATAAAAAATACTGTATATAAGATTTCAGTCAATACACCATTTGTATTCTAAGAACTTCTTCTTAATCCTAATTTCTCTGTCAATTAGTAGTGATTAGATTTATAAATACCCCTTTTTTCTGATTTTAACTTTACTAGTACTATTACTAAATTCATAACAGAATTATAACAAAATGATATTTCACTACACTAGAATACTTATACATTGTATATCATTTGTCACCCCTTTTCAACATAATCAGACTTTATGAAATTTTCCAAGACGATTAACCTCTACGATCTTGTAACCGACACCAATAACGATAATAGAGATATGAGTTTGAAATTTTTACACGCGAACATAAATAACGAATCCGGAGTATTTCTGTAATTTAATTAATTAAGTCTGATTTTGGTCGAATACTTTATTTTTACTGTACATTATTTGTAAAAATGACATAGAAGGATCGGGTACTCGATAATCATCCTAAGTCTCAACTCAGTGCAAAAAATTCGATTAAGTTGGCATACACAAGGTTCGACTCGGTCAGGCTGAGTAAAATACGCCTTGTCCCTGTCTCGTGACTTTCTGTCGGTAATCCATGGGTACTCCCTGTAAATTGTACTCGTATTTCGATAACATCTCTGATATAGTAAAAACGTTTTTTCTATCTTTTGAATCAATGAGTGTTTCGATTTGTATCTTTTATAGAGAGACTTTTTGATTCCTAGGTTAGTTTTATCGTAAATGGTTCATTCAGTATGATATTTAAGTAATATTGTAATTACTTCAACATAGATATACTCCATTTTAGTAATTTACGATCGATTTTATCGTTTACATGTAAAAACGTCATATTCTGTTGATTTGTTACAAGTATTCGAAAACTTAAAACACGTACGGTGAAACTGAAGTACCTTAGATCGGACCTTAGTCGGACACACACTTCATAATTGTGTATGAGAATCGTCGGTTTCCTCCTGTATTCTAAGGTCTCTTTCTGCAAGAACGTCCCCTTTCCTTTGTCACTTCACTCTATTTTATTTATGGTTTATTCTTTGTCCTCTGTCTCTTTTTTTGTTCCCTCACTTATTTTAAAGGACACAAAGACTACTGAAGTTAAAATTGACTTCATTCAGTCTGTTTCTTTATAGTATACTATAGTGAATATACACATCAGATTTGTTTTATGTTTACTTGAATGTATATTTCGTCTTTGTCTGACTATCTGAATCTCTTACTTGATTATCAGTGGTTCCCCCTTCACGCACTCCGTCCTCCCTATCTGACCCTCAAACCCTAACTGTACATGTGTGGCGAGATAAATTTTATCTATTGGTTGTTCTTTGATGACATATCGTGTTCCTTACGACGAGTTATAAGAAATTATTAGGATATACCCTTTTATTAAACTTTTTCTTATCTACGTATACATATTGACTTGGTAAAACCACATGGGGACTTTGATTGTGTTGTCACAATTAGTTGATACGAGTTTGTAACCTCTTCCTTTACCGTTGGGTGACGTCACAACAACGGACCTCTTAGGGTCCCTGCCCCCTCGGACCACCCGACGGCAGATACCCCAGCATGTCTCAACCTGTGCTGACTTTGCTGAATCGTCGTCATCGTCGTACGAGTTGTATTTTATTATTCTTTTAAAATTTCTCGACAGAAAGATCCACAAAGATTTCGGGTTGATGTTACGTCAAAAGTGTATAAAACGTAGTGAGTATGTAATGTTAAAATAATGAAAAGTAGAACAAATTCGGTCAAGTTCGCTCAAATACAATGAACGGTATCGTTTCAAAATTTATTACGGAAGGATTTTAATTCAAATTGTATTAGTAGTGATACACACACACGAATCAGTGAGACAGTACAGGTTGAGAAGCATTGGGGTACCTGACATCGGACGGTCCAAGGAGACAGGTACCCCTAAGAGACCCGTTCTTATGACCTCACCCAACGGAACGGAAGGAGGTCCCCTAAAAGGGTTGGGTCTCTGACTTGGGTCCAGAAGACGTAACGTCCGTCTAAGAAATGGGAGTCTCGGTGATCCCTTCGGGTTCTTGTGACTTCAACCCATCGGATAGGGACTGGGTCCTTAACTTGGTCCCAAAGGACGTAACGTCCGTCTAAGAAGTGGTCGACTCGATGGTCCCTTCCGTTTAGTAGTGATCTGTCACATAATTTTCCGTTTCTGTAGTGAAACGGTTGTTTCCAGGTATATCAGTTCCGTTACCAGAAAGGTCATGAGTACATACCTACACTCTCAACTTGGTATTTCTTCCGTTTCGTGGTTTCTTAACTACGAAAACTTGACACCACAACCTCTTCTAAGAACTCTCAGGGAACCCGTCGTTCCTCTAGTTTGGTCAGTTAGAATTTCCTTTAGTGGGTCTTATGAGTAACCTTTCCGACTACGACTTCGACTTTGAGGTTATGAAACCGGTGGCCTACGTTCGTCGGTTGAGTGACCTTTTCTGAGACTACAACCCTTTCTAACTTCTACCTTCCTCTTCTCCCGCTGTCTCCTACTTTACTAACCTACCGTAGTGACTAAGTTACCTGTACTTGGACCCGTTTCAGACCCTCTACCACTCCCTGTCCCTTAGGACACGACGTACGTCAGGGGCACCCACTTTTGTCGGTCTGTACTGAACCGTTGACTTATTGTTGTTAGAAGTGATATCGTTCGATAATGGTTGCTGGAGGTCATTTTCTCGTGATCCTTATGTCGACACCATTTTTTTTCGAGTCAAATGAACGTGCACCGTTGTGTTTTCTTATGAGTGGTCCCTTGACACCTCGTCATCTCCCATAATTTTATCTGAACATCCTAAACCTGAATACTAAGCCCCCCTCCGAAACTCCTTCTGACCTACAACGAAACTTAAACACACAACGAGGCCTAAACCGACGACATTCCTATTAAGGTACTAACCCATAGAATATCGTAGAATGGATCTTCCTCTCTTTTGATCTAACTACGACTTCTATATTAACCATCTCTTCGTCGTCAGTGAGTAGAATCGGTCAAACCCAGTGTGGTAACACCACACCTGTTACAGTATAAAAAGTGTCCAAGTTTGTACTAATGACTCACCAGAACAAAAGTAGAACTGGGTAGTACTAGTATCTTACCAGAACAGACTATCACTAAAGATGTTGAATACAAGTTGTCTTGTGGTTCTGTGTCCAGTACTACAGTTTACTATCAAAAGAGAAAGAGTAATACTCTTCTCTCGTTAGTCCGGAATACGAGTTAGGGATAAGTACTAACCTAATTACTGTAAAACGGACGGGATCAAGTGGTATCAAATAGAAGAGAACAGTAGATCCGAAGTACATAACCGTTGACTACAAGAGACATTGGGTACGAATGGAACAGAGTGTGGTGGTCACGTTGTCACCCGTAAAAGGATACAGTTTCATATATTAAGATCATTGTTTCACAATCAGAAATTTAACACGATTTCGAGTTTGTCGTTCCTTCGTAGAAGGAGGAGACATAAAGATTTAGAGATTTCGTACATCTTATGTTTCTTCTTGACATGTTTTTTCTAGAAGCGATGGGTCTATTTGTGCTACCACACTAGTGATTAGATCTCGGTCTGTAGAACCTTACACTTCAGTTCACCCGGAATCTTTCGTAGTGATACTTGTTTCGATCACCTCCACTACCTTAAGGTCAACTCAATAAAGTTTAGGACTTTCTACTACGACACTTTCACGACGTGAGTTATACGGTCGTTTAAACCTTTTCAGTCGTCACCGGTGTCCTGACCTTTTGTAGTCAAAAGTAAGGTTAGGGTTTCTTTCCGTTACGGGTTCTTACGAGTTTGATGGTGTGTTAACGTGAGTAGAGTGTACGATGATTTCATTACGAGGTCTAAGAGGTTCGGTCCTAAGTCGTCATGCACTTGGCACTTGAAGGTCTACAGCTTCGACCAAAATCTTTCCGTCTTCTTGGTCTCTAGTTTCACGGTTGTAGGTGACCTAGTAGTTTTTTCGTTCTCCCAAGGTCTTTTTGTAGATAAAGACGAAATAATTGATACGGTTTCGGACACTGACACACCTAGTGTTATTTGACACCTTTTAAGACTCTCTCTACCCTTATAGTCTGGTGGACTGGACGGAGAACTCTTTGGACATACGTCCAGTCCTTCGTTGTCAATCTTGACCTGTACCTTGTTGTCTGACTAAAGTTTATCCTTTTCCTCATGCAGTTCCGACATATAACAGCGGGACGACTAAATTGAATATACGTCTCATGTAGTACTCTTTACGACCCGACCTCCTTCGTCTTTGACCTTAGTTCTCACGGCCCTCTTTATAATTATTGGAGTCTATAGTCTACTGTGGTGGGAATACCGTCTTTCACTTCTCCTCGATTTTTCGGAGAACTTTTTTCATTTTCTCCTCTCACTTTTTCAACCGAATTTCGAGGAGTAAGTCTTTTACTTCTAGTACCATAGGCCAGGGTAGTGAAGTACCGTTTATATACCCCTTTGTTACCTTTGTCGCTCTCTGAAATAAAATAACCCGAGGTTTTAGTGACGTCTACCACTGACGTCGATACTTTAATTTTCTTCGAATGAGGAACCTTCCTTTCAATACTGGTTGGATCTATCGTATAAGTTTTCGTCTCTGTAATGAAACGGTTGTTTCCAGGTAGATCAGTTCCGATACCAAAAAGGTCATCAGTACATACCTACACCTTCAACCTGACACTTCTTTCGACTCGTGGCTTCTTAACTACGAAGACTTGACACCACAACCTCTTCTGAGAACTCTCAGGGAACCTGACGTTCCTCTAGGTTGGTCAGGTAGGATTTCCTCTAGTCAGGATCCACAAGAAACCTTCCTGACTACTATTTCGACTTTGAAATCATGAAACCGGTGGAGTACGCTTCTCAACTGAGTAACCTTTTCTGAGACTACGACCCTCCCTAACCCCCGTCCTCCTCTTCCCCTGTTGGCTCCTACTCTACCGACCTACCTGTGACTGAGCTACCTGTACTCAAACCCACTTGAGGTCCTCGACTACTACCTGTCCCTCCGGACCGCACCATGCTAAGTACAACAGCGTTTCTCAGCCTGTGCTGACTCGGTGACTTGACTTGACTTGACTTTCGTACGATAATAAACGTGTCTAAAAACGACACAACTTTATAGGGTTTAAACGAACCGGTATTAACGGTCGAACTCGGGTAGAAAGGTGAGTAAAGAGGAAGAAGGAGAGACAACAAGTCATCTTGTAGACCGTCTTGATGAGGTACTACCCTTTTTTGATCGAAATATAGAAGATTAAAAACAATCCTCTTTTATACGGAAGGTTAAACTTTTGTTCAAGGTCCTAAGTCTTTGATGGTCCCCATAACAGGGATCATATTATAGATACTAATACTAAAGTATTATAAGAAATACGTTAAGATAGTTTATAGTGGAAACCCACATCTGTAACCTCCGAAAGAACAAATTTACGAATTATTTAAAACTAAAACAAAATGAGAATACTTCTACTAAATTCGTGTCTAACTTACAGATTCCATTTTGATTTCTCGTCCCTAGTAAATGGACTGTCAATTGATCCGTATCGTGTGTCCCTGGGTTTGATCGTGATAATATGTCTCTTGTATAAAGGTATCTACGTAACGACAACGTTTATCCGTAAGAGTTCAACTAGATTGACTTAATTTCGTAATTCAGAAAGTTACTGTTCAATACACTGACCACCCCAATAAATTAACGAGAACAGATATCAACAAAATGGATATTTTACCTCTCTTCTTATCCTAAAGAAGAGTCCCAGTGACACTTCCAATTCTCATTTACACGTATTCCTTAAAAAATCCCCGTATTACAATGACAACAAGTCAACGATTCAATACAGGCTGAGAACGTTTGGGTACCTGTCATCGTGCGGTACGAGGAGACAGGAGATGATAGTGGGTCTTAAACGTGTTTGAGTACGAGTGACTCAACGAGTACGATAGAACGGTCGAGTAGGAGACGGTGAGGGAAGTAAGGAACGGGAGTTAGAAAGGGTCGTAGTCCCAGAAAAGGTTACTCAGCTGAGAAGGGTAGTCCACCGGTCTCATGACCTCCAAGTCGAAGTCTTTGTCAGGAAGGTTACTTATAAGTCCCAACTAAATGAAATTCTAACTGACCAGGATTCTGCAGGAGTCATTATACGTATGTATGTGTGTGGCAAGATTGTATTTTGTTTGACGAATTATTTTTATAAATATTTTTGTTATTTTCTTACTCGAGTAGGGTATCTTGTTCATAAGTACTTATCAGTGTTTAAAGTGAGTTAAATGTTCGTGTATACAAGAGAGTAGACAAGTAAAGGGTCTGAGTATTAGACATTATCTAAGACCTTATGGTTCTATTTTTGTGTATAGAAACTACAATCTACTTATAAATGGACGAATCAAAAGGATACATCCAAATGTAACTACGAATTTGTGAACTTTATCGTCTAAGATTTCCTTTCATTATAGTGTTGGACGGACCCCAGTAAGTTCTTCATCTGTACTAAAAGTATTTAAGGTGTGAAAAGACCAGATGGAGTTTTTGTCCAGAAGACACTATTCTTTCCTATATATGATGAGATACAAGGTCTTCGTCACTTTTTTATCCGAATAGATAAGTCACAACAAGAAAAAAAGAATGTCCTTCAACGAAAGAATCGTATTTTTTTTTCAATGGTTTTATTTAGTAGGTCTATTTTATGACCTTATGTAATTTAAGATCTTCTGTCTCATTATGATCTATAATGTGAAAGGTTTTATATAATGGTGAAGACATAAATACAATGAAAAAATATTTTCTAAAGTGAAACAATAAGTTGCATGGTCCTCATAACTAAGTGGAATTCGTCTTTATTATTTGTGGTCCGTCTATACACTTTTTTACTCTATTTCTAGTTTTTCTTCCCAATGAGAATTAATACTCGTACACCAAACTTTATTTGTTAAATATTTTCTACCCGATCCTATAAAAACGAAAAAAAAGAAAAAATTTTCAGAAAGAGTTTTTTCTTCAATATAATGTTACAGATCTACATTTATCAGGTTACCTCCCTCCGCCCCTTACGTTTCAGAACTCCTATGATAATGGATTCTCCATTCAACGATTACTATTTATATTCATGATAAAAATCTTCAGAGAAAATAGTAAATATGGACCACTACACGGAGAATCAATGTAAAATCTCCCATTTTGACTTAATATTCTAGACTTATCATAGGATTATTTAAAAAGTTCTTCGTAGTCACATTGATCACTATTTAAAAGACTACTTCGACTCGGAAAGTATCGTTCGAAAATATTTCATGAACAGTGCACAGTCCATGACACGATTCAAGAAATGTATGTAGTATATTTTAACCGAGTTCTTTTTTGGGACATTTTGTATCCCATCGGTGGTAAAGTGTTAACTCTTGGTTCAGAAATTTAACACGATTTCGAGTTCACGATTTCTTGGTTCAGTGTTAACTTGGTTCAGAGTCTCTCGGTCGACTAGACGCGTTCCAGTGTACTGATCATCCGTCATCTCCTTCTCCACCGTCTGTGTAGTGAGAAGTTAGCGACTCGAGACATGAAAGGGGGACTCGTCAGAATGTAACGCTTGGGTTGTATACGAGTCGGAGGGTCATAGAATAAATGGACATGTTGATGATACGTACTCTATAACTGGGTAAAATTTCTACTCTTTTGTCTCAAATTCCGGTGTTACATTCAATTTACACAATTAATGTTTTGGTCTTAGATTTCAATTCAAACAGATTTAGGTTACGGTACGAACGTTAGCCGTTCAGTAGGAGGACTTGATAGAAAGAATGGACTTTTTTCTTTAACAAAATAAGATACATGTAGGAGTAAGTCTGATCGTAACGGGATTATTAACCATTTTATAAAACCCCTAGGCGTTCATATTAGTGATGATAGTAATACACACACACACACACACACACACACACACACACACACACACGTACACGACACGAATTAACAAGTCAGCACAGGTTGAGAAACACTAGGGTACCTGGTATCGAGTGATCCGAAGAGAGAGGTACCTTAAGAGGTCCACTCTTATGATCTCACCCATCGGATGGGGAAGAGGTCCCCAAGAAGGGATGGGTCCTTAGTTTGACTCCAGAGGACGTACCGTCCGTTTAGGAAATGGTCGATTCGATGGTCCCTTCGGGATATATATATATCAAGGTAAGATGAATTCTTCCTCAGAAAACGTTCACGAACCACTTAAAAAACTTTTTCACAGTTCCTATAATTTGATATCGAAGTCTTTGTCTAAACTTATAAACTTAAGTTTGAATTATTTTCGTCAATCTTTTCCTTTACCCTTTTCATTTTCACCTTCTTAATTCTAACGTATAAAGACTGAGGTCGTACATATGAAATAGTGAAAGGATCTAGTTCCCTCTTCCACTACGTCCTTTTTATGATGACAGAGATTTTAGAGAGGTTTAAATCAACAATTATCACTGTGACTTAAATTTTGTGAAATTTTCTTTATGACTTTCTAATAATTAAATTACTTTACGGTCATACGAAGAACAGTGAACGTGAAATTAACACTTGAATTAGTGTTCGTAAAGATGATGTGATTCGACGGATACTAAAATCTGAATATCCTGTTTTTACGGACATAGATGATTAACATAAATTGTTCACGTTAAGTTCCATTTAAAACACTGTTATTCGTTTGTGTATTTAATCCTCTTTACAGTTGGGATGTATGAAAAAAGTACACAGAAACAGAATGTGAGTTAGAGCAAAGGAACAGGTGTCCTCCCTACCGCCCCCCGCCCCCCCCCACCACGACACCTTTCATACGTTAATCTGTAGTCGTTATCATACATGATCGTTCCTGTGCTGCAACCCAGTCGGAATAGAGTCCAGTTATTTTTACATCGTAGGTCTGATACTTACTACAACTTTATTCTTCGTAAATCTTCTCTCGTTAAGATTTACATATTTAATCCTCCTATATTTCTTCTCCTATACTTTCGGTAAATCCATGATTTCGGAATTCAGAGATCTCTTCTTTCCGTGTTCTTATTATTGAATTACCTTACGATTGTACAAATAATAACGAGAATGAGATAAACGAAAGGTAAATATATCTGTGTCCACGAGGGTGATTCGATAATAAAATTGAAACGTCTCGTTTTACGGGGAGGACTCTCAAAATAAATGATCCGTATAAAATAAACGCTCCAAAACAGAAATTTACAATATCTGTATCGTAAGATATACAAGTCCTTCTCTGATTTAAGAGAAGAGGGGGTTGGGTCGAGGGTTAAAGTCCAGTGGTTTTACTCTGAGATTAACAGGGTCTGACCTTCAAATTCACAAGTGAGGACTTGATTAGTCTTCACCGGTCCAAAGATCCCGACGTCATGTTTAACAGTCTTTGAAAAAGATACCAATAAACTTACTTCTCGATTAAGAGTGTCTTCTTGTAGGTTCTTTTGTTTTACTACAGGAAATGTGTTCGAGTCTCGTTCCAAAGTTAAGTTGAGAAAGAGGTTCCATGTCAAACTCTTCATTTCATACAGCGTGTGGAGAGTCAAATGGAAAAGAAGTAGACTCGACAGGGATGTCAGTCCTCGAGACATTCTCGACGTCAGAAGACCGTCGATATTGAGTGAAGAAAGAAGAACGGTCACGACACAAGAGGAACACAGGGAAAGATGACGAGGGGACAACTCCTACATCTTACGAAGGCTTGTAGATAATCACTTGTCTTGCCTCCCCTTAAGTGTAGGGTTTGTCGTGTAGAAACAGTTCCCCTTCGCTTCTCACTTATTTAAAAACGGGGGGAGGGGGGGTGGTCACCTGACAGGACTGTGGTCATAAATCGAAGAATTAGGTTGTTATGTCAGTCCGAGTGTGTTACCGTCAGTTGTGTTATCGTGTAAGAGTTTTACTAAGAGAGAGGTCTAAAGGAGTTCAGAGGAACGGGGAACGAAGACGAAAAACGTGAGAAACTAATTCGTTTTTGGTATTGGGAAACGGAGTCCGAATGAATCCGACGCCTTTAGTCTATTCAATCTTCCTCAAAGAAATTAAGTAACTAAATAAGGAGTCCATTTATTATCTTCGACTCTATTACTTTCGAAAGTTTACGAAATATTGTGTAAATAACGTACCAATAATTTATAATTTTTAATATGAACCCGACCCCTGTGTCATCACGAATTTTTCTGTGAGAAATATGGGAGGTCTTCGAATGTTAGGTAAAACTCTATATATTTTGGTTTCAGTTTTTTTGTCTCATAAACACATAGTCTAAGGTTCTTCCTTTGTTTTGTTATAGGGACTCCTTCTTTCATCGATTTCCTCTGGGGGAAGTCAAGTCAAGTCAAGTCAGCGAGTCAGTACAGACTGAGAAACGCTGGGGTACTTAGCGTCGTGTGGTCCGGAGGAACAGGTAGTGGTTGAGAGTCTCAAGTGAGTCTGAGTGCAGGTATCTCAGTCACTACGGTAGGTCGGTAGAGTAGGAGACAGCAGGGGAAGAGGAGGACGGGGGTTAGGGAGGGTCGAAGTCTCAGAAAAGGTTACTCAGTTGAGAAGCGTACTCCACCGGTTTCATGATTTCAATGTCGAAATAACAGTCAGGAAGGTTTCTTTAGGGTCCCGACTGGAGGAAGTCTTACCTTACCAACCTAGAGGAACGTCAGGTTCCCTGAGAGTTCTCAGAAGAGGTTGTGGTGTCAAGTTTGCGTAGTTAAGAAGCCGAGAGTCGGAAGAAGTGTCAGTTTGAAAGTGTAGGTATATACTGGTGTCCTTTTTGGTATCGGAACTGATCTGCCTGGAAACAACCGTTTCATTACAGAGACGAAAACTTATACGATAGATCCAACCAGTATTGAAAGGAAGGTTCCTCATTCGCAGAAAATTAAAGTACCGACGTTGTCAGTGGTAGACGTCACTAAAACCTCGTGTTTTTGTATTTCAGACTGTGACAAAGGAGGAGATAAAGGGTACTTCACTACCCTGGTCTACGGTACTAGAAGCAAAAGACTTACGACTCGAAATTCGGTTGAAAAAGTGAGAGGAGAAAGTGAAAGTAGTTCTCCGAAAAATCAAGGAGAAGTGAAAGACGGTATTCCCACCACAGTAGACGTATAGACTCCAATAACTATATAGAAGGCCGTCAGAACTAAGGTCGAACACGAAGAAGGTCGGACACACCTCTTGATCATTTTCGATTATGAGTCTAGATCCATCTCTACGTTACCCAGACACAATTTCTCCACGACGTAGACCTATTTTGTCCAGTTTCTCTATGGTCGACTTCAACCTTTTAATCTATTCTGGTGTAGTACGTCCTTTAGTGGTATACAACAGGAAATTTGTATAAACGACAGATCGATGGAAGATAAGACAGTTGTACATCTATTAAACCTCGGATACATTTGGTGGTACTTTAATTTTCTGCGAATGAGGAACTTTCGTTTCAATACTGGTTGGATCTATCGTATAACTTTTCGTCTCTGTAATGAAACGGTTGTTTCCAGGCAGATCAGTTCCCATACCAAAAGGTCACCAGTATATACCTACACTCTCAACCTGACCCTTCTTTCGACTCGTGACTTCTTAACTACGAAAACTTGACACCACAACCTCTTCTGAGAGCTCTCAGGGAACCTGACGTTCCTCTAGGTTGGTAAGGTAAGACTTCCTCTAGTCGGGACCCTAAAGAAACCTCCCTTACTACGACTTCGACTTTGAGGTCATGAAACCGGTGGAGTACGCTTCTCAATTGAGTAACCTTTTCTGAGACTTCGACCCTCCCTAACCCCCGTCCTCCTCTTCCCCTGGTGTTTCCTACTCTACCGACCTACCGTAGTGACTGAACTACCTGCACTCAGACTCACTTGAGACTCTCAACCACTACCTGTCCCTCCGGACCACACGACACTAAGTACCCCAGAGTTTCTCAGCCTGTGTTGACTCACTGACTTGACTTGATTTGACTACATTTGGTGTTGACACTTGTACTTTTGAGTAAAAGAGACGTAACATTTCTCAAGTCCGTGGGTAATGTGTGAGTCCATCTTACTAACCCAATATGTTTACTATCTAAAAGTATATTTCCAAAACCAGAATTTTAACTTATAAAATTATTCGGGGTTTGTACAAGTAAACCTACGATTCTACGACTTTTGAGACTCATAATACTGATTATTAGTACAAAGAGGTCCATAAATACAAAACTTTTATCTTGATGTCTTATACAATGACGTAAGAGAAAGATCCATTTGACATTGGTATACGTATAAAAGAATTTAGTGTTATATTTAGGTGTGTATTAAATATACTCACAAATGTAATTAAAGTGTAATAAAGTATTACACTATCATTAATTGATAATAAATTATTAATTATTATTAGTAAAATTTACTAATAATTTATTATCAAATAGTTAAATAAATTATTAATAATACTTATAATCAAGAATTATTAATAATTAAGTATTATTAAGTGTAATAAATACTTTGACTATTTAGACAACGACTCAAGGACGTACGTAAGTAAAAAGATAATGATCATTAATCGAAAATTTGTAAGGGAAATCTTTGGGTTGGAACTCGTTATAACTTCCTGTTTATCATATAGTATAACTCCGAAATTTCCATAATTGTGTATAAAACACTTTTTCCAAATACTATAGTGAAGTATCTCAAAAAGTATGTTGTACATAATTATTGAGGTTAGAAGATAAGAGAGACTTTAATGTGTACTATTTCTTTGTACATCTCTAAAATGTGACCTTTTTAGACATGAAAGAGATTGTTTCTTATTCGAATCAAACTCTATACACCGATGGACGATGTGTCAAAGACTCAAACATCGGTCTCTAACGAATGATATTATTGATTACCGATGAGAAACTACTCTTTATAATATGTGGTCATACTAGTGTACTTTGTAGTGTAAATGAGGAGTGGACCCATTTCACCAATAATAAGGGTAGAATGTTTATCTTTTTACTACCGAATGACTGAAAGGTTTATAACGGTTTGATTGTACTGTTTCTTACAGTGGGTCGATGTCCCTTATGTACTCCAACCCTTAAGGTGTGTCGAGGAACTAGTTCCTCGACTATGAGAATGAAAAGATGTGATAGTGGTCTAAGACTTATAAGAAGTTATTTGTAGAGACGATCGAAATCTCACACACACACATACACACACACGAGTCATCGAAATCAGCACAAGTTGAGAAACGTTGGAATACCTGACATCGGGTGGTCCGAGGAGACAGGAACTCTAAGAGATCCTTCCTTATGACCTCACCCAACGGTACGGGAGGAAGACCCCTAGAAGGTTGGGTCCCTAGCCAGGGTATAGAGGAGACAGAGGACGTAACGTCCGTCTAAGGAATGGGTGACTCGATGGACCCTTCGGGTAATAAAGGAAAGAAAACACATCGGTAAAGGGGTGACTTACACTTCTTTTTAGTTTTTCTCTAAAGGTAAATCTAAACTACTTTGATAACAAGTCTCATTGGAATAATGATGTTCATCAATATTATGTTTTATCGGTATATATATATACCCGAAGGGAACACCGAGGGAACCTTTTCTCATACGGACGTTACACCCTCTGGACCTAAGTTAGGGACCCAACCCCTCTAGTTGGACCTCTTCCCTTTCCGATGGGTGAGATCATATCTCCGATGGGTGAGACTTATGGTGAGACCATAAGTCCGGGTCTCTTAAGGTACTTGATATAACAGGTATTTATACACGTATATATACACATATTTCGAGATGTGAGTACAGGAAAGGACCTACTTTTCTCCCAGTCCTCATTTCCGTAGAGATTTAATCTCATTGAAGTCTTGAGAAGAACCCTTTAACGGTCTTCTGTCTTTTGAACGGGTGTTTCCGTAGAGTCCATGTCTCTCCGGTGTACAACAGTAAATAACAGTCCGTAGTGTGTAGCAGTCAACTGTCCGAAATAATACGCTAACTAAGACTATAGACAGTACCCCAACGGAAAAGTTATATTGCATTTTTCCTGTTGGAGTTTTCATATGAGGAGTGATGTATCTCTAAGAAGTTTGTCTTCGTTCCTGTCATTATTCTCTTTTCTGATCCCAAAGAGTTCGTTATGGTATACGGTCGTACCAGCGTATTCTGTAGTGTATAGGTAGTGGAACTTACTACACCGTTTCCGAGGAGAACGTCCCCTTTCTATGTCCTCTTCTTCACCAGTTTCTTCAAAATATATTTCTCCGATTGTACTAAACAACTTACCAGGTCCGATTATAGTCGATTACATTCAGGTCCGATTACAGTCTATTGTTGGACTGAGATCACCAAGAGATACAAAGGAACCTTAAATTTGAAGTTCAACTCTGAATCAAGACCTTCGATGGTCTTCCATAGAGTACTCGTAAGTGTCTATGTGAAAAGGTGTCGACAATTTTGTCATTATTCACAAAACAAACAAACATACAAACAAACAAACAAAAACATCAAGAATTACCCGACTTTGGTGTTTCCACAAAACACGGTTATTTGACATGAACTCTGTGAGACAAAAATAGTTCGTCGTTGGAGAACTCTTAAAGAGTTCCTATGTAACATTGTCAACTCTTCATTCGTAGACCTAAGTGTGGACTTGATCCTCTTCGATGTAAGAGAGTGACAGAAATAATAGACTTGTAGGATCGAAAGACCATGAAAGTTAAACATAATCGAAGAGAACTCACTACATATTTCCATGATAGGTGTTTAAAGAAGATCTACAGTGGTTCTCTTCGATAAGGTTCGACTAAGGGGTGAAACGTTTAGACGTTTAGACTAAATCAATCAATTAAGTCTTCCGTCTAAGTGTAGTTGTTTTAAAATGTTATGATTAAAGATTTAGTCTACGGTTGAATAATTAAATACCTTTCTTATAAATAGTGGATCCCTGTATTTATAAGTACAAACATTCCCCTGACATTAACCTTTAAAAGTCACTAAAGTTAAATACTAATATATAAATAGTTATAGAATAAAAGGGTCATTATACTCACCAATCTTTTAAACTGAGAGGGATGAAATAATCTTTTTTCTGTATTCTGTTTTGTACAGATGGTTTCTGTAAATTCAGTGTATATTATGTTTCCACAGTTATTGATAAACTACGGACCAGATACCTACGGTCAAAAAGTCTACAAAGGTAAAGTAACTTTTCTACCTGTACTTGATCTTTTTTGGCCCATCTTTGTATTTAATGAAAAAAGTAAACACTAGGAGATCGTCAATATAATGTCTTAGTTAAATCTGTGAGTCCGTTGACTTGACATAGACAGTAAGTTTTCAGGAGTTTATTCTTCAACATTAAAGAAGGAACTGATCGTAATTTTACTTAATAGTTATAATAAAAAATGATTTGAGTCCAGTATGAAACTTATTTCTTTCCTTTTAACTTTAAAAAAAATTTTCACGGAAAAAACACTAAAATTTTAAAGTTGGAAACATAGGGATTTACAAAAGATGAAGATTTTTTAATTCCTAAAGGAGAAATCAGGTAATACGTTAATAATGACAACATTAGAGTGTCTCTACTATAGTTATAATTATAAGAATTTTCCGACTTTACAACACTTTCATTCCGTATCATCGTACGGAATATGAGTGGAGTATTATAATACCGGTGTCAGAGGTGGTTCCATAATTATTAGCTTTCGTTAGATATCTAAGTTACGTTAGGGATAGTTCGATGGTTACCATAAAAAGTGTCTCGATCTTGTTTATCAAAGTGTTAAACATACCTTTATGTTTTTTTGGAGCTTATCGGTTTCGTTAGAACTCTTTCTTCATACCTTGACCTCCTTAGTTAGATGGTCTGAAGTCCGAGATGATGTTTCGGTGTCAGTAGTTCTGTCATACCATAACCGTGTTTCTGTCTTTATATCTAGTTACCTTGTTTTATCTTTCGGGTCTCTATTTGGGTGCGTGGATAGTTGTGGAATAGAAACTGTTTCCTCCATTCTTCTATGTTACCTCTTTTCTGTTACAGAAATTGTTCACCACGACCCTTTTGACCAGTTGGTGAACATTTTCTTACTTTGATCCTGTGAAAGATTGTGGCATGTGTTTTTATTTGAGTTTTACCTAGATTTACATTCTGGTCTTTGATATTTTGAGAATCTCCTCTTGTATCCGTTTTATTAGAGACTGTATTTAGTGTCATCCTAGGAGATATTGGGTGGAGGGTCTTATGACCTTTATTTTCGTTTTTATTTGTTTACCCTGGATTAATTTTAATTTTAGAAGACGTGTTGTTTCCTTTGATATTCGTTCCACTTTTCTGTCGGAAGCCTTACCCTCTTTTATTATCGTTAACTTCGTCGACTGTTTGTTGATTAGAGTTTTTATATGTTCGTTGAGGACGTCGAGTTAAGGTCTTTTTATTTACTGGGTTAGTTTTTTACCCGGTTTCTTGATTTATCTGTAAAGAGGTTTCTGTATGTCTACCGATTGTTTGTGTACTTTTCTACGAGTTGTAGAGAGTAATAGTCTCTTTACGTTTAGTTTTGGTGTTACTCCATGTTAAAGTGCGGTCAGTCTTACCGACACTAGGTTTTCAGATATTCGTTATTTACGACCTCTCCCACATCTCTTTTCCCCTGGGACAATGTGACAACCACCCTTGCGTTTGATCATGTCGGAGATACCTCTTGTCACACCTCTAAGGAATTTTTTGACTTTATCTTGACGGAATACTAGGTCGTTATGGTGACGACCCGTATATCTCTGTGCACATGGGGTCACAAGTAGCGTCGTGACAAATATTATCGGTCCTGTACCTTCGTTGGATCTACAGGTAGTCGTCTACTTACCTATTCTTTCGACACCATGTATATGTGTTACCTCATAATGAGTCGGTAATTTTTCTTATGTAAACTTAGTCAAGATTACTCCACCTACTTTGACGTCGGATAATATGTCTCACTTCTTTCGGTCTTTCTTTTTGTGGTTATGTCATATGATTGCGTATATATACCTTAAATCTTTCTACCATTACTATTGGGACATATGTTCTTTCGTTTTCTCTGTGTCTACATATCTTGTCAGAAAACCTGAGAAACCCTCTTCCGCTCCCACCCTACTAAACCCTCTTACCGTGACTTTGTACATATTATAGTATATTCTTTGTTTAGAGGTCAGGTCCAAACTACGTCCTATGGCCTACGAGTCCCGACCACGTGACCCTACTGGGTCTCCCTACCCTACCCCTCCCTCCTCCCTTCTCCCAAGTTCTAACCCTTGTGCATATGTGGGCACAGTCTAAGTACAACTACACACCGTTTTGGTTATGTTATAACATTTCATTTTTTTTTTTTTTTACACATATATATATATATATATGTTACTTATTTGTTCAGGGATGACATATCGTATCCCTTAACATAAGTTATGGAAGACTATTTGGTATTACTTTTTCTTATATTTTTTGTTACATATATATACATATTGACTTAGTGAAACGACATGTCATCTTTAATTGTGTTATAATAGTCAGTTGATAGGAAGTTATTTTATTTTATTTTTTTTGCTTAGTGAGTTTCATCTTCTCCGGATGATATAGTCAAAATGTATACTATAGATGTCGAAAATAAGGAATAATAGACAATGACCCCTAATAAAAAATTCCACGAAAGATAAGAGGTTAGTAACTTATTATTCCATCTGTAACTTTGTTTTATCATCTATTTCTATCTAGTCAAAAATATTGTATGTGTATTGATCATCTTTTTATTTGGTTTATAAGGTGTCTATAATAGATTCCATTTGAGTTTACTGAATATGGCAATAGAGTATTATTGAGATATCCATCTAGAAAATAGTGAATTTATAACAAAAGTTTCCATTTAGAACAAAAGAAGACTATCACCAAAGTTTGCATTAATAGAGAAAAAGATAAAATTCTTTATATGGACGATAACAACTAAATCAACTCACAGATATTCTTGAGTTCGTCGTATAACTCGTGTGTCTCTTAATATCGAAACAGAATTTCATTCTAACTATACAGTAATTGACCTGTTTAAGAGAGTATTTAACAGGGACCTTTAATTTCTAGTCGAGAAAACACATCCTCGGACCTCAGAAGTGTAATTTTTAATACAAATCAGAAGAATTCAGAGGTGTGAGTACACAGGTCTTATCCTTCACTCGAATCCCGTAGATTTCTTTCGACTTCTGTCGATGTCCGATCAAGTGTCGAAACGGTGTAAGGAAATATAAGGAACGTTTACTTAGTACAAAATTTCCTTCATTCTTTTACTGAAAGATCTCTTTTTTTAAAGCTGTTTTATTAGTGCTTACGGAGAAAAAATAAAATCTTCTATCGATCAACTTAAATTGATAGTGAAAGGAATTGAGAGAAGACTGAGCAATAAGTCAGTGATTCAGCACAGACTGAGACGATGGGGGACCTGACGTCGTGCGTTCTGAAGGGACAAGAAGTAGTAGAGGGTCTAAACGAGTTTGAGTACACGTAACTCAGTCACTACAGTAGGCTTTTAGAGTAGGAGATAACGGGGGAAGAAGAGAACGGGAGTCAGAAAGGACCGTAGTGTCAGAAAAGGTTACTCGATGGAGAAGTGTCGTCCACCGGTTTTATAACCTCGAAGTCGAAGTCGTAGTCAGGGAAGGTTACTGATAAGTCCTGACTAAAGGAAGTCCTGACTGACCAAACTAGAGGAACGTAGGTTCCCTGAGAGTTCTCAGAAGAGGTCGTAGCTAAGAACTATAGTTAAAAACCGTCGAGAGTCGGAAGAAATACCAGATTGAGTGTGGGTATATACTGATGACCTTGTTGGTCTCGAAATTAATATACCTTGAAACAGTCGTTTCACTATCGAGACGAAAAATTATACGACAGTTACAAATAGTATAGAAAGGAAGGTACCTCGTTCGTAGAAAATTAAAGTACCGACGTCAGTGGTAGGTGTCACTAAAACCTCGGGTTCTTTTATTTCAGATAGTGACAAAGTTAAAAAAGGGGAAGGTAAACGGTACTTCACTACCCTGACCTGTGGTACTAGAAATAAAAAACTTACGACTCAAAATTCGGTCAAAAAAGTGAGAAAAGTAAGTGGAAGTAGTTCTCCGAGAAATAAAAGAGAAGAAAAAGAAGGGAATCCCACCATAGTAGAAATATAGACTTCAACAACTATAAGGAGGGTCGTTAGAACTAAAGTCGAACACTCAGTAGGTCGGGTCGTAAAACGTACTACATGAGACGAATCTTAAATTTATTCGTCCCACTGTTATATGTTGGAACTGTATAAGGAAAAGGTTAAAACTTGGGTCACACATTAAGGTACAGACCGAAATTGATAACGAAGAACAGGACGTATATCCAAAGAGTCCTTTGTCAATTCGACTAGACCATAAGAGTAAAGAAATTCTTAAAAAGTGTCAAACAACACTAGATGTGTTTCCGAAATCACATTAGTTACCTCGTCTTCATCCATAAAAACTTTAAGAGGACAAAATCGATACTAAGTTACCTACAACCGTTAAACTAGAGACCAAGGAGACAGAAAAGATTTAGGTCGAACATGTAGACCTTCAAGAACCAAGTTCATGACGACTTCGGGTCGAACTTCCTAAAACTCGTATTAGAACGATCGTACACTTTACTCACGTTAGTATACCATTAAAATTGTAAGAAACCGTAACAGTAAAACCCCCTAATTTTACTTTAGACTGGAAAAAGTCAGGAACCTGGTAACGACTCAAAAGGTTTAAAAGACCGTGTAACTCACGTTGTAAGATTGTCGTAACAGAAAGTCCTAAACTTTTTCAAGTCAACCTTAAGGTAGTGGAGGTAATCGAAACAAGTATCATTACGAAAGATTCCGGGTGAACTGAAGTGTGAGGTCCGACAGACCGAGATCCATTCACGGGTGTGGTGACACTAATGGTCTCAGTAATTCTTTAAAAAACATATCAAGACACATAGGAACGGTGGAGAAGAATTTGAGAAAACGAAGACAATCTAACAAACAACTTTTATAAATTACACTTATAAATACATACACACAAATATAAATAGATATAGACACTATAGGACTTCCAAACACCGGGTGATAAAAGGACGAGAACGTTGGTGTGTAAAGTCGTTAAAAGACGTTCAAGTGTGGATGCACTCACGAATTGACATACGGTTCAGGGTCTCTCTTTAACATCATAGTATCCCCAGAAGATGACACTCGATTCAGTCTATAACCTTAACAAGTTTATGACGTTTCAGGTCATGTTACTATATCGGTCGTCAGTGAGGGATTTGAGGTGTTGGTAGTTGAGAATCCAAGTCTCGAAAAAAAAAAAGGAATTTTTGACTGAGGAAACCAAGAGGTCGACACATTACAAAACGTCGATTAAGGGTCTGAGTTTTGAGGTCCTTTTAGATGTAGGATGTCAGACTCGTCTGAAAAGGACCTACACCAATTAAATACCCTTTTATCGTAATTCCTAGAAAGATCTGTGAATCTGTTACTCAAACCACAGAACTTAAGTTCAATCGGAACTTAAAATCCTTATTCAGTGGGAGAAGACACAAGACAGATCGAGGGGTAGAGTGGAGACGACGGACTTAACTTAACTTAAAATTGATCAGGAAATGGTATCCATAAATAAAACGTGTAACCAATATTTTAAACAACCCGAAAGAATTCTCAAATCGAAAAGACATTGATTAGAACTTACTTACGAGTAATTCTTACTGAGTACAAATCCAGTCATAGACTGATTACACCCTCGAATTTTATATAGTATTACTTTTTGAGAAAACTCCTAGTTATACAATCTTTAAGAAACTGGGATGAGGAACCTGTTTGTCGCTGTTTCCTGATCCTGTCCCCTTCATGTTCTATAAAGACCTATTAGGACACTATGGTCCTTCATTCTTTTTCTAAAAAAAAAATTTTTAATATCTCTGTATAAGTTTCCTCTCTCCTTAGTTGAACTTCCCCTAAAGAGACCGGTTGAAAAACTCCTTGTTTTATTTTATTTCTATCGTTATTTAATATTAGGTATGTTATTTGGTTCATAGGTACTTAAATGTGACTATATTTGTCTATTTACTTAGTTTTTATTTACTCCGTTTTCTCTTTCGAGGAAGGATGGTAATTTTAGGTTGATTATTTAAATCCCTTCTTTTCTACTTCTTTCATTTAAGTGGTAAATTGTTTATGATGTAATTATAACAAATCTGTTTGAAATGGTTGTATACGATTTTAATGACTTGTTTTCATACTACCCTGTGTCATGAATGTATCAGAGGTTCATATATATGGGTGAGTTCTATTAATGATTAATGTTTCTTCTCTTCTCATGGTCATTGACGTTCCCCTTTTGGACCGTACACAGTGGAATGGGTTCCCTAGTTTCAATTGTAGTGTGCCCTTTTAACTATGGTATGTGGAGGACTTCATTACGAGGTTTTTCTGTGTTTGTGTGCAAACATATAAAAGCGGTTTTGATGGATTAGACTTAAATTAGTTCTTCTTTGTAGTCTGATAGAGTTTTAACTCCTAGTAAGATGTCTTATTGATCGATCATGGGAAGTTTTTACAGTTCTGGTACCTTCTGGTTTTTTTTCTCTTTCGGCTCTTTATCAAGGTCTAATTCTCTGTTTCCACTATCCAGTTGGTGTGCATTGAACACTGAACTCCAGTCTATCTCCTGCAAACCTTCTGTTGACTGGTCTAAACCTATTGTATGCGTCTAATCAATTACCATCACATAACCATAATGAAAGGACCCAAACTGGTAATATCACGGAAATACATTCTACTCTTGTACACCCTTTAAATCCCCTTATCATATACCCTTAAGAGACTAAAAACGTTTAGACTTTGATTCTTTAAAATTTTTACTCTTTCACAATTTTTTAAGAATTTTTTTAGAGACTGGAGATTTTGCAAACGTAGAAAGACCAAAGTCCTCAGGTAGGCACCTTCAACATCGTATTCACTAAAGTTAAATGCCATAACAGAATTAATAGTAAAAGATGGAAATCGAGAGTGAATTAGACGACATTACAAGAGGATTGCTACCGTCAGAGGTCAGGTGAGAAATATAATGTCAATCTTACTAGAAAATTTTCGATTTTATACTAGCACAGTGAACGGAGGTTACTGAAGGTTCAAAGAGATTCCCAGTTCTACGGTTCTACTGAAGGTGATTCTTAAAGAAGTGTAATTTCAAGGGAAAAGGGTACCAAACGGAGGAAGAGAAGAAACGAAGTAATTAAGATGATTAGAAAAATTTGTGGTCGAATTCGGAAGGGACTAGAAGAACTGAACTAGTTTGTTGAGATAGTGTCTATCTTGTATATCAAAATCGGAAAACTCGTAGACAGTAAATATTAGAATATGCAAACACACCAATAAACTAATTACTAACGGTAAAGATGAGGTACCCTTAAATTCGTTGTAACCTAGAGATCCTGTATGGAGTTTTACATCATAAGTTGTTTATACAATCCGTTTATTTTATTTATTCGGTGTATACTTACATAGATATTTACTAAGAAGGTTTTTTGGCTTTATTCGAAAAGATTTTAATTATATATTTTAAAATTTTCATATTAAAAATTTATAAAGTGGTTTATTTGTATATTAAATTTCTATAACTGAAGATATCGGGAAGAACGACATTTGCGTAAAGACACAGATTATATCTAAAAACTTCGAAGGATTTGTTAAAAAGGACTTTATTAATTCCGTCTAGACAACCGTCAAACATGAATTATAGTGACAGAAGGTTTCCTTAAAATCAATCAATGAAGTTCTTATCTATAAGAATTCATCTTTTATATTCATCTTCATTTTACAGTCTTTGCTTTCTTATTTACAGAGTGATCTTTCTAGTTATATTAAAGACACTAACCTTTAGAGAACCAAATATCGAAGTTCCGTCGTCTCCGTTTCCCCTTTTAAGTAAGTGTGTTCCTTCCTTAGTATGATAAGTAAATCTGTCTAGATATAAAGGAATAAGAACCGTGACACTTCAATCGAACATATACTTTCTTACCATTTCGTTGTAACCCCGGTTTAAGAGAAATGTTTAGAAGGAATCGGACCACAGTGAGTCGCACTGTTAGAGGTCCAGGTACAACATGTAAAAATTTCAAAAATAATATCATATCAACTAAATTTTACAACACAATTAAAGACGACATGTCGTTTCACTTAGTTAATATGTATATGTATATAAGTGATATCCATTAATATCTCATAACTCATCGTAGGGGACACGATTTGATTCAGTGAAGTCAGCACAGGCTGAGACACACTGGGGTATCTGCCGTCGGGTGGTCCGAGGGGGCAGGGACCCTAAGAGGTCCGTTCTTGTGAACTCACCCAACGGTAAAGGAAGAGGTTACGTACTTTCACTTTTCACTTTCACTTCAGTGAGTCAGTACAGGCTGAGAAACGCTGTGGTACCTGACGTCGGATGGTTCGAGGAGGCAGGTACCCTAAAAGGTCCGTTCTCATGACCTCACCCCACGGTAACGGAAGAGACGACACGATTTGTCATCCAAGAATAATCAATAGATAAGATATATGTCATCACCTATATACAACTAGAGTTAGAGGGTTAAGTAGGGAGGGGATGGGAACGGGGACCATTGGTATTCAAACAAAACATGTAGACACTGAGATAAAGACAAACATTTATTCAAGTAAACATCGTTAAAAATCTAAGGTGTACATTTGTCATAGTCTACTATAAACAGAAAGAGACAGACTGAAGTGAGTCACACTATAGAGATCCAGGTAGGTATAACACCGTTTACTGTAATGAAACAAGAAAGAGTACTAAACCCATTATAAGGCAATATATATACTTGGTGTAGAAATAGGTAAGGAGATAGCTACCCGTAAATCCAACGGAGGTACAGGACCGATAACATTTTTCACGACGATTCTTGCAACCTTACGTACATGGAAAAATTTGATACCAAAAGAGGTTTATATACAGGCCCCACACTAACGACCTAGTATACCATCGAGATAAAAATTCAAAATTTCCTTGGAGGTATGACAAGTGGTATCACCGACATGGCTGAACGGAAGGGTCCTTACCGCATCCTCACAAGAAAAAAGAGGTGTGGGAGAGGTCGTAAATAACAAAGACCTAAAAAAACTAATACTAGCAAGACTGGTCACACTTCACTACTATGGAGTGACATGAAAACTAAACTTAAATAGATTATTAAACACTACAAGTCGTGAAAAAGTACACGAAAAGTCGGTAGACATACAGAAGGAACCTCTTTACAGATCTAAAAGACGGGTAAAAAACTAACTCAACGAAAAATTTTTACATAAAAAAATAACTTCCTATTAACGAAATGTCTTAAAACAACAAAAGACAGTTTGGAGTTGTATTTAGTCGGTAAG
The DNA here is from genome assembly GCA_006410555.1 of Capra ibex. NCBI lineage: Eukaryota > Metazoa > Chordata > Mammalia > Artiodactyla > Bovidae > Capra > Capra ibex. The sequence goes on along the minus strand of SJYO01041852.1, from coordinate 51,198,237 downwards.
TCAAGTCAACGAGTGAGTACAGGTTGAGAAACGCTGTGGTACCTGACGTCGTGCGGTTCGGAGTATAGGTAACTCAGCCACTACGGTAGGTTGTTAGAGTGGGAGACAACAGGGGAAGAGGAGGACGGAAGTTAGAAAGGGTCGTAGTCCCAGAAAAGTTTACTCAGTTGAGAAGCGTGGTCCACCGGTTTCATAACCTCAAAGTCGAAGTTGTATTCAAGAAGGTTACTTGTGAGTCCTGACTAGGGGAAATCCTACCTGACGAACTCAGAGGAACGTCAGGTTCCCAGAAGAGGTCTTGGTGTCAAGTTTTCGTAGTTAAGAAACCCCGAGCCGAAAAAATATCAGGTTGAGAGTGTAGGTATGTACTGATGTCCTTTTTGGTATCAAAACTGATCTACCTGGAAACGACCGTTTCATAACAGAGAACAAAAATATACGACAGATCCAACCAGTATTGAAAGGAAGGTTCCTCATTCGCAGAAAATTAAAGTACCGACGTTAGTGGTAGACGTCACTAAAACCTCGGGGGGTTTGATTTTAGTAGCAGACAAAGGTGACAAAGGGGTAGATAAAGGGTACTTCACTACCCTGGTCTACGGTACTATAATCAAAAGACTTACAACTCGAAATTCGGTTGAAAAAGGGAGAGGAGAGAAATCAAGAAGAAGTGAAAGACGGTATTCCCACCACAGTAGACGTGTAGACTCCAATAACTATAAAGAGGACCGTTAGAACTAAGATCGAACATAAAGTAGGTCAGGTCTCAAAGAGTACTACATGAGACGTATATTCAATTTATTCGTCCCAGTGTCATATATCGGAACTGCATGAGGAAAAGCATAAACCTTGGTCAGACAACAAGGTTCGGGTCAAGATTGACAACAAAGGACTGGACGTATGTGTAAAGAGTTCTCCGTCCAGTCCACCAAACCATAAGGGTAGAGTACTTCTTAAAAGGTGTCGGCATCCATATGTATATGGGGGAGGGAAAACTTGGAGGGAGGATAGAGGGAGGGGTAGGGTGGCGAGATCCAACTATGTCTAGGGTAAACTCAAAGGACTCGGTATGTTGTTTAAGGGCAACCGTTAGAGAAAATGTATACCATTACATTCAAAGGTACAATGTGAAAGGTATACAGAGTGGGAGAGGAGAGGAGGGGGGTTCAGGTATTCAGATAAGAGCTACAGACAAATAGGTAACGACGGGACATTTATTTAAGAAGTCATGGTAAAAGATCTAAGACATATATACGAAATCTTAAGCTATGAATGACAAGAGAAAGACTGAGTGAAGAGAGACATATTATCCAAGTATGTGGAGTAGTCTTAACTGAGTTTACGTGAGGAAAAATACCAAGATACCTCATTATAAGGTAATACTTATACATGATGTTGAAGAGATAGGTAAGTAGACAGCTACCTGTAGATCCAACGAAGGTACAAGGTCGATAACATTTGTCACGACGTTACATGTTATTCTATGTACACAGAAAAAGGTAAAACCAAGGAAGTTCCATATGTGGATCCTCAACCTGACGACCCAGTATATCACCTAAATAAAGATCAAAAAATTCTTTAGCGGTACGACGACGACGATTCAGCGAAGTCAGTACAGGTGAAGACACACTGGGGTATCTGCCGTTGGGTGGTCCGAGACGGTAGGGACCCTAAGAGGTCCGTTCTTGTGACCTCACCCGACGGTAAAGGAAGAGGTTACGTACTTTCACTTTTCACTTTCACTTCAACAAGTCAGCACAGACTGAGAAGTTTTGGGGTACCTGGCGACGGACAGTCCGAGGGGCAGGTACCCTAAAAGGTCCGTTCTCATGACCTCACCCAACGGTAACGGAAGAGACTTCCTTAGAGGTATGACGGGAGGTATAACCAACATAGTTAGATTAAGGGTGGTTGTCACGTTCTCACAAGGGGAGAAAGGTGTGGGAGAGGTCGGAAGTGGCAGACATCTGAAATACTACTCCCGGTGAGACTGACCACACTCCACTATGGAGTGGCATCAGGATTAAACGTAGAGAGGTTGTTACTCGTTACAACTCGTAGAAAAGTACACAGGAGATCGGTAGACGTACAGAAGAAACCTCTATACAGGTGAATCCAGAAAAAGGTGAAAGACTAACCCGACAAACAAAAAGACCATAACTCAAAATACTCAACGAACATATAAAACCTTTAATTAAGAACAGTCAAAAAGTAAACGATAATAAAAGAGGGTAAGACTCCCAACAGAAAAGTGGAACGAATATCAAAGGAAACGACACGATTGCGAAACTCCAAATTAGTCCAAGGTGAACAAATGTAAACAAAAATAAAGACAATGAGACCCTCCACATAGTATCTCTTAGAACGAAACTAAATACAGTGACTCACAAGACGGATACACAAGGAGATTCTCAAAATATCAAAGACCAGAATGTAAATCCAGAAATTAATAAAACTCAAATAGAAACACATGCCACAATCCGTCACTAGATTAAAGTAAGACAATGTACATCGACAGGTCAAAAGGGTCGTGGTAAATAACTTCTCCGACAGAAACGAGGTAACATATAAGAACGGAGACAACAGTTTTTATTCCATGGGTAACCACGTACCCAAATAGACACCCGAAAGATAGAACAAGGTAACCAGATATAAAGACAAAAACACGGTCATGGTATGACAGAACTACTGACATCCAAACATCATATTAGACTTCAGTTCTTCCAACTAAGGAAGTCGAGGTAAGAAGAACGAGTTCTGACGAAACCGATAAGCCCCAGAAACACAAAGGTATACTTAACACTTTAAAAAACCAAGATCACAACACTTTTTACGGTAAACTATCCTTAACGTAACTTAGACATCTAATGTAAACCGTCATATAAAAGTGTTATAACTAAGAAGAATGGGTCCTTGTACCTTATAGAGAGGTAGACAAATACAGTAGAAACTAAAGAAAGTAATCACAGAATATTAAAAGACACATGTCAAGAAAACAGGGGAACCCATTCAAATAAGGATCTATAATTAAGAAAAACAACATTACCACTTACTCTAACTAAGGAATTGAAGAGAAAGACTAAAAAGTAACAATCATATATCTTTATGTTCACTAAAGAAACATAACTAAAACATAGGACGTTTAAACGACTTAAGTGACTAATCATTAAAAGACTATGATAGAAATCACAAAAGATCCATGTCATAGTACAGTAGACCTTTGTCACTTACGAAATGAAGAAGAAAAGGTTAGACCTAGGGAAAAAAAAAGGAAGAGACTAACGACATCGATCCTGAAGGTCTTGATACAACTTTTTATCACCACTTTCACCTGTGGGAATAGAATAAGAACTAGAATCCCCTTACGAAAGTCAAAAAGTGGTAACTCTTATTACAAACGACATCCGAATAGTATATACCGGAAATGATACAACTCCATCCAAGGAAGATACGGGTAAAAAACTTCTTAAAATTAGTATTTACCCACGACTTAAAACAGTTTCCGAAAAAAACGTAGATAACTCTAAAAGTATACCAAAAATAGAAAGTTAACCAATTATATCTCATAGTGGAACTAACTAAACGTATATAACTTCTTGGGAACGTAACGACCTTATTCGGGTTGAACTAGTACCACACACTCGGAGGACTACACAACGACCTGAGACAAACGATTGTAAAACGACTCCTAAAAATGTAGATACAAGTAGTCACTATAACCGGACATAAAATAAAAAACACAACGGAAACAGACCAAAACCATAGTCCCGCTACCACCGGAGTATCTTACTCAAACCTTCACAAGGAAGGAGACTTTAAAAACTTTGTCAAAATCTCCTATCTGTAATCTAGAAGAGATTTATACACTATCTTAAGAGGACGCTGTAGTAGACCGGGACCGGAAAACCAAACCCCCTCTAAAAACTAGTGTCGAAGTTAAAGTCACGTACATTAATCCAACATGTATTAAAGATAAAGAAGGACCAAGTCAGAACCGTCTAACTTGAAAAGATTCTTAGACAGGTAAAGAAGATCCAATAGGTAAAATAACCGTATATCAACAAGTATTATCAGAGAAAATCAGGAAACATAAAGACGTAACAGACAACATTGGAGAGGAAAAAGTAAAGATTAAAACGACTAAACTAAAAAGAGAGAAAAAAAGAATTACTCAGACCGATTGCCAAAAGGTTAAAACAAATAGAAGAGTTTCTTGGTCGACAATCAAAATAATTAGAACTGATAACAAAGAAAGTAAAGAAAAAGTAAATAAAGATGATCCTAGAAATACTAAAGAAAGGAAGATGATTAAAACCCCCAAAAAAACAAGGAGAAAAAGGTCAACAAAATCCACATTTCAATCCAACAGGTATACTATAAAAAGAAAAAAGAACTCCATGTTGACATAACGACATTTAAAGGGAGAATCTTGACGAAAACGACGTAGGGTATCCAAAACTCAACAGTACAAAAGTAACAGTAAACAAAGATCTTTAAAAAAAATAAAGGGAATACTAAAGAAATCATTGGTCAACCAATAAATCCTTCACAACAAATTAGAGGTATACAAACACAAAGAATGTCGAAAACATTAACTATGGAGTAAAGTATCACAACACCGGTCTTTTCTACGAACTATACTAAAATTAAAACAATTTAAATGACTCCAAACTAAACACTAGATTCCACACCAGATAGGACCTCTTACAAGGTACACGTGAATTCTTCCACATAAGAAGACGTAAACCTACCTTACAGGACTTCTATAGTTACTATAGGTAGAGTAGATTACATAGTAAATTCTGAATACAAAGGAATAATTAAAAGACAAAACTACTAGACAGGTAATCACACTTACCCCACAATTTCAGAGGACGATAATGACACAATAACCGTTAAAGAGGATAATTCAGACAATCTCAAACAGGATACATAACTCGACAAGGATACAACCCACGTATCTATAACTGTTAACAATACAGAAGGAGAACCTAACTAGGGAACTAGTAATCCATCACAGGAAGGAATAGTGAACATTAGAAGTAAAGGTCCAGATAGAACAGACTATACTCCTAACGATGAGGTCGAAAGAAAACGAAGGGTAAACGCACTTTATATAAAAAGGTAGGAGAGTGAAAGTCAGACATACACAGAACTCCAGACTTCACCCAGAGGACATCTGTCGTGTATATACCCAGAACAAAAAAATAGGTAAGTCGGTTAGACACAGAAAACCAACCTCGTAAATCAGGTAAATGTAAATTTCGTTAATAACTATATATACAAGAATAACGGTAAAAGAATTAACAAACCCTAACTGAAACATCTAGAGAAAAGAAGAGAACATAAAGAACTGATATATTCAGGGAAATTGTAAACAACATTTCGACCAAACCACCATGACTTAAGAGAATTGAAAACGAACAGACTTTTCGAAAAATAAAGAGGTAGTTAAAACTTACTCTAGGAACGGTCCATGTCAATTAGAACCAACATCTAAAAAGGGAAAGTTATCAAATCTATCTAGGACGGTAAGGGAAGATCGGACTTCTCAAAGACGACTTGTTAGTCGACAATTCGTGAACCCCAAAGGGAACATACAATTAACAACGAAGAGGGAAAGACGAAAATTATAAGAAAGAAACACAAATCAGAAACAATCAAAACTAATCATACACAGAACCGGACAAAGAGGAACCCAAATAGGACATAAACCGAGAAACACGGAGATCCTGAACTAACTGACAAAGTAAAAGGTACAACCCTTTTAAAAGTCGATATTAGAGAAGTTTAAAAAGAGTATAGGAAAGAAAAAAAGAATAATAAGACCCTGGGGATATTAAACTTACAACCACGTGAACTGTAACAGGGTCTCCGGAGACTCTGATAGGAGTCAACAAAAGTAAGAAAAATGAAATAAGACGAGAAGTCTTCAATAAAAGTGGTAAAACAGAAAGTCGAGTGATTAAACAAGAAGTCGAAGTCTATAAGACGATAACTAAGGAAGATTCCGTTACCGTGGGGTGAGGTCATGAGAACGGACCTTTTCGGGTACCTACCTCCTCGGACCATCCGACGTCAGGTACCCCAGCGATTCTCAGTCCGTACTGACTCGCTGAAGTGAAAGTGAAAAGTAAAAGTACGTAACCTCTTCGTTTACCGTTGGTGAGGTCATAAGAACGCACCTCTTAGGGTCCCTGCCCCCTCGGACCACCCAACGGTAGATACCCCAGCGTGTCTCAACCTGTGCTGACTTCACTGAATCGTCGTCGTCGTCGTCTCATAAAAATTAAAGGCATTAACACAACAAACAGAGACATACAAATAAGAAATTAAGAAAATCCAGAAATAAGAACGTAAATGAGGTAAAACAAAAGTTCCAAAAACTATTAGAAATGAGAGTAATAAGACTTAAGAAAAAGTCCATCAAACGGATAAAGGAGAAGTAAATAAATCTGAAGACACAAAGTCAAACAAGGAAGTAAACACATCATAAAAAGACGGAAAAGTAATAAAAAAAAATTGAATAACACAAACGTCAGAGTAAAAGGGTCGGAAGTTCCAACTTAAGAAAGAAGGAAAATCGAAGACGGGAGGATTCCAACCAGGTCACTAAACACATTCGAAGTATATCCTACTCTAAACACGACTCAAACAAACAAACAAAAAGGAGACTACCCGTTCCGACTCACTTCACCATTAGGACAGACGACTACTAACCCAAACATAAAAATAAAACAGACAATAAATCTACTTCACAGGATGTGTCCCACGATGACCACCAACCCACAACGGTCCAGAACATAAGTTCACCAAAGGAAACACAGTCAAGAGTGATAAACTATAAAGGATCCCAATCGAGAGACCATCAGATCTCAAAACCTCAGTCACGAGGGAGAGGTTTCCGAGTCCCGAACTAGAGTATCTGACGTATTTAATGTCCCCTCCGATAGTGTCTACGTTTCCGATCTACAAAATAACGACACTTCTACTTTAAGACTAAGTGTCCACGATTGACCCATAGAGTCCGGTCCTTCCCTCAGGGTAGTGAGACCCTGACGATGTCCCGAAGGGTCCCGGGAGTCATTCCTACTCTTCTTGTCACTTAAGTTTCTCGAGTCCCCACGGAGTGACCACGATGCTCGTCAGTCGAAGGTTCGGGTGAGTAGTTGTCTTTGGGAGAGAGACCCGAAGATAAACTTGACACTACCATCCCGAGGTCTCCAGAACTCGGAGTGGAGAAGACATTCAGTCTTCCTCTTCGTACTCCCACGGGTCGTAGAGAACATCTGTACTTTACTCAGGTCTCTAACGAGAGTGATATCATTATACCCGGTTATGGTAGGGTTCTGCTCACCCCATTTCGGGACCTGTGATACCTTCCGTACCACCGGGACCTCTTCTTGAACTTGGTCCGGAGAACCTCAGACAAATGACTCGAGACGCACCTGGTTGGGGGTCGGAAGACTGAACGGTCTCTTGACAGCGAAAAAAAAAAAAAAAAAAAAAACTATACATCAACGTACTCGACAAACTTATAAAACCTCTAATTATGTGGAGGGTCTCATTACTTTTATTTTTGTTCTTACTTGTTTACCCCGCATTAATTTAGATTTTCAAAAACGTTTCGTTTCCTTTGGTATTTGTTTTTCTGTTGGGTTCTTATACCCTTTTATAAACGTTTGTTTCCTTTCGACATAAATTGGGATAGAAAAGATTGAATGTTTCAAACATTTAAGTTTTTTTTTTTTAGTGAAGACATACTTGAAATCAAAGTCGTCGATTTTCTCTCACTGATTTTCTTGAATGATGTCTCTTAAAACATTCCTTAGTTTCATTAGTGCACACGTATCTGGGTCTCGGGACCCAGAGGTGAGAACGTCAAATTACACAACACGACTATTCTCGTTTCTTATAAGTTGGATCTGCAGAGGTCACCGGAACTTTTCTTCTATTTCTATTACTCACTCTCCCTTATCTTTGGAATGTACTCATGATACCTGGCTTAACAGGGGTCGGGGAGTTTTATTAGGATACAATTTCGGAATTACGAGTCACACTGATATAAACTTCGATCCTGGAAATACTTTATTAATTCCAATCTACTCGAATATTCCCACTTCGGAAACACGTACACGTGTCAGTACAGGTCGAGAAACACCGGGGTACCTGACATAGGGCGGTCCGAAAGAGACAGGTACTCTAAGAGGTCCGTTCTTATGACCTTACCCAACGGTGAAGGAGGAGGTCCCCTAGTAGGGTTGGGTCCTTGTCTTTTCCGTAAAGAACGTAACGTCCGTCTACGAAATGACGAACTCGGTAACCCCTTTAAGTCGGACACCTTAATTCACAAGAATATTCTCTGTGGTCTCCAGAACGAGAGTGAGAGAGTCACGGTACGTTACTATGTTGGTCTTCAACCACTAGAAGTTCGGTTCTTCTCTTAGGAGTGGTCTTTTATTGGGACGGTCTGGAAACAGATCATGAAGATCTGAGGTCTTGAAACTCTTTGATTCAAAGACGGTAATTAGATATTGTAAAACAATACCGTCGGACTGATTATGTTACTCCCTTTATGAACTAAACTAAAAATAGGATTTACAAGTCACCTTTGTTGACCTCTTTTTTTAAGTACTTCCAATTTTGTTTATTATCTTATAGGATTATTTCGTAGACGGACCTTACGTCCTCTGGACCCAAACTAGGGACTCAGCCCTTCTACGGGACCTCTTCCTTTACCGTTGGGTGAGGTCATGAGAACGGACCTCTTAAGGTACCTCCCTCCTCGGACCATTCGATGTCAGGTACCCCAGCGTTTCTCAGACTGTGCTGACTCGCTGAAGTGAAAGTGAAAGTGAAAGAAATTATTCATTAAATCACTTGTGTGTCAAATCTTGAGTCGTCAATTGTTCAAATAATAGTTTCCGGATTAGGGACGTGTTGAACGATACCTTATAAGGTTCGTGGGAACGAAAGTCTCAGACGAAAATAAAACCGATCTACGTTCAGTCACTTTCATTTAAGGGGGAACAGATTAATCTACATATCAAGTAAATAGGGGGAAAAACGTTGTGTTTATTACTTCAAGACTAATTAGTCAAGATTTCGTTTTCATTTGTGAGACGACGTGAATTAATTTTTAATTTAAGGAGACCTCTCGACTAATGTTCTCCCTCAGTCCTATACGGAAATAATTTATTCACAACGAACGTCCTGCTACAGTCTCTGTCTGGAACCCCTGAACACGTAAGTATATTGGCTCTTCTGTGAGTCTGTAGGTTACTCCATAGAAGTGCAAAGGTAAAAGTTGTTTCTTACCCACATCTCTCTCCCCGGTTCCCGTGAAAGTTCTTAAAAATTTTGATGACTCCGGATTCCAAGATCAATGTCAATAGGTCTCTTGTCGATAAGTCCATTAGGGGTGATTTTCTTTTTTGTCGTTTAAAGAATGTATATATTTTATCGTACCAGTAGAGCGTATAAGGTTAGATTTAATATTCATTTCCATCGTAGGACTAAATGATTTTCATATTCGGTCTGTAACGTTTTAATAAAGTTATAATGACGTAGATTGACGTATATTAGTAGAATGGTTCTCGTTGTAAAGTAAAAGGGTAGGGTACGGATATCCTGAGTAGTGACAAAGACTTCTTCTCTATATCAGAGTTCAATCCCTGGTGACTTCTACGTCAAGACTACTATATTTAGTTTTAGCACTTGACGTGTGTTCATACCTCGATATTCCCGAAGGACCAACTGAGTCACCATTTCTTAGACGAACGGTTACGTCCTCCATACCCAAGTTAGGGACCCATTTCTTCTAAGGAACCTTTTCCTTTACCGTTGGGTGAGGTCATAAGAAAGGACCTTTTAGGGTACTTTTCTCCTTGGGTCGTCCGATGTCAGGTACCGCAGTGTTTTCTCAGTCGATACTGTCACTGATTCGTTGATATCGTTACCTCGATATTTTGTCTAGAGCTCTCAAGTCTCGAGCAATTAGGTAGGAGTGTGTCACATCACTGTACACAGTAAGACGGTGGGTTTTCTGACCAGAGAAATATTTCGAACAAGATTGCGTTGTATTTAAAGATACAATCCTTATATTTAAGGGTACAAGAAACTTACGTTTCTCACAAGTATAATAAAAATAGGAACATCATTTTAATAAAAGGAGAAAGACATTTTACAATAATTCGTGAATTATAATACATAGTAAATGTCTATTTAAGGAAACCCTCGCGAAAAATTTGAGAATTTTCATGTTTAATCTTATTCTTTTATACACTTGTCAGATTACTGTTTCAATTTCAAACAAAGGTAAAGAAAAAGAGAATTCTAATACGTAAGAATTTCGATCTTAAAAGTTCGATTTAAAGAAGGAACCTAGAAGAAATAAGAAAACCTATGACAAGAATCTTTAGAATAAATTGGTAAACAAATACATCGTAGAAAGTGTAAAACTGTATAAGAGACTTTTACTTCTTTTTGAAAATACGTCTATATATAGTTGTTCGTTGAGTTTGACTCCTTACAAAGGATACATTAGTAGTTACTTTGTATGAAACATGTAGTATTTTTGTTGATCGTATGAATGTTTATTAGAATTCAACATAGAAATACTACTAAATTACTTTTAAGTTTCCCACTACCGATGTCTCGATAGTGGTGTATCTTTATTCTTTTTTACGATCTTTTCTTTTAAGGCGTTTCTAAGTAAGTCACTCTCTAGAATCTTTACCCCACAAAATATTTTCGATAAAAGATCAATTAAAAGTTGTAAAAGTCATCTTTTGAACAAATTGAGAAAGACTTTTACAACCTTTTACCACGAACAGACTCAATAAATTTTATTCACGGTTGGTTAATAAAGAACCAAATCAATAGTCCTAGGGGAAACATGTAAGTAATAACGACATCTTATCTTACTTTATCTTTTATTTTAATAAGACTTTCTGACAACTGTGGTTTTGTAGAAACCTTCTACAGATAAAAATTTTATTTGGTAATTTTTTTTCTAACAAAACAACAGAAGTAGAAAAGGAGTTTGTCTTTCCTTTTTATTAAATAATTGTTTGAGTCCAAGAAAGGTGACTTTCTATAAATACGTCTATAATAACTTGTATTTGGACAATGAAATTGGACTTACTTATCTTTTTTTACTGTTATAACCAAAGAAAATATTTATAAAGTCTTCTGACAGTATCTGATGTTATTAACTGAATTTCAAAGTTTCTCTACACTTCGTATAGTCTCGAAGGTCGAACGCTCAATTACGACGTAAGGTAGACACTAAGTCTATCTTTACTTATATAGACCTTTTTATTCTTCTCAGATGGGGTTAAGACAAAAACACAGACTCAGAAATTCCCTTTTTCTTTTACTTCTGAACTACTTCACCCTCATCACCATACCTAACTTAGTACTTAATTTCAACTTAAAGGTATCCTAAACCAGGGGTAAACTGAATTATTTTCTTTCCAAAAACGAGAAAGTAAGAAGAAACAAACCAAAATTTTGGTTACAATGAAAAGTAAATATATCAAATTAATTACTCCTTTCGTGACGTCACATTATCTTTATTTTCCGTCTTTAAGAAATAGTCGACATGTTGGGGTAGTGACTGACCCCTTGGTACAAGTCTAAGAAATTAGAGGAACTTCAAGACAGAGGAATAGGTATTGGATGAACCTCTCCCAATGTAAATTATATATAATTAATCAAGTCTGTTATTGATTGTTTTTCTCTAGGATTTATTTATAGTTAAAATAAAAAAGTGTGATAAAAGATTCCCCTTTCAAGTAGAAAGTAATAACAAAGACAATATTCTTTAATGAAATTAGGTACTTTACTTCTTAGCAACTAAAACTGAAAGATTTGTAAATCGGTCACTATAGTACCGGAGTATACCGTCTCAATAATTTCTTCCTTTACTAAGTGCTATTTTAACTCGTGTTTTCATGTTCTAAAATGTGTCATTCTTTAACCTTACATAGTTATTGTACTTTAGTAAATTTAGTCTGATATGTTTTGGGATCTATCTAAAGACGACACATTATATTATTCCTTTTAAAATTTTCAATATGGGGGTATATTTCAGTTATACAAAGAATGTCTACCATGATACTTTAGTTTAGACTACATTACGGAAGGAACACACTGGTATTTAAACGAACAAGTTTTGATGATATTGTTATTTGAGACAAATTTTGTATGTAGGTTGTATTCTTCACCTCTTTTATATGGTATATACTGTGAAAATTACTTTATAAAGGTTTAATTCTTATATATACTAGATTAATACCTTTTATAGTTTTTTCATGATTTTTAACATTCTTATTTTAATTTTTGTTTACAGGTCAGTTCTTTTACGTTGGTGACTTTTTTGACATCAAAATACTTAGACCATATGAAAAGATTAGTCAGAGAATAACTAATAATTTTATACTAATGATCTATATAAAAAATAAAAAGGAAGGAAACAAGAAGAGGGAAACTAAAGGAAAGAAAAAAAAAAGAAGAGGAAGTGAATAAGGAAGAGGAGAAAATTAAAGGAAAAGAAAGTGATTAACTGGTTTAGAAACACTGGGGGTACCTGACATCGGGTGGTCCGAGGAGACAGGTACCCTAAAAGGTCCGTTCTTATGACCTCACCCATAAGGAGGAGGTCCCCTAGAGGGGTTGGGTCTCCAACTTGTACGTAGAGAATACAGAGGATGAAACCGTCCACCTAAAAAATGGAGATCGTAGAGGACCCTTCGGGTCGTTAACTCTTAAAAAGAATAATTTTCTCAGACGATATAGACATAGAATCTTAGTCTCTGGCGTAGACAGAGTGTGGATGTACTTTAACGAAGTCCAAGTACGAGGAGTGACGTAAAGAACAATAAGTCAGTGAGTCAGTACAGATTAAGAAAGGTTGGGGTACCTGACGTGGTGTGGTCCGAAGGGACAGGAAGTGGTAAAGGGTCTCGAAAAAGTTTGAATGAAGGTAACTCAGTCACTATGGTAGGTTGGAAGAGTAGGAGACAGTAGGGGAAGAGGAGGACGGAAGTCAGAAAGGGTCTTAGTCCTAGAAAAGATTACTCAGTCAAGAAGCGTGGTCCACCGGATTCATAATCTTGAAGTCGAAACTGTAGTCAGGAAGGTTACTTGTAAGTCCCAACTAAAGGAAATCCTAACTGATAAAACTAGAGGTACGACAGGTTCCCTGAGAGTTCACAGAAGTTGTGGTGTCAAGTTTTAGTAAGTAAGAAGTCACGAGTCGGAAGAAATACCAGGTTGAAGGTATAAACATGTACTGATGACCCTTTTGGTATCGAAACTGATAAACCTGGAAACAACCAAGACCTAGTGACGTACTGTCCTGTTATTTGACTCTGTGTTCTACACAAATTATCACTGAAATAATCCTTTTGGTCGTCTACCTCTTGTACCATCTGATTACAGGGTATCTTGGTAGAATGGGTTGAATCTTAGGTCCGAGTAAAATATGATTTTCTCCCTGTCTTTTACCCAATCCCCTCATCCATCAAAAACCTTTAAAGAACGACGGTTGGTCTGGGTCAAGTCAAGTCAAGTCAGTGAGTCAGTACAGACTGAGAAACGCTGGGGTACTTAGCGTCGTGCGGTCCAGAGGGACAGGTAGTGGTTGAGGGCCTCAAGTGAGTCTGAGTGCAGGTAACTCAGTCACTACTGTAGGTCGGTAGAGTAGAAGACAGCAGGGGAATAGGAGGACGGGGGTTAGGGAGGGTCGTAGTCTCAGAAAAGGTTATTCAGTGAAGGAGCGCACTCCACCGGTTTCATGACCTCAAAGTCGAAGTCGTAGTAAGGGAGGTTTCATTAGGGTCCCGACTAGAGGAAGTCTTACCTGTCCAACCTAGAGGAACGTCGGGTTCCCTGAGAGTTCTCAGAAGAGGTTGTGGTGTCAAGTTTTCGTAGTTAAGAAGTCGTGAGTCAAAAGAAGTGTCAGGTTGAGAGTGTAGGTATGTACTGGTGTCCTTTTTGGTATCGGAACTGATCTGTCTGGAAACAACCGTTTCATTACAGAGACAAAAACTTATGCGATAGATCCAACCAGTATTGAGAAGAAGGTTCCTCATTCACAGAAAATTAAAGTACCGACGTCAATGGTAGACGTCACTAAAACCTCGGGGGTTTTTATTTCAGACTGTGACAAAGGTGACAAAGGGGTACATAAAGGGTACTTTACTACCCTGGCCTACGGTACTAGTAAAAGACTTACAACTCGAAATTCGGTTAAAAAAGTGAGAGGTGAAAGTGTAAGTAGTTCTTCGAAAAATCAAGGAGAAATGAAAGACGGTATTCCCACCACAGTAGACGTATAGACTCCAATATCCTCCCTATAATAATAAGAAACAAGAACGACGACAGGGGTATCTCGACCAGTGTTACAATGACGTTTGGAGGTTGTTCTTTTTTACAATAAGAGACAAGACGTTACAACATAGAGATATATTTACTTTCCACAATACGGAAATTTCCAGTTCAGACCCTGAAGGGACCACCAAGTCTGATATTTCTTAGGTTCATATTCGTCCTCTGGGTTCAAACTAGGGACCCAGTTCTTCTAAGTGACCTCTTTTCTTACTAATGAGTAAGGTCATAAGAACGGATCTCTTAGAGTACCTATCTCCACGGACCTTCCGGTATCAGGTACCCCAGTGTTTCTCAGTCTGTACTGGTTCGTCGATTTTTACCCTCCGTCTCGGAACTCTTACTCGATGGTACACACAAACTCCGATATTAGTCACAAGAAATGTTTCCACGTCTCGGCCGTACTGATTCGTGTCCGTTGTCTTGTGTTTTAAATATCTAGGTCACGTCTCAATCTAAACGAGACAATGTTTATGTGAAGGGACCACCGAGTCTCCAATTTCGCAGACGGAGGTTACGTCCTCTGGGCCCAACCTAAGGACCCAGTCCTTCTAGGGGACCTCTTCCTTTACCGTTAGGTGAGGTCATAAGAGCGGACCTCTTAGGGTACCTGCCTCTTCGGATCATCCAATGTCAGGTGCCCCAGCGTTTCTCAGCCTGTGCTGACTCACTGAAGTGGAGTGGAGTGTTAGTGTGACCCTTTTCGATTAAGACGTGTTTATCATTAGTCTTTCCTTCGTTTAGAAAGAAAGTACAGAACTTCTTGTAGCGTTGGTTCAAAGAACCTTCTGGATGCTGAGGGTTTCAGACGATGAAAACATGGAGAGAGTGCAATTGGGATTTAAAGATATTTTGAGGTGAGGGTACGAAAGAGAATAGAATTTGGACAGTGAGTAAACGAAGTGTAATCAGTGGGGTGGATTTAATAGGGAAAAGGGGGACTGAGAGTCTGTAATAGTATAACACTAAGATTTTGACTTTCCTTCCTTCCTTTCTTCCTTCTTTCNCTGTGCTGACTCGTTGAAGTGGAGTGGAGTGTTAGTGTGACCCTTTTCGATTAAGACGTGTTTATCATTAGTCTTTCCTTCTTTTAGAAAGAAAGTACAGAACTTCTTGTAACGTTGGTTCAAAGAACCTTCTGGATGGTGAGGGTTTCAGACGATGAAAACATGGAGAGAGTGCAATTGGGATTTAAAGACATTTTGAGGTGAGGGTACGAAAGAGAATAGAATTTGGACAGTGAGTAAACGAAGTGTAATCAGTGGGGTGGATTTAATAGGGAAAAGGGGGACTGAGAGTCTGTAATAGTATAACACTAAGATTTTGACTTTCCTTCCTTCCTTTCTTCCTTCTTTCCTCTCTTTCTTTTTTTTCCTTTTCTTTCTTATTTTTTTAGACTCTTGACCCAAACGTTTCAGAGCGGACAGGATTCTTCCACACTACCTTCCGATTCTACCCTATAGGACAGTACGACTATTTAAAACAGACACAGTACTAATACGATTCGTAAAAAGATAACATACTTTTTACTAACACTTGTATAAAATCACTGGTCCTTGTAATTGGATCGTATTAAAGGACTTAGGTAAAAGATGATAACTTGTAATTCCCACAAAGGCTACAAAGTAATAATATTTATTGTTGTGTTAATATAAAACCATGTGTAGGAACGGTTATACACAATAAATACCAGAAAAACTATTATCGACAAGACTGTCCATATACCGTTATAGAGTAGTACCAAAATTATATGTACGCCCATACTCGTTCTATCGTCATCTCTCAATTCTCCATGTTTGATGATACACATCTTATTTTAGATTTCTATATGTATGTCGTGTCCCTTAAATCTGTTATAAAATATTATTATAATTTACCTTATAATAGATATTTTTATGACTTAGTGATACAACATGTATACTTTGATTATATTATAACATTTAGTTGATCTTAAATTTCCCTTTTTTCTTTTTCTTTTGATATAGTAAGTGTTATGGTAGTTTTGTTTTTTATTAATTTTTATTTAAATTGGTTCCTTCCCTTTCTAAACTTTTGATATTCTGAAACTAGAAAAAATTATCTGAAAAAAAAAAAAATGACATAATTCCCGTATTTTGGGTTCCCATAAAATTGTGAATAATGTTATAATTATGTACCGGTTCTAGATTATAGATAGACACTCATTTCTTTTTTACCCGTTTTTCGTTTACTTTTTTATAGTCGTAAATACAATACAGATAGTACACAGTTTGAAAGTCCTAGTGATACCTCGATGAATCTTAGTAGAGAACGGATTTAGATAAATCTGTATATAAAACGAATGTAGTAATTTTAGGAAAGTGATTTGACGAGAGTTCCTTTAGTAAGATTTTGTTTTGATCAGTTCGATAAAGAGACAACTTTTGTCAGTAACCAAAGGAAAATTAATATTCTATGTCAGGGTTAAATCGTTTATCTTCGTAAATACTTCAACATAAACTGGTCGATAGATCAAAGCACTGAATATACAAGGTAACGGGGGTTCTATGGTTAAATGAACGCTAACATACACGGAAATGTGAAAGACGGGAAAGACAAGCCCAACGGAAGTGTGAACGTGGACATACCTTTGTGGATCATTATGGTTCTATCTATGATGGGGGAGAGACTCTCGATACGTGAAGATAAATAATAAAGACACAGTCCGTAATACTATAATTGTGAGGCACACCAGATCGTTAGTACTAAAAATCAATATAAAGACGAGGAAAATAAATGAAGTATTTTGACAACATGTATCGAGTTACATTTCGTGTATCATTAAAGTTGTTTACGAAAAACTTGACGTGACTTTAAAGTATTTAAGAATGTTTATACTTCGTCTAAAAAAATGTCACGATATTTCGACCAACAGGTAGTTTCGTTACTTTCAATATTAAGTTCAATTAATTTCCCGTACTGCTTAGTTTCGTTAGTCAAGTATGGCTTATAGGAATTGATAAGTTAACTAAACAGTACTATTTTTGTACTAAGGTAAAATCAACCTTTTTTGATACTAAAACCTCCTCTTTTAAGTATAAGAGAACTAACCGACTGTAAAAGATAAATAGAACCACATCAAATTTATCTGGAACTTAACGTACCAAATGGGACGAAAGAACAAACACGTTTCGTTTCTTTATGAGTTGTTGACCGTATGGAATAGTAGATTGTAAAGTTCCATTAATAAATTCTGAACACCGACAGTGACATTATAACTTGAAGGTGACAAATGGGTCTTCTTTGTGTTACAGTAAACAGTGGTACCATGTTCCATTATAATCGAACTTTCACAGTACGAATTTGAAAATTGATACATTACAAATTAAATGGGATGAAACGAAATCTTTGTAAAATATGAATTAGGAAATAGAAGTAGACTCTGTTGATTAATGAAAACTTTTTAATATGATTAGTCAAAGTATAATGTAATATACCATTCGTGACTATTCATCGAGAGTAAATAGTTTCTATAAGTAAATAGTTTCTGTAAGTCGAGATATACTTAATAAACGTTCTGTATTCTGAAACCTATCGTCAACAGAAACCACTACGAATTTAATCTATATCTTTCATTTGATGTACTACTTGACCTCATTTTTATATTTTTACCTCTTGAGTTACTCTTATTCTTTTATTATATAAATTGTATAGTGTATTTTAACGGTATTAGAAATTTACCTTTATTTCTAAAGTATACATTTATTTTACTCACACTGGAAATGAACTTACTAGTTTGTCATCGTGAGAAAAACAATCATCAATGTATTACTAACATAACTATCAAATGATGAAATATTCAATTATCATATAAAAGTTGTACACAATAGAATTTTATGTTAGATTGAGAGACTTGTCTAAAGACTGGATATACTTTTACTTTCGTTTTACTCCGGGTGGGTTTCTTTTTTTAATATTTCTCTAACAAACCTTCGGAATGGACTACCACACAATTCACGTTAGGATTCGGTGTATCTCAGTCTGGGAAAACGAAAACAATTCAAGATCAAATAGAGTACGGACCTGGTAATGTTATA
Source organism: Capra ibex (assembly GCA_006410555.1). Lineage (NCBI taxonomy): Eukaryota > Metazoa > Chordata > Mammalia > Artiodactyla > Bovidae > Capra > Capra ibex. The sequence goes on along the minus strand of SJYO01041852.1, from coordinate 51,179,788 downwards.
CGAAGAGTAAAGAATTATGATCTGAAGGTTTCGGTCGGGTCTTAACTTATAGTGATATCATCTCTAGACTTTTAGTTTGAACTAGTGTAGGAAGAATAAATTTTTAGAAACTACTAAAAGATAACTGTTCTCTTGTTTTGACTTTTTTATTTTGACTTTATAATACCTAGATACTCAGAAATTTATGAAGAGATCAAATGAAAAGTTTGGATTATGAATAAGGTAAAATGAGATTATTTTTACGATTCCGAGGATATGTAACTTAAAAGACAGACAGAGTTAACATCATATAAGAAAAAAAAAAATTAAAAAATAAAAAAAATTTAAAATTTTAGAAATTAAGAATGTACGCAAGGGTTTGTACTTGGGGGGAGGGTGGAGGGAGGGGTGTTGTAGAGAGACCCAGTATAAGAATATTTCTAATAAATAAATCGGTAGTAGAGGAAGAGGTTTCCCTTTTGAGGATTAAGAAGGGAGTTCTATGTAGAGTTTGTCACCAAAGAAACACTTCATAAATCGTTGTAAAGGTCCTTCTAGACATCGTGAAAGAATATAAGAGTGTGATTTCGTCAACAGAAGAATCGAACTTAATGAACAAAAGAGAACAGGATCTGACACCCAAGGAGTTTCCGTCTCTAATAAGAAAAAAGATCTGAAGATCGTAGTTTGTGTATCTTCTATGAGTCTTTCGTAAAAAACTAATTATGTATTTAGCTATTTACTTACCAAACAAGGTATATACACATATACATACACACACACACACAAAAGTTCCTCCTTTATACCAAGTACGTTTCGTGCTATTAGGTTGTCCTCAAATAATTGTTTCCCTCGTAAATAGTTCTCTAGTAACATCTTGTTGTTGTTCCGTATGACTTGATTAGGATCTGTCTTTGGTTCAAGAATGATTGGGATCTGAGTTGTATGTTCCTCTTCCTTATTAATGACCTTTGTTCTTCCTCTCTCTGTATGTCTCAATTTACGAAACTCTCCGTGTCATTGAAGGCTAGTTCATGTATCTGACAATTCTCTGGTGTTAGTACGTTCAAGTAATACTTTATTTGTCGAAGTAAATAGAATAAAGAAGGGAGCTCACAGACAACCATCAGTAATAACCATCTGAAGTGGATCTGCGAATCTCCGGAACCTCATTGGTGTACATAATCACAAGGTCATTGCTAGGTGTACCACTTCCTACCTCTCACCCAGATTCCTCGTTTCCATCTGCATATTGTGACATAATACAATTGTAATAGAATACACGTTATAATAGAACTTCCTGTCGGATTATTCATTGGTATAATAGGGAGGAGGGACGGGTCCAAGACTTTTTATTTTGAATTGTAAAGTCATTCTTTTAACCCTTTAGTTGGATAGTTACGGTTATCGAACCGGAGACAAGTTACCACGTCTTACCTTATAGTCTTAATCTCAAAACCTACTCCATCATTTCTTATCGAAATGACGAAACGGTCCGTTTCCTTCTGTGTCACCGGAGGACAGGGTTGGGTCCCCTCAAACTACTCCTAAAAAAACTGTTGTCAAATTCCCACTTAATAACGACTATTCTAATCCTACACACGTCCCTGACGTGAGTAGATTAGACGAAAGTCCATTGGAGCGACTCGAAGAGACCAAGGAAATTACAACGGAGTTCACCAATTCTTAACTACGAAAACTTAACATCACGATCTCTTCTGAGGACTCACAGGGAACCTGTCGTTCTTCTAGTTTGGTCAGTTAGGATTTCCTTTAGTTGGGACTTATAAGGAACCTTCCTGACTACGACTTCGACTTCGAGGTTGTAAAACCGGTGGACTACGTTTCTCGGTTGAGTAACCTTTTCTGAAACTGCGGTCCTTTCTAATTCCCGTTTTCCTTACCCCCCCTTTCGTCTCCTACTCTACAAATCTACCGTAGTAGTTGAGTTACTTATACTCAAACTCGTTTGAGACCCTCTATCACTTCCTGTCCTTTCGGACCGTACGATGTCTGGTACCCCACCGTTTCTCAACTTATGTTGAATCGTTGACTTGTTGTCATTGTTGTCCACCAAAGAACCGACAAGGAGGGGACTAATCGTCGACAAGTTTAGACGGGAAACCTCGAGTCCCTTCCAGTACTCCGACCCCAGACGAGGGATGTTTGTTCTTTTGTCCCCTGTCTTTATGAACAACGGGTCTTCGGGGTACCAAAACGATAGGGAAAAGAACGACTCTCTTCGATCTGACTTCTTACACCGAAATTCAGATAAAAGGATGAACCAAACGTTTATGATTCAGAATTAGACTTTCTGAATTAGTCGATAAAAACTGTTTGAGTTGACCTTGCTAGGACACACCACGTACACACTATCGTCTTAAGTACAAGGAAGTTCGTTTAACTGGGGTCCTCTTTCTTCCTATCGTGACTTTTTCTTGTAGGTCAATAAGAAGAGTTTAAATGTTTAACCTACATCATTTACAACGGTGTTATCTATGAGATATTATTACACTTAATTACACATTGTACATGACACTTACTGAAAAGAGGACTAAGGTCTGAGGGTCAATAATTCGCCCTGTTCTATTTTGAGGAGTTGGAGTATACCTCTTTCCCCTTTCTCCACTCCGCTCCTTCGTTTTACCATTTGTTGGGGTAGAGGCATTCGACTATCCACCCGTCACGTGAGAGACAGTAGTCGTCAGTAAAAGGACTAGTTTAGACTTTAGACTAATAGTCTCTCGACTTTAATCGTGGTTGTTTGAATTTCGCAATACTAATTCACGAAAAGAAAATTAACAGGGAGACATAGAATCCTAGGTCTCACTAGAAGCAGTTATAATTTGAAACTAGTTGTCGTTAGATGTCTAAACCTAACTGAACTTTACACTTTAGTCCAGAAGTCTTTAGGACGGTCGGGTGGAACTAGTAAATGTTTGACGTGTTGTTGTACTGGACTCGAAATCGTATTGGAACTAATACCACAATATCCCCGAAAGGTATTCCGTGATCACCATTTCTTGGGACGACGGTTAAGTCCTCTATATTCTCTGTGTCCAAACTATGGACCCAACCTTTGTAGGGGACCTCCTCCCGTGCCGTGGTGTAAGATGATAAGAAGGGACCTCTTAGGGTGCCTGTCTCGTGGGACCACTCGATGTCAGACGTACCCACGAACGAGTCAGCACAGGTCGAGAAACGCTGGAGTACCTGACACTGGGTGGTCCGAGGAGTCAGGTACCCAAAGAGGTCCGTTCTTATGACCTCACCCAACGGTAAAGGAAGAGGTCTCCTAGAAGGGGTGGGTCCCTAGTTTGGGTCCAGAGGACGTAACGTTCGTCTAACAAATGGTGAACTCTGGAACCCCTTCGGGTTCTTGTTGTCTCAGTGCTCGATGTCAGATAACCCAGCGTCTCAGTCTGTGTTGACTTCAGCGAATCGTACGTATCATAGTGCCTCTACGTCATTCATTTCCTCTTTCCCTCCTGAATCTCTCTTCGGGAGAAGTGACTTAGTTCTCGTCTTTTTCCTACACATAACGGGGAGGATTATATGAATAGATCTATTGTTCCATAATAAAAGATGAATAAATTATACATCCTATAGTACTGACTCGCTGACTTGACTTGACTGAGATTAAATCTTTGTGATTTATCAACATAACGGTTATAAAATTTTAATTGAAAACGATGGACAAAAAATTAACTTAAATACACCGTTTACATAGTACACACATAAACCCCTAAGACTGGGACCTCCCCAGTCTTATACACCTCCTCCCTCAAAGGGGTTATAGTGGGAGTTCGTCATGAGGTCTGGTCTGTTGTCATCTCATAGGATGTTGACTTGAGTTAAGACAGTGATAGATGGACCTCCACCGGAGTCTAGGGTGTCCGACGGTTATTCTTTCCTCAAATAAATACCAGAAATCTTTAATCGGAGGTTAATTTTATTTAAATTTTTTTTTTTTTCTTTACGTTAAGTCCTCTGTGTCTAAAGCCATTAGGGCTTTCTTACGAGACTCTTTCTCGGTCAAGTCAAGTCGAGTCAAGTCAGCGAGTCAGCACAGGTTGAGAAACACTGGGGTACTTAACGTCGTGCGGTCCGAAGGGACAAGTAGTGGCAGAGGCCCTCAAGTGAGTCTGAGTGCAGGCAACTCAGGCACTACGGTAGGTCGGTAGAGTAGGAGACAGTAGGGGAAGAGGAGGCCGGGGGTTAGGGAGGGTCGTAGTCTCAGGAAAGGTTACTCAGTTGAGAAGAGTACTCCACCGGTTTCATGACCTCAAAGTCGAAATCGGAGTAAGGAAGGTTTCTTTAGGGTCCCAACTAGGGGAAGTCTTACCTGACCAACCTAGAGGAACGTCAGGTTCCCTGAGAGTTCTCAGAAGAGGTTGTAGTGTCAAGTTTTCGTAGTTAAGAAGTCACGAGTCGGAAGAAGTGTCAGGTTGAGAGTGTAGGTATGTACTGGTGTCCTTTTTGGTATCGGAACTGATCTACCTGGAACTGATCTGTCTCTGAGTATTTTTGTTTTACGGTCCTCCGATAATTGTCAGTGGACCACTCTTACCACTAACTGAGATTACGTTCAATCTTTTATAAGTAGGAATTCCTGAGTGTTCAACAAAGTTGTATAGTCAGACTTTTTTATCTACTAACAGTACTTAATAAAATCCCATTCCTAGAATATTCGTAGGACTCAATGACTGTCTACAAGACCTAATGAAGTGACTTAGTTTTCCAGTCTAAGGTAGGGTTGACTCTATACATATTTAGTCTGAAGGAATTACTGGAGGACCGAGGTAAAAACTCTCGAGAGATTTGTTATAGTTGAGGTAAAACTAAAAGGAAAGTGTTAGGGGTCTTCTAACAAAAAAGGACCTTTTTTTTTTATTATTAGTCAGATAAATCAATTTGTGGTTCGTTTCAGAGAAAGGTCTTTCCCTTGAGAAACCCTGTTAAAGTAAGGTTGTGACAGTGTGAGACACTACCCATCGGTCGACTGACAGACAACTAGTAAAGGGAATACAGTGTTTACGAAGAAATAGTGTATACCAACTCAAGAGATAAGTACGGATAATCACGTGTAAGGACGTCTTAATCTACAGACAAATTTCTCAACGAACTCCATCTTTCTCGTTTCTCTATTCCTTCCACGGTACCCCTTCATTCACGTACAGAAAGGAAGTGCAAGTGACGTCCTCTCTGACACGACTGGCACCTGGACTTGAACCGCGTCAAACTACCTCAGACTTAAAGGTCACCAGGAGAGTACGTGATAACTCTCTCTTACGTAGTGGATCTACAGTTCTTAGTAGGAGACAAATCAGATTTTACATACCCTCACGGTTTCTTGTTTTGGTTTATAGTCGTCTAACTCCAAAGGACTACTTTCCTCGTCACGACTATGAAACAGTCACAAAGTTGTACGTCATCATATATATGTGACATTTAAAGTGTAACAAAGATACTAAGACTTGTGATTCATCTCAGTTCAATTTTCAATTACGAACCTGAAACACAAAGACCCATCTTAACGTTTAGGTAGAGAGGATCCAAACGCTAATCAGTGGTTTTTCCCCCTCGACCTAGGGAAAGAATTCTGATATTACCATAAGTGCTCTCGTAAGTAGTCACTTCCTGGCGACACGGACCTCTTACCACTGTGGTGTTGTCGGTGGTACCCGTCTCGGTCGTAGCACCGTCGTACAGACCCCCGACTTCATCTTATTACACTTCTGAATAAAGACCCGTGGGTACACTGACGATAGACACCTTGAGAAGTTTTATCGATCTCCTGTTCAACTCTCTACGATTAAAGACAGTAAGTTCGTGTATCCTACTACGTAACCTTTGAACCTATAAATCTCAATGACAACTACTACACCCTATCAGTATTCAACCAGTTCGGTCTCTTGTGAGCCCAATGTATTCGGAGTAAACAATACGTTGTGTTCGATATCCTAGAAAAAAAAGAAGAAGAAGTGAAAATATTGGGTTTCATCTCTCTACTTTTAAGATAAGATCGTTGAAAAGGAGGATTCCCCCAGAGAGACAAAACCTTCTCCGAAATCTTTGACGATAAATTGTTTTGAGAAAAAACGAGTTTCTTTAATGAAACAAGGGATTTATTTAATCAAATTATACATATATCGGTTAAGAACAAAATAATTGTCTTAGAGTTGACTACCCACTCGGTCAGTTAAGTTATTTTCATTAGTTAAGTTCTGTGTTTTATTTTCTTCTTTAACAGTTAGATAAGTCAATCTTTCATTTAACTACAAAGAAGATGTTTCAGGTGTCCCTTATTCTATCGACCTAATATAGTTGGTCCCACGACAGTTAAGACGTTTATCTTTTATTCTATTGGAACTAAAGGTATATAAGACAATAAAGTGACCCACTACAACAGTGGTTTTCTAGTGTTTCGAGAAATACCTCACCCCCACTCCCACCTCCTCCTCCTCCTTAGTATCCTTTTTTAATTATTTAATTATATGAGTAATCTTTCAGAAACACTATCTTCCCTTCCAATTTATTTTAGTACCGTGAACGATATCCCCTGTAGTTTAGTGGTTCTACAGGACCTGTGATGACAGTACGTACAAAAGGAGAATTATAAGAGAGTTAATCTGGTTGTGGATAAAAAAAAAGATTATGTTTTTTCTTTTTTCTTATTTAGTTCCACCCACACTTATATACGTCAAAAGTGTTCGAGATTATATATGTTAGAGAAAGAAGTTAGAGATGAATCTCTACATTCGTCGGTCCAAGGAGACGGGTACCCTAAAAGGTCCGTTCTTATGACCTCACCCAAAGGCAAAGGAAGAGGTCCCCTAGAAGGGGTGGGTCCCTATCTTGGACACAGGGGGCGTAACTTTCGTCTAACTCGGTCGTCCCTTCGGGTGAATCTCTACAGTCAATACATCGGACTCAATTTAAGTGGTAAATTTTTTTTAAGTTTCGTTGTATCTTAAACTTCACTACAAGAGGAAAAGGGACCTCTTTTGCATACGTATAAAAGTCCTCACAATTCTTCTTTATTGTTTGTGGTTTACCACCGTAAACGGGGGTACCGTCGTTTGCTTATGAATTGAAGTCCAAGTTGGGGAGGGTCTTTACACTGGAAATTTTATAGGTTAGACTTGAAAAGATTGGTTGAGGTCATTTCTTGGGTGGACCGTCACGTCTTCTGTATTTCTCTGTCCAAGCTAGGGACCCAGTCCCTCTAGAGAACCTCCTCCTTTACCGTTAGGTGAGGTCATACAAATGGACCTCTTAAGGTACCTGTCTCCTCGGACCGACCGATGTCAGTTATCCCAGTGTTCCTGAATCATGTGGGGATATGGTCACTCCATAATTTTAATTTTCTGGGAATGAGGAACCTTCTTTTCAATACTGGTTGGATCTATTGTATAACTTTTCGTCTCTGTAATATAACGGTTGTTTTCAGGCAGATCAGGTCCGATACCAAAAAAGTCATCAGTACATACCTACACTCTCAACCTGACACTTCTTCCGACTCGTGACTTCTTAACTACGAAAACTTGACACCACAACCTCTTCTGAGAACTCTCAGGGAACCTGACGTTCCTCTAGGTTGGTCAGGTAAGACTTCCTCTAGTCGGGACCCTAAAGAAATCTCCCTTACTACGACTTCAACTTTGAGGTCATGAAACCGGTGGAGTACTCTTCTCGACTGAGTAACCTTTTCTGAGACTACGACCCTCCCTAACCCCCGTCCTCCTCTTCCCCTGCTGTCTCCTACTCTACCGACCCACCGTAGTGGCTGAGTTCCATTCACTCAGACTCACTTGAGGCCCTCAACCACTACCTGTCCCTCCGGACCGCACGACACTAAGTACCCCAGCGACCTGTGATGACTCGTTGACTTGACTTGACTATGGTCACTCCATTAGACGTACTGTTTCTTGGGACGACAAAGAAAAAAGGTTATCTTCTATTGGACCTGACTTAATTAGGAAAGCAAAAAGAACCAGCATTGAGGGAACGAGATGGGAGGAAGGATATTATTGGAAGGTAAAACATGGTAGGGAATCGTGGGAACGATCCCCCCAGTCCCCCGACGACGGGTTTAGTACTTAGTAACTTATTTCGGTTGATTTAGAAGTCTAAATAAAGAAACTTAAAATAAAAAATTGTCATCTTTTGCAATAAGTTGTATAACAAATTTATCTCTATCTCCTGTATTACTACAGTTCGTGGAATTTTTACAAGTAATTATATGATTCAATCCTTATTTCCTTATTACCCCTTCCTTCCTTCCTTTCTTCCCTTCCTCCCTTCCTCTTCCTTTTTTTTCTTGCTTTTTCGTCCCTTTCCTCCTTTCGTCTCTTGTTCCCTCCTGTCCTCAATTTTTTAGTCTAGACTGACCTCGAGGGAAGGATTCCGATGTAAAAGGAGTAGACATGTCTCCTTCGGATGTCGGTATACCAGGGAACCAAGTATTGGTGAGTTTTGTCGTGTTTGAAAAAATTTCCACTCTAAGGTTGACGATGAAGGTGTGTAAAACGAGAACAAGTCAATGATTCAGTACAGGTTGACACTGGGGCACCTGCTATCGTACGGTCCGAAGGGACAGGAAGTGACAGAAGGTCTCAAACGAGTGTGAGTACGAATAACTTAGCCCTACGATAGATTGGTGTGTGACTGAATCAAGATATGTCACGCCGCTATTTAACCCTCGAACCCTAACTGTAAGTGTGTGGTACGACACGACCCGAATCAAAGAGTCAGTACAGGCTAATAAATACTAGTGTACCTGACATCGGTCGGTCCGAGGAAGATAGGTACCCCTAAAAGGTCCGTTCTTATGACCTCGTCCACCGGAACGGGAGGAGGTCCCCTGGAAGGGTTAGGTCCCAAGTTTGGGTCCAGATGGGTGTGACGTTCGTGTAAGAAATGACAGACTCGCTGGTGTGATGATACCGTGTCCCTTGTTTCTGGATGATAATACCGTGTCCCTTGACATGAGTTATAAGACATTATTAGATATACCCTTTTCTTAGACTTTTTCTTACTTGTATACATATACATATTGACTTAGTGAGACGTCACATAGAAGGGTCCACCCAAAGGGTCCACTGCGATCACCATTTCTTGGGTGGACGGTCGTGTCCTCTACATTGTCTGCACACAAGTCAGGGACCCAGTCCTTCTGAGGGACCTCTTTCTTTCTGTTGAGGGATGTTTCGTTCCTTTACGTTCAGAAGAACGGACCTCTTGGGGTACTTGTCTCCTTGGACCACCCGATGTCTGGTACCCAAACGTCTTAATCTGTGTAGACTTCACTGACTCGTATGTGTAATATTATCAGATATCCCTTTTTCTTCGACTGTTTCTTCCTTGTATACATAGACATATTGACTTAGTGAGACGATATGTAGACTTTGATGGTGGTGTGACACTTAGTTGATAGGAGGTTATTTTGATTCTTCTTTTCTTTTCGGAGTTGTAAAAGTAGAAGTCCTTTTTAAGGTAGAAAATTAAAATCTAGTGAGAGGAAAGAGGAAGAGTGACGTTTAGAGACGATAGAAGATGAAAGAGGAGAGGGGAGGTTGTAAAGAGGTGGTTAATAGTTACGAAGAAGAGGGTGACCGAGGACAGAGTATACGGTATTTGTCCGAGTTAGGAGGGATTCGAACCTTTTAAGAGGGAACTGGAATCATAAGGTAACTGAGAAGGGTAAGAGTAGAAGAGTTGGTCTGAAAAGAATTTGTTCAACTCGTGTTACAGAGACGAAAACAAATGAGGAATTAGATGATGTCGGACGTCAGACATCATGTATGTACAACCGTCTCAGAGGTGGGTTGGCGGTCAACGCTGTATGTTGGTGGGGGATATCACGGACACAATGAACGAAAAGACATCACGTCCTACGAGTTGAGACTTCGAGAGATTAAGAGGTGAAATTGTGTTCAAAAGAACCAAAAAGGAAAGAGAGTAGTGAGGTAGATTCGGAGAACGAACTGGGAGTCAGAAAATTATACCCGAAGGGACCTCCGAGTTACCATTTCTTAGGTGGACGTTACGTCCTCGACGTCCTCTGCACCCAAACTAGGGACCCAACCTTTCTAGGGGATCTCCTCCATAGCCGTTGGGTGAAGTCATAACAACGATCCTTTCATATGACCTGATTCAACGGTAAAGGAGGGAGTTTAATTTTTCTTTATTTTCATTAACACAAGAATCATAGTCTGACTATCTTTTACTTTACTTTACTTTGTGTCAATGGTTCGTAGACTCGTATATTACGAACTTTTTCTCGTGTATGAGAACCATCGAACATAAAGATGTCCAGTAGATTCCCTTTTTCCGTGTTCAGGTTGTCGTAGACTTACCACACGACCACCAGGTGGACGGTTCCGTTCTCTGTATTCTCTGTGACCAAGGTAGGGACTCAGCCCTGTCAAAGGGACCTCCTCCCGTGTCGTTGGGTGAGGTCATAAGAACGGACCTCTTAGGGAACTTGTCTCCTCGGACCACCGATGTCAGGTACCCCAACGTTTCTCGATTGTGTTGACTTCGTTGAATCGTTCATACGTGTCCAGAAATCATAAAGGTACAAATTAATACATTGAGAAAAGGAAAGTGGTGTAAGTCAGAGAGATTATAGGTGAGAATTTGTAAATTTAAAATAGACATTGATGTAGTCCTACATGTTATACCTAAATAATACCCCTACTTTATATTTACTAGAGACAAGAATAGGTTCCGTTTAGTAAGTTATAGTGTCATTAGGTTCAGATACGGGGTTGGTGATTACGGCTTCTTCGACTTTAAATTACCAAGATACTACTGGATGTTCTGGAAGATCTTGATTATGGGTTTTTTCTACAGGAAAAGATATTCCCTGACCTTACGTTTTCATCCTTCAGTGTTCTATGAACCTTATTGTCCGTTTAAACTGGAACTTCATGTTTTACTTCGTCCCGTTTCCGATTGTCTCAAAACGGTTCTCTTGTGTGAACAGTATCGTTTGTGGGAGAAGGTTGTTGTGTTCTCTGTTGAGATGTGTACCTGTAGTCGTCTATATTTATAGTTTTAGTTTAACTAATTTAAGAAACGTCGACTTCTACCTCTTCAAGATATTTCAGTCGTTTTTGTTCTGGACCTCGACTAACACCGAGTCTAGTACTTGAGGAATAACGTTTTAAGTCTGAATTTAACTTCTTTCATCCCTTTTGGTGGTCTGGTAAGTCCATACTGGACTAAGTTTAGGGAGATACTAATGTGTCACCTTCACTGTTCACTTAAGTTCTCTAATCTAGACCATCTGTCTCACGGACTTCTTGACACCTGTCTCCAAGGACTATAACATGTCCACCGTCACTAGTTCCGATAGGGGTTCTTTTTCTTTACGTTTTTCCGTTTTACCGACAGACTCCTCCGGAATGTTTATCGACTCTTTTCTTCTCTTCGATTTCCGTTTCTTCTTTTCCTTTCTACATGGGTAAACTTACGTCTCAAGATTTCTTATCGTTCGTCTCTATTCTTTCGGAAGGAGTCACTAGTTACGTTTCTTTATCTCCTTTTCTTGTCTTACCCTTTCTTATCTCTAGAGAAATTCTTTTAATCTCTATGGTTCCCTTTTAGAGTACGTTTCTACCCGAGTCATTTTCTGTCTTTAACATACCTGGATTGTCTTCGTCTTCTATAATTCTTCTCCACCGTTCTTATGTGTCTTCTTGATAATTTTTTACTAGTATTACTGGGTCTATTGGTACTACTACACTAGTGAGTGGATCTCGGTGTGTAGGACCTTAAGTTTCAGTTCACCCGGAATTCTTCGTAGTGATGATTGTTTCGATCACCTCCACTACTTTAAGGTCGACTCGATAGAGTTTAGGATTTTCTGTTACGATAATTTCACGACGTGAGTTATACCATTGTTTAAACCTTTTGAGCCGTCACCGGTGTCCTGAATTTCTCTAGCCAAAAGTAAGGTTAGGGTTTCTTTCCGTTACGGTTTCTCACAAGTTTGATGACGTGTTAACGTGAGTAAAGTGTACTATCGTTTCATTACGAGTTTTAAGAGATTCGGTCCGAAGTTGTCATACACTTGACTCTTGAAGGTCTACCCGTTCGACCAAAATCTTTTTCGTCTCCTTGGTCTCTAGTTTAACGGTTGTAGGAAACCTAGTAGTTTTTTCGTTTTCTCAAGGTCTTTTTATAGGTGAAACCGAAATAACTAATACGGTTTGGGAAACGGACACATCTAGTGTTGTTTGACCTCTTAAGAAGTTCTCTACCCTTATGGTATGGAGGAGCGGACGGAAGACTCTTTAGACAGTCCTTCTGTCTCCGTCCAGTTCTTCGTTGTCAATCTTCACCTGTACCTTGTTGTCTGACCAAGTTTTAACCTTTTCCTCATACAGTTCCGACATATAACAGTGGGACGAATAAATTGAATATACATCTCACGTAATATACTTTACGGTCCGACCTACTTTGTGTTCGACCTTAGTTCTAACGACTTCTTTATAGTTATTAGAGTCTGTACGTCTACTGTGACGGGAATACCGTCTTTCACTTCTTCTTGTTTTCTTGAAGAACTACTTTCACTTTCACCTGTCACTTTTTGGACCGAATTTTGAGTTGTAGCTTTTTGATTCTAGTACCGTAGACCAAGGTAGTGAAGTACCGTTTATCTACCCCTTTGTTACCTTTAGTACTGACTGAAATGGAAGAACCTGAGGTTTAAGTGACAACTACCACTGACGTCGGTACTTTAATTTTCTACGAACGAAGAATCTTTTTTTAGATACTGGTCGGATCTATCGTATAATTTTCCGTCTCTGTAAAACGGTTGTTTCCAGTCAGTCCAGTTTCGATACCAAAAAGGTCATCAGTACATACCTACACTCTCAACCTGATATTTCTTTCGACTCACGGCTTCTTAACTACGAAAACTTGACACCACAACGTCTTCTGAGAACTCTTAGGAGACTTGACGTTCCTCTGGTTTAGTCAGGTAGGATTTCCTTTACTCAGGACTTATAAGTAACCTTTCTGACTACGACATCGACTTCGAGAGTATGAAACCGGTGGACTACCCTTCATGACTGAGTGACCCTTTCTGGGACTAAGACCCTTTCTAGCTTCCGCCCTCCTCTTCCCCTTTTGTCTCCTTCTCTACCAACCTACCGTAGTGGTTGAGCTATCTGTACTCAAACACGTTCGAGGTCCTCAACCATTACCTGTCCCTTCGGTTCACACGACGTTAGGTACTTCAACGTTTCTCGACCTGTGTTGGCTCGTCGACTTGACTTGACTTGATTTTTATTCGTGTATTTTATAAGTTATGGTATGAACGTTCTATCCTTTAGGAGTTGTTTCACACCAGTGATAAAGTCTCTTAAAAATTGAGACGAGATCAAATAAACTATCAAGGGTTTATATTGAGGTAGTGTGTTGAGGAACTACTTACAATGGATTTAGATACTGATACGTGACTCAGACATATTGGTTACTGTTGTAAGTTCTATATAAGTTTTAATTTGAAAGCATATGAAAGAATGGACGAATGGAGGTTATGGAGGAAGTTGGGGGTTTTTACCAGACAACGAGAAGGAATGTATAAGGGTTAAAAGGGACTTCCGTTGGACAGAGAGTTTAGATTTTGTACAGTAAATTTAAGGAAAGAGAACCTAGAACGAGTGATGTGTAACTGGAGTGATAGGGGTGTGGGTTGGAGAGAGGAGTCCACCATCTCAGATGGGTGAGTCGTTGGTCTTGGATGAGAGAAGAGATTTACTGGGACAACTAAAGTCCAAGGACAGTAGAGTAAAGACTTGACGTCGTTGTAGGAATACCATCGGAGAATCAGTAGTGGAGTAATCAGGTAGACTTTTAGTAGATAGAAAATTTAAGGTTTATTAATCAAGAGACAGGATATGTCAACTTAAAGGTAGTAGGGTCTTTTTAATTGACAATTGCTAGATTAGTAACAATCCCAGTTCGTTGTACTTTCCTATTCTAAACTTAGACCCAAGTAGAAGAAACATTCATATACTAGAGATCATTCTGTGAATCGAAGAGAAACGGAGTAAAAGGGGTGGACATTTTGCCCACGTCGTCAATACACCGGAACGACAATACTTATTGGACTTTTTACTATTTACGAGTGATTCGAAATCGATATACATGTACACGTCTTAATGCATCCAGAATAATCCGTCATTAAATAGTAAAAATAACATGATCCGACAGAACAGAAGTAACGACCTAATATTCTAGAAAATCCTTTCTAAAATGTGATACTATTTAGAGACATAGAGATTTTGAATTCCGACACAGACTGTAAATGATCAAGAAGTTATTTATAAACAACTTGTTTACATATTTTATTACTCATAAACGACAACAATATTTCTATAATCACTCACCCTTTATTATTCTTGAGTCGTCGAGGTAGTGTTGACTCTTAGGAAATAATTTTTAGAAACCGATTAGAGGTCAACGTTGTTCTTGTGTAAACATTCAGTTATAAGAAATGAGAACCTACGGCGTTTCATAGAAAAACTTCCAGCCCCTCACCCTTAGTTTTGTTGTTCGAAACAAAATCAACTCAAAACGGAACCAATTTTACTAGTGGTGAGTCACACCATGATGATTAATAGAATCCCATGAGTTTTTAGATTAATTACTAAAATACGTAAACTTATTATAGAATAGTGTCGATTAATAAATGTGGATCATTCATGTGACTTCGTTTTTATTTTTAAAGTTTAGGTATTTCCTTTTAGTCATTTTTCCTCAAAACCCCAAACGTTCGAACCGGTACTGACCGAATTATGACACTATAGTCATTTCTTGTGAGAGGAATTGAGTCCCTGGAGAGAGGAGAAGGAGTGGGGTTCCTGTTAAACGTTACGTCTCATTGGTGGGGGGATGGCTAAATCAGGAGTCTCCGGGGTTCCTTAGTCAGTAGTATCGAAAGGTAAACTTATATGTAGTGACACTCCAAGTCAGAGTACTTAATCTCAACAGATCCTCTTCTGAGAACTCTCAGGAAACCTGACGTTCCTCTAGGTTGGTCAGGTAAGACTTCCTCTAGTCAGGACCCACAAAAAACCTTCCTTACTACGATTTCGACTTTGAGGTCATGAAACCGGTGGAGTACACTTCTCAACTGAGTAACCTTTTCTGAGACTACGACCCTCCCTAACCCCCGTCCTTCTCTTCTCCTACTGTCTCCTACTCTACCGACCTACCGTAGTGACTGAGTCACCTGTACTCAGACTCACCTGAGGCCCTCAACCACTATCTGTCCCTCTGGACCACACGACACCAGGTATCCCAGCGTTTCTCAGTCTGTTACTCGCTGACTTGACTCCCCTTCTTTCTTAACCTGTTTTCGAAGTATAAATCGTTAACATTTAAACTCCTATTCAGGCGCCTGGACGGGATTCGAACTGACGAACAACTCGAGAACACGGATTCAGACGAGAAGTGAGGAGTATGGTCGTAGGGTGGTGGGTCCTGACTTACACTACCTGAAAAGAAACTTTCGTAGGTCAAAGTATGACATCAACACTCCAACTGAAGTGAGGGAAGCATTAGGAGTAAAACACATTAGTCGGGAATCACCCATTGACGACACGAAGTCAGTCATCAAATGTCACAACCTCTATTCTAAAATAACGGTCTTTTGATTCTAGCACCGTAGGTCAGGATAGTGAAGCACCGTTTATGTACCCCTTTGTCACCTTTGTCACCGTCTGAAATAAAACACCCTGAGGTTTTAGTGACGTGTACCACTAACGTCGGTACTTTAATTTTCTGCGAATGAGGAACCTTTCTTTCAATTCTGGTTGGACCTGTCGTATAATTTTTCGTCTCTATGGTGAAACAGTTGTTTCCAGGTAGATCAGTTCCGATACCAAAAAGGTCACCAGTACATACCTACACTCTCAACCCGCCACTTCTTTTGACTCGCGGCTTCTTAAATACAAAAACTTGACGCCACAACCTCTTCTGAGAACTCTCAAGGAACCTGACGTTCCTCTAGGTTGGTCAGGTAGGATTTCCTTTAGTCAGGACTTATAAGTAACCTTTCTGACTACGACTGCGACTTTGAGGTTAGGAAACTGGTGGACTACGCTTCTTGACTGACTGAGTAAACTCTTCTGGGATTACGACCCTTTCTAGTTTCCGTCCTCCTCTTCCCCTGCTGTCTCCTACTCTACCAACATACCGTAGTGACTGAGTTACCTGTACTCAAACCCATTTGAGACCCTCGACCACTACCGGTCCCTCTGGACCACACGACGTCAGGTACCCCAGTGTTTCTCAGCTTGTGTTGACTCACTGACTTGACTTGACTTGATTACCCCCAGTTATGTACGAGGAAAAACATAGATACATGACAAAGAGTCATTTTCTCTTTCTGGGACGTTTCAAGACATACTAAGGATAATAGGACAGGGTTCTGGTGAAGGGGACTTCCAGCATAGAGTCCACAAACCCCATATCAATCACTAGAGACGGAACACGATACACGAATCAGTGAGACGGAACAG
This sequence comes from Capra ibex, assembly GCA_006410555.1. Classification (NCBI taxonomy): domain Eukaryota; kingdom Metazoa; phylum Chordata; class Mammalia; order Artiodactyla; family Bovidae; genus Capra; species Capra ibex. Next base: position 51,163,265 of record SJYO01041852.1, on the reverse strand, counting down.
ATTGAAAAGCTGGAGAACCTGACATCGGGCGGTCCGAGGAGGACAGGTACCTTAAGAGGTCCGTTGTTATGACCTTACCCAACGGCACGAGAAGAGGTCCTAGGAGGAACCAACCTAGAAGGGTTGGGTCCCTAGCTTGGGTCCAGAGGGTACAATGTCCACCTAAGAAATGACAGACTCGGTGGTCCCTTCGGGTTAGAGATGGAACTCTAGTAGGGACTACGGTCCGTCTTCAAATTATTATCCGACACCCATTCATAGAAGTTAAAATGTACCAATTGTAGATTAAAAAAATATAGAAATCTATCTTCTATCTACCTATCTACGTACGTATGCACACACGATTCAGTGAAGTCAACACAGAGTGAGAAACGTTGAGGTACCTGACATCGGGAGGTCACAGGCACGCCAAAAGGTCCATTCTTATGACCTCACCTAATGGTACCGGAGGAGGTCCCCTAGAAGGACTGGGTCCCTAACTTGGGTCCAGAGATTGAGACGACGTAACTGTTCTCTCAAGAAATGAAGGGGTCTATCTATCCTTATCACTATATTTATATACATGATTAAATAGTGTTTTTAAGTGATATTATATCATAGGAGTTTATACTATGAATGAGAATTACGGAAAAGACGCCCCCCCTTTCTGGAGGAAAAGAAAAGAATTATGTGTACAAATATCACGATGTATAAAGACTCTTTTATCAATGACTTAAAACTTTGGATGTTCCGATGGATTTTTAAAATTCAAAGTTTTCTGTGGTTCATTCTTTCGGACCTAGAACTCCCCCGGTCTACATCCAGGTCCACAACCAGATAGTGAACGGAATCACTTGAGTCGGTCAGAAGAGATAGTCAGTCCTGGAGTCACAAGAGTAGGTATTTCACTCATCTCAGGAAGAGACTGGTGAGACAGAGGTGGAGGTTAAGTGGTAGACATGGTTGTCGGACGAGGAGGGTAGCTGTGTGATCATAGATATTAAAAGAGTTGAACACTAATGAACTAGTTCGACTACTTATAAGAGTCTCGACTTGGGTCGTAGGAGCACGTCATGTGTGGGTCTAGATTATCAATTCAAGTTTCTAAGAAGTACTAAAACTTTTTCTCAGGAATTACATGGCATTACTCCGGACCCGAACTTTAAGAAGAGGAGATGTATATTTAAAACACTGACACCCTTTTCTTCACTTAATTATAAAATTTAGATTAACGATTAGACACCTTTAATATACCTTGTAGATGGATGGAAGGAAATACCTTAACTATACCCAGAATCTTTTCTATCGAGGTGGTTTCGTAGATCGTGTGTATTTTAAGAGATTGACGTGAACTTGAACTTTCAAAGTTAAATGGAAATCCTTTTAAGTAGTGATCGTTTTAGGTCGAACAAAACAAGAAGTTCCAGTTACACTTTTTTTGTTTTTTTTTTTTACCAATGACGAAAACATTCTTTTTGACGTCTTTAAAAATCATTACTGTTAATATATTTTATAATTTTTGTAAATATCTTAATGGACTACAATCTCATTAATTAGTCAATTATACTGAAATCCAATTACCTCCTATTTTAAAAATGGTTTCTAATCTTCCTATGGATTCTCTTTTTATTAGTTAAAATTTTCTTCTGACTTTCTTTCTACGAGTTGTAGTGAGTAATAATCTCTTTACGTTTAGTTTTGGTGTTACTCCATGGTGAAGTGTGGTCAGTCTTACCGACGCTAGGTTTTTAGACGTTCGTTATTTACGACCTCTCCCACACCTCTTTTCCCTTGGGAGGATGTGACAACCACCCTTACGTTTGATCATGTCGGTGATACCTCTTGTCACACCTCTAAGGAATTTTTTAACGTTTATCTTGATGGAATACTGGGTCGTTAGGGTGACGACCCGTATGTGTGGCTCCTTTGGTCTTAACTTTCTCTGTGTACATGGGGTTACAAGTAGCGTCGTGACAAATATTATCGGTCCTGTACCTTTGTTGGATCTACAGGTAGTCGTCTACTTACCTATTCTTTCGACACCATGTATATGTGTTACCTCATAATGAGTCGGCAATTTTTCTTAAGTAAACTTAGTCAAGACTACTCTACCTACTTTGACCTCGGCTAATATGTCTCACTTCATTCGGTCTTTCTTTTTGTGGTTATGTCATATGATTGTGTATATATACCTTAAATCCTTCTACCGTTACTGCTGGGACATACGTTCTGTCCCTTTCTCTGTGTCTACACATATTACCTGAAAACCTGAGTCTCCCTCCCTCTCCCACCCTACTAAACCCTCTTACTGTAAGATTGTACATATGATAGTACATTCTTAACTTAGCGGTCAGATACAGACTACGTCCTATGTCGTACGAACCTCGACCACGTACCCCTACTGGGTCTCTCTACAATACCTCTCCCTCCACCCTCCCCCCAAGTACAAACCCTTGCGTACATTCTTAATTTCTAAAATTTTAAATTTTTTATTTTTTTAATTATTTTAATTATTTTTTTATATAATTTTTTATATATTTTTTTCTTTTTTTTTATTTTGACGTTATTACAACTTAAGACCGATAATTGTACCGGGACTCATTGGTGTTAGATTTTTAAGTCTTTTTGACGTTAGATCGTTATTATTGACGATTATTGTTATGACTGTTTACGTTATTGTTGTCAGTTATACGTAAATACTGAAGAATACAGTCTTGATACAAAGACACATAATTTAGAGTAGCTTAAAAGAGATGTCACGATATTTCAATCCAAGACGATTATGAGTGTAGAATATCTACTCCTTTGACTCCGAATCTCTTCAACTCACTCAATAGGTTTGAGTTGAAACCTCTAAGACTCCAATAGTGATTCTTTTGTTATGAACTCTGGTCTACTTACTTCTGTTATGAAGACCCATGCTCCGATCCCGACGCACGAAGAAATAAAACGGGCTGTCGGACTCTTCGGTAAACGACGTTGATGAGTCAACGACTTATAAGTTCGTAATGTACGCAATCATCAAGTCGGCACAGAGTAAGAAACCCTGGAGTACCTGACATCGGACAGTCTGAGGAGACAGGTTCCTTAAGAGGTCCGTTCTTATAACGTCACCCAACGGTAAAGGAAGAGGTGCCTTAAAAGGACTGGGTCCCTAGCTTGGGTCCAGAGCACGTAACGACTGTCTAAGAAATGACAGACTCGGTGGTTGTTGACGAGTTTGTTTACTTTGACGACAATCAGATAGAGAGGACGACTCTGTGTATACCTGTTTCTCGCATACAGTCCCCTGAAAATGAGTCCATTTGTTCTTTGGTCCATAGTTTGATCGTCCTTCTGTTTTTTCGTTCCGGACACACCCAGGTGTGGTAGAGGTTTGGGGGAGGGGTACTGTTGCATCCGTAGTTTATTCTAGAGTTATATGGGTGACCCTATGACTAAATAATAGTATTAATGTATTAATTTACTGATTGTAAGAAAGAGTAAAGAAGAAACCCATGGTAAATTTTAGTGTTAATACATTAATTCATAAATCTTCATAACAAAGAAGTAAGAAATAAAAAATTCACTTAATAAAGTAGGTCAAAAATGAAAACAACAGTTACGAAAGTAAAATCTATAAAAGGTAACATGAGTAAGAGATAAAATTACTAAAGAAACCTAATTATGAGTCGGGTCTTTTGTTTTTAGACTTAATTTACATGAAATATGTAAATCGGTCATTAAATTGAAAGTACACAGTTCGTAACAGATTTTAAAGGTTTAACCATATAAGTTGAAAGACTACCTTATTTATATTTTTATTAATTTATAAAAGAAATTATCTACCAAGTCCTAGAATGTTCTAAGACTCTATGAACGATATTTGTTTGTTTTTTGGTCTTCTGTATAATGAAATAAAAAGACAAATAAAGTAGTAATCTCTTAGTTCCACTACTTTACTGGAGTGGTTCTAGTGTATAGATCAATTTCTAATGGTCCCGATCTGTTTCCAGGGTACACCTAAGGAGTAATCGGAACAATAAGTTACACATTACACTCCTGTAGTCTTCCTGGTCCCTCGTACGAGTTTTATATCTTAGAGTCCGGGGTGGTCTATATGACTCAGTTCTAGGTGTAAAATGTTTTAGGAATTTACTGCACACAATGTATTTTCAAACTCCTCGATGCGAGAGATCGTGTGACGGTTAAAAGGATTAAAAGATGGATATTTTATGACACCGGGATTCCTTCTACTTAATCGGATCTTGAATTTTTCTTTAAATCTTTTTGATTCCGGACCTTTAAAAATTTTTGAATATAACTTATTAAAGTTTACGTATAAAAACAAAAATTCGTCGGAAAGTTTCTTTTTTGAGTACTAATATAAACATTAATGTTTATATTTGACATTAGACATATACACAAATTATATTATACATACATATATATAAATGTATATATGACTTTCTCAACACATAAAGTCTAAAAATAACCCGAAGTGTAAAGAAGTAGGGATCTGTCGATGTGTCCTCTCGTAGACGTCTCGGGTAGTTGGGCAGAAACTGTCTAGTCCGGTAGTGGATAATCTTCGTGTGGTAACGGTGGATGACTGAGACGATATCTTTTCGATCACTTAACAGGAGACGTATCTGAATCCTAATGGTCCTTTTCGTAGGGTTAAATACTAAGTTTTTCATTTTAGTTATATGGTACACGTCAGATGACTGGTTACGTCTTTCGGAGTATGGACACAATTTACTCATAACTTCTTGGTAATCAATACTATTCAAGGACAGAAGTAGGGTGGAACAAGGAACAGACATATACGAAGACATTTTCCCGACGAAAGAAAGGGGAAATAAATCAAATTTTACGTAATTATAGTAGTATGAAATTATAGAAAGATAGTACATTTCTGTTTAAAAATTGGAGATAAAATAAAAAGAGAAGTTGAGACTAATTAAACGTGGGTTTTGTTAGAGGTAAGAGAAGGGATGTAGTATTTTATGGACTAGAATTCTTTCCGTTGATATATCTGTCAAGATTTTTACAAATTTTTGGTCGAAGTTTGCTAATGAGGCTCAACTATATTAACTAACTTTCTTGGAACTCTTAGAGTTTTAAAAGAGGTTCTTCGGGGTCTTTAAGGTGACCAATCGTTTCTATTAAAAATAGTGTCGACAAAAGAAAAACTACTGTTAATTAATACCGTAGAAAATTTCTCTAGGTAATTCCCTCTTGTTAACGGATGGGGTTTATAAAGTGGTGACCTATCACACTATGGGACAACTTTTCCCTACGTTTTATAGGGAGTATGGTCTCAATGTTACTTCTTTTAAAGACGTAAAGCGAAAATTTGTAGAACTCGTAGATACTTCTCTCTTACAATGAAGTTATAATCGTTTTAAATTTCTCTACTTAAGTTTTCTCTTCTTTCAATTAAGGACTTCTACATGCATGAAAGTTTAGCATTTCACAGTTAAATCACACAATTCTTTACTGATTTGTATTTTGAGAGTTTTCCTTACTCTTGTTTTCCTTTAACTGAAAATTCTCAAAGAGCCTAATCTTAACTATTCTTTAGTACCGGCAATCGTGACCCGTCAATTTGTTCGTTCCCCTTAAAATGGGTTATGAAAATGTTATCCCTTCTCTCTAACTTTAGATAACGTCGTGTCCGTAGGGGAGACCGCGATCGTGATTTCTTAGGTGTACGGTCACGTCTTCTACGTCCTCTGTGCCCAAGTCAGGGACCTAGTCCTTCAACGGGCCCTCCTCCTTTACCGTTGGGTAAGGTTATAAGAATAACCCGTTTAGAATGCCTGTCTCCTCGGACCGTCGGATGGCAGGTATTCCAGTGTTTCTCAATTTATACTGACTCGTGTACGTGCGGGACGATGACCTCGCGTGCTACCGTCCGAAGAGTCACCCCCTACTCGATCACCGTTTCGCTACCCCCTGAAGTCTCGTCTCCGACCAGGCATCCTAGTCCGATAAATATAAACGATTGACCACGAATAAACAGTCCAAGGATACTTTGACCGTTTTCCGATTTCTTACATATAAGATTCACCATTTCCTTCTTAGATATTAACGTTCAACGGATTTCATTTCCAAGTTTTTTTCCTCCCTGCCTCAGTCCCCGAATATAGTTCCTTCTTTAGATGGATTTCAAATTAGTTCGATTCCCTCAATTTCGGAAGATCCAGTTGTAGGTCAACACAAATCTTCACACAATTCTTCGAAATTTTTTATAAACAAAAAACGTAAGTATTTTATACTCATCCTTTATTTATTGGACCTAAAAGAAATGACTAAGTATTTGACCGAGACTTTCATTAAACTTTTCTCTTAAGAATTGAATATTGTTTTCATAATTTTATTAACTTACTAGATAGTTGTTCTTCCGAGATTCCCGGTATGAGTAAGTTTGTACAATCAAAAACGTTCGAACAAAATTTTCAGATAAGTAGATCACGACATCCACTGAGAAATAAAAGTAACCCATTAAGAGTAAAAAAAGAATTTAACTTCTATTAAATAAAGGTGAAACTTTGACATAATTAATCGATAAGGGGATTTTAGTAATGGCACCGTAGTAGTGTTTGTTACTGTAAAGTTACTGTATGTTGTTACTTATAAATAAAGAGTACGAAAACGTCCAAATCAACAAAATCCATCCCGAACTACCTCACTAAATTATAAACGGGTGTAGGAAAGGGGTGTTAATCGTACGTTTACGTTTGTATAGGAAGAGTCCCTTTACCATCTTCGTGGTGTCGTTCGTCTTTATGTGCTCCAGAGAATTTCTGATTCGTAAGGTAAAGAGGACGGATCGTGACCGGTTTTTTTCAGTGTATCAACTCTGGTCGTAGTCTCACCTCTTCGTGACGGTTCACTGTTCCGTTTCCCGTGTCTGTCCCTGGTCACTTTTTAATCCCTATAATTACGTTAGATGTACAACTATTATCTACAGTAATAATTTATCAGTAACTTTTGAACGATATAAGTATCCTTTTACAACTTCTGAAGAGAAAAAGAGAGTATTTTTATACTATTCCAGTTTCCGATTTCCTTTGTGTTGATCGTAATTTCTTGTTTGTGGTAAATTAACTCACCTTTACCTCTTTTCCGTAAACACCTTCTCCTTTGTGATATTTGTCATGTGGTCGACTCTTTGTGTCGTATAAGTCTTTCTAAAGTAAACTTTCCTCATTACTCGTGTACTTTTCATTAGTAACCTTTATGACAACTCTCTTTTATAGCTATAGGAAGTGATCTGGTGGTGGAGACAGGGTAACGAGTTTGTATTTAACGGGAACCTCACTCAAAAGGAAGACAGAAATGGGAGGGACCAACTGAGCTAAAGTCGTGAGTTTAAATTCGTTTACAGAGTGTTTCGACTTAAAGGCCAGTAGTGGTGAGAGGAATAGTCAAGTCAAGTCAAGTCAGTGAGTCAGCACAGGCTGAGAAACGCTGGGGTACTTAGTGTCGTGCGGTCCGGAGGGACAGGTAGTGGTTGAGGGCCTCAAGTGAGTCTGAGTACAGGTAGTTCAGTCACTACGGTAGGTCGGTAGACAAAAGATTGATAGATATTGTCTTATAGGATGTTTTCTTTCTACAAGAAATGTTAACTCAAAGGGAGTGAGGTCGTGTAAAACAGAGAACATAAGGAGTAGAGTCCGAAGGGACCATCGAGTCGTTATTTCTTAACCTGATGTTACGTCCTCTGACGGACGTCACGTCCTCTACGCCCAAACTAGGGACCCAGTCTTTCTAGGGGACCTCTCTCTTTACCGTTGAGTGAGATTATGAGAACGGACCCTTTAGTGTACCTGTTTCCTTGGACCGTCCGATGTCAGGTACTCTAGTGTTTTCTCCACCTGTACTGAATCGTTGGTTTGATGGTATGGTGAAGAGTAGAGTCACTAGTTTGGTCGTCCAGGAGAATCGATTTTTGGATCCACTGAAGGATTGAAGTGGGGAGATGGATTAAACCGGTACAAACTGGTAAGTTCAGTGTAGCTAAGAAGGGAAATTTGTATAGTATTCAGGGAGAAAGGTAAAGGTGTAATTCCTCAGAATGAACGTTATAATACTCTGAGACTTTTGAATGGAGTACAGAGGTTATGAAAGTTTCGGTCTTTCTGGATAGTTTTGACTTGATAAAGTAGTGATACTAGGGGGACAATATTTTTAAAGTTCCCGTGTCGGGGTATCAATCTCTTAAGAGAATATTCTAGTAAGTAAACGTATTCCAGGGTAAGTAAGTCCGCCATCTCTATGTATTCACTTCTTGTGTCCGTTCTGTAGACGAGAGTGTCTTTACTGTAAGACCACCTAGTTTTCATTAGTTTGTTCGTCTCTTGATGTCTTGTACTATATAAAATTCTCTTATTGTTCGTGACACTTCTTCCATTACTTCGTATCACACATTACCTGTTTCTCGTTAGTCCACACTCCACAGATAAAACCTCAGATCAATCCTTTTAGTACGACGATTCTCAACTACTACTAAATCTAAGTTCGACCCTCGTCACTTCTCCACTACTTTCTATATAACTCTAGGTTCCATGCAAAACTTTAAAACTCCATCTTGACTGTTCAAACTTAATATCCAATCCATACTCTCTACTTCCTTTCTTCTTAGTTCCTGTCAAAGACACACAAACCTGTCCTGTTAACCCATTTGCCGACACGGTAACCGATTCTACCCCTTAGGACCCTTTTCTCATCAACTGTTACCACCTCAGTACTCGAAATTAAAATGTTACAAAGTAAACTCCACGACTATCATGTGTACTTTATTAACGAAGTACCCCGAAGGGTCCATCGAGTTGACCATTTCTTAGGTGGACGTTACGTCCTCTGGGCTAAGTTAAGGACCCAGTCCTTCTATGGTACCTCTACCTTATCCGATTGGTGAGGTCATTAGAACCCGAAGGGACCACCCAGTCTACCATTTCTTGGACAGACGTTACGTCCTCCGGACCTAAGTTAGGATCCAACCCTTCTAGGGGACCTCTACCCATACGTATAAGAACGGACCTTTTAGGGGTACCTGTCTCCGCTGACCAGCCGATGTCAGGTGCCCTAGGGTTTCTCGACCTGTCCTGACTCTCTGCTTCATGTCGTGTCAACGAAGTACTACGTCTTTCATTTCCTTAATTAACTAGTCACTTGGCACCTTTACGTTATACGAAATTCAATTTATGTAGTCAACCTCACCTTTGAAATCTTTCACATATAATTGCGTGAACGGACAAAACGTAATACTAGAACGATCAGTGATTCTGAGAGAAAGAATTACTACTCCATTCTGCCACGGTACCCAGTACTAATTCCATCTCCAGTGACGACAAACGGACGCACGGGTCCGTCCGTCAACACAGGGTGAGAAACTCTGGGGTCCCGGACATCGGACGGTCCGAGGAGAGAGGTCCCTTAAAAGGTCCGTTCTTCTGACCTCACCCAACGGTAAAGGAGGAGGTCCTCTAGAAAGGTTGGGTCCCTAGTTTGGACACAGAGAATGTAGAAGACGTGACCGTCTGTGTAAGAAATGGTGCCCACGGTGGAGCCTTCGGGTCTTCAGTGACAATCCTGGGTAATAATAACTTTACAGGAAGGTAAAACTGATTTTTACATTCTAAACATTAACTTCGTGATCAGAACTCTCGATAATATGATCGTATAGATATTAATTCAGATTTTATAGTCTAAGAAGGTTAGTAAAGTCGTATATCCACTCCAGTAGAAAAGTGACTAAGTTTGTTAGTAAATTGTTTAGACATAATTTACAATTATGAAGAATACCTGACCTGAGACGAATCAAACCATTTTCAATCATACTCAGAACGATGGGTTTCGAGTTTCTTCTCTCCTTCAGTACGTCACCTTCCTTTTTGTGATTCAGGTGAAGGAGATTTGAGTCTTTAACACCCTTTCCCCTCTCTCTTTACGAGTCTGGGAGTCACGGACAGAGAAGAGTGGAGAAGTGAGGTGTGAAGTTCGTCAGGGAACTCCTGGAGTAAAATTGTAGGTGTACACATACTTCGAGGTTTCTACTATTCTTTGTCTCGGGACATAATTCCCAGTGTCACTTTCCTCTTTACATGTAAGTTACTTTTACTATGGTTGGACCCGAGTCGTGGTGTGGGGAATTCCGTCCTCTCACTTAACCTCCTTCACCGTTGTCCTCCGTTTATCTCTTCACTCAAACACGACCCCCCGGTCCAAGAAGTGTTGGACACGAACCTCACGGACCACTCCCTTGTGAACTCGGTCCTCTCAGGGTCCACTCTCGTCCCTGACGAAATTTATCCCGAAGTTCGAACGCGAGGTTACGGTCTTGGTGTCTTAGGTTCACCACCCAGGTGATGTACTTACCGAAAGTTTGATTCCGAACACATTGACAGGTTCGTAATACATCCGTATCTGTCAAAATTTATTTAATAAAAGGTCTAGGAGTTGAAAGTATTGAAAAAGGGATTTATGACTATACTGACCCTTGTATGAACATAAGTGTTGTGGGAGTAATGTTGAAATATTCTTTCCTTGTTGGAGTGGGTAAGGTTTAGAACCATTCTTTTGACGGGACGTCCCACTTTGTCTTTTGTTTATATGCCAAGTTCAATAAGTAAAATCTCTGGAGAAAAAGGTACTATTTAGTTTTACAGTATTCGTGTCTCCTGAAGATTAAAAGAGAATAAATACGTATAAAGATAATTTCGCCCTAGTACTACAACCATTACCTCATAAAACGGGACTCAACATTGAAAGACTTATGACACATATCCATCAACTCAAGCCATTTCTATAGGAAAACAAACTGTGAAGTTAGATAACAGTTTCTTTCGTATCTAAAACTTCGTCCGAGGGTGTCTCTTTTCTTTCGCAACTTTTATTTATAACTTGTGGTTTCTACCGAAAAACGTCGTTAAACAAAGTACATAAGAGTTATGCGTAGAGATCTTAAGTAGTAAATGATCAAATTTTGTCTTTTTGTGGAAGTTTGTCTACTTCGTCATTTTCGAACACTGTAACCGAGAAATTTCCATTATTTACAAAAGTTCCTGATGGAAAGAACTTCAGAAAGGACTATTGTAACCAACTTTGGGTGTCCATTTCGAAAGTAAATTAATGACGGTCTCAATATAAAAACTTGAGTTATAATATTAATTTTGGACAATATGGTTTACTTTATAAACGAGTAAAATAAAATATAATGTTTCATAAATAGATGAATAATGGTACTTTTTTCATTGTATGTACGATCGAAAGTCTTACAATTAAAATGACCATACATAGTAAGAGAAAATATTTTTTTAATGTATCCCTTTTAATCTAAGATTATGGATTACTTCAATTATCTTAATGAAAGGATAATAAAGAATTAAGAGTAAAGTGATAAAGGTTTGACTTTGTTGACTTAATCTACATGTAAGAAATTTTCTCGTAGTACTGACAATGTACAACTTTAAACAGAGACGTTTTTCTACAACTTTAAGATTAAGGATCATTGATACTTGTACTGGAATCAACTTTTATCCCAAAGTCAAGTCAAGTCCGTGAGTCAGCACAGGCTGAGAAACGATGGGGTACTTAGCGTCGTGCGGTCCGGAGGGACAGGTAGTGGTTGAGGGCCTCAAGTGAGTCTGGGTGCAGGTAGCTCAGTCACTGAGATAGGTCGGTAGAGTAGGAGCCAGTAGGGGAAGAGGAGGACGGGGGTTAGGGAGGGTCGTAGTCTCAGAAAAGGTTACTCAGTGGAGAAACGTACTCCACCGGTTTCATAATCTCAAAGTCGAAGTCGTAGTAGGATCAAATCGGTCCACTGTTTCAATTCTGCTCCGGTTACTCTACCCGGATTAGACTAAAAATAGGAATTGTTTTCCTCTTTAAATCTGTGTTGTTTTGTATGTCTTCCTTCTACAATACTTCTGTAACACTCTTTCATAGATGTTCGGTCACCTGTAGATTACGATGGTCTTCGATCCTCTCTCCATACCTCGACTAAGAAGGAGTTTCGAAAGTCTCCGAGTTAGGACGTCTTTGGAACTAAAGTCTGAAGATAGGAGATCTTAATCTCTGAATTTAAAGAGGACANGAGCCAGCAGGGGAAGAGGAGGACGGGGGTTAGGGAGGGTCGTAGTCTCAGAAAAGGTTACTCAGTGGAGAAACGTACTCCACCGGTTTCATGATCTCAAAGTCGAAGTCGTAGTAGGATCAAATCGGTCCACTGTTTCAATTCTGCTCCGGTTACTCTACCCGGATTAGACTAAAAATAGGAATTGTTTTCCTCTTTAAATCTGTGTTGTTTTGTATGTCTTCCTTCTACAATACTTCTGTAACACTCTTTCATAGATGTTCGGTCACCTGTAGATTACGATGGTCTTCGATCCTCTCTCCATACCTCGACTAAGAAGGAGTTTCGAAAGTCTCCGAGTTAGGACGTCTTTGGAACTAAAGTCTGAAGATAGGAGATCTTAATCTCTGAATTTAAAGAGGACAATTTCGGTGGGTCAAAGACCATGGAACAATACTGTCAGGGTCCTTTACTTATGCTACGGAAATAGTTTACTGTAAAATATATATTGTATTAAAGGGCTTACGTCACATATCGTCTTAATGTACATTATTCTTTTTCGGATGACAAAATAGAACTTAATCTAATATTTTATCCACTTAATTAATATAAATTTGTAAAGTCAGAATTGATCTGTCGAATATTATCAAATAATACAATACAGGTATAGACAAAGAATCCCTAACACTTATTATATAAGAGTTCGTGTATAACTATTTAACTAAAGTAAACTTTTACCTAGTCTTGTGTAGACTGTTTTGACGAGACCAAACTGTCACCCCTATCCTACAATTAAGTGAAAATATTATTTATAAAAAGGTATATAAACTCCTCGATTACAACGACGAAGAACTCTTTGGACATACGTCCAGTCCTTCGTTGTCACTCTTGACCTGTACCTTGCCTGACCCAAGTTTATCCTTTTCCTCATGTAGTTCAGACATATAACAGTGGGACGAATAAATTGAATATACGTCTCATGTAGTATTTACGACCCTACCTTCTTCGTGTTCGACCTTAGTTCTAACGGTCCTCTTTATGGTTTTTGGAGTCTATACGTCTACTGTGGTGGGAATACCGTCTTTCCCTTCTTCTTGATTTCTCGGGGAACTACTTTCACTTTCTCCTCTAACTTTTTCAACCGAACTTCGAGTTGTAAGTCTTTTGTTTCTAGTACCGTAGACTAGGGTAGTGAAGTGCCTTTAATCTACCCCTTTGTCTCCTATGTCACAGACTGAAATAAAACCCCCCGAAGTTTTAGTGACGTCTACCACTAACGTCGGTACTTTAATTTTCTGCGAATGAGGAACCTTCCTTTCAATACTGGTTCGATCTGTCGTATAATTTTTCGTCTCTAAAATGAAACGGTTGTTTCCAGGCAGATCCAGTTCCGATACCAAAAAGGTCACCAGCACATGCCTACACTCTCAACCTGACACTTCTTTCGACTCGTGGCTTCTTAACTACGAAAACTTGACACCACAACCTCTTCTGAGAACTCTCAGGGAACCTGAGGTTCCTCTAGGTTGGTCAGGTAGAATTTCCTCTAGTCAGGACCTAAAAGTAACCTTCCTGATTACAATTTCGACTTCGAAGTCATGAAACCGGTGGAGTACGTTTCTCAACTGAGTAAACTTTTCTGAGACTACGACCCTTTCTAACTTCCGTCCTCCTCTTCCCCTACTGTCTCCTACTCTACCAACCTACCGTAGTGGTTGAGTCACCTGGACCCAAACCCATCTGAGACCCTTAACCACTACCTGTCCCTCCGGACCGCACGACGGCAAGTACCTCAACGTTTCTCAACCTATACTGACTCGCTGACTTGACTTGACTTACAACATCAAGGTTCTCAAACCACTGTGTGTAATAATCTGTTTTCACAAAATGGTTTTTCAAAGTGACCTTCTACACATTACGTTAATTGATTCAGGAGTCGGGAGAGGTTGATATAAACCGTCTCGACGGAGATTCATTTTCTATATAAACAGTACAACATTAAACCATTGGAGAAAAATTGTATAATTAGTCTTTAACTGTTACACTTTTTGATTACCGTGCGGTGAGGTCATGAGAAAGGACCTTTTAGGGTACCTGTCTCCTCGGACCATCCGACGTCAGGTACCCCAGCGATTCAGCCTGTACTGACTCGCTGAAGTGAAAGTGGAAAGTGAAAGTACGTAATCTCTTCCTTTACCGTTGGGTGAGGTCACAAGAACGGACCTTTTAGGGTCCCTACCCCCTCGGACCACCCGACGACAGATACCCCAACGTGTCTCAGCCTGTGTTCACTTCACTGAATCGTTATTGTTACTGGTTCATTGATTATAAAGACATTCAATCATTCAAAGATTTAAATATGAGACTTGAGATAAATTTTTTTTGTAGATTAAATTAGTTAATAAAATTTTAAAAATTACTATTTAGATGTTACTATTTAGTGATAAACCGAAAACGAAATAATGATGTTTTCTTCCCTTGAGAGAACTACCAAGTCGCCCATTTCTTAAATGGACATTACGTCCTGTGTGTCCTCTACTCTCAAACTGGGGACCCAACCCTTCTACGGGACCTCTTCCTTTATCGTTGGGAAAGGTCGTAAGAACGGACTTTTTAGGGTATCTGTCTCCTTGGACTCGATGTCAAGTACCTCAACATTTCAGGTTTCTGAACGTTTCTCAGTCTGTATTGACTCGTTGATTCGTGTATAGTTTTTTCTTTTGTTACATTATACATCGTAACAATATTGTTTGAGAAAAGTTAGGACAGTATGTAAAGCTTTACCGTTATTAAAGTAGAGAGGAAATACCAGTACGAAGTCGGGACATTGAGACTCTGAGAAGGTAAGATTGACACCCGAACGGACGCTGAAACAAAACTTGTTTCGTCAATCGTTTACATTGAGGTCGTTTATGAAGTTTTAACGAACAAGTAACCTCAAAAGAAGGGACGACGAGAATATTGTGGTAACAGTTCACTCATCATCAGATCCGATCGGAGTGCAGTGTAGTCAGCAGTCAGCACAGGCTGAGACACGTTGGGGTATCTGCCGTCGGGTGGTCCGAAGGGGCAGGGACCCTAAGAGGTCCGTTCTTGTGACCTCACCCAACGGTAAAGGAAGAGGTTACGTACTTTCACTTTTCACTTTCACTTTAGCGAGTCAGCACAGGCTGAGAATCGCTGGGGTACCTGACGTCAGGTGGTCCGAGGAGGCAGGTACCCTCAAAGGTCCGTTCTCATGACCTCACCCCACGGTAACGGAAGATCTTCTATTTTCTGTGTCCTGAAGACAGTGAGGTCGAGTATCAATCTGTTACCGATCTACACTTTTACTTCAGTAGACTTTAGCCCGTTGTCGGTCGATTAGAACCTCTAAGTATTTACTCACGTCCGGTCAACTATAGTCTATTTGGACCAAGTCTGGTCTTTTTCCCTATCCCACTCAGTTTGGGTTTGGTGACTGGACTTATTAGTACTCGATTTATTGGAATAAGAAGTAAAAATAAAAGAAAACCTGTACCACTTACGTATAGAATAAGAATTTTGGACAAATATGATAAGAGGTATACACTTTAGGAAAATTACGATCTTATATTCAAGATTCGCCAGTCTTTGTGTTACTCTAACCACAGAGTGAGTCTCAATGTAGATCTAGGATGGGGTCCAGAGTCCTGTATTTACTCCGAGTTATTTGTATAAAACTTACTCATTTAGAAAAGGTAGATAAAAGTAGAGAGAGAGGAGTTCAAGGTTACGTACGGGGTCGACAAGTTAGTTCTGGTCACGAGGAAAACGAAAAACTATCGTTACTAGTTTGAAGACCGACCTACCATATCATACTCTTAATTCTCGTGTCTAAAACAACAGTCTAGTGGGTCCAAGTTCAGGATCGAAACGGTGGATAGACTGTGTCATTCATTAAATATAATACACACTGATACAAAGAAGTATAAATTTTTATAAATTATTATCGGGGATTGAGATCTGAACAAAACTTTAAATTTAAATATACATTCTGTAATTTTCGTAGTGGACCATAAAAAAATTGTGGCGCATACGTAGTTGTCAATAACTGGTCAACACGATAATCGACCCGGAAGGTCCACCGTGATCACCATTTCTTAGGTAGACGGTCTCTGTCTAAACTGGGGACCCAGCCCTTCTAGGGGACCTCTTCCCTTACCGATGGGTGAGGTCACAAGAATGGACTTTTTCAGGTACCTGTCTCCTCGGAGCACCCGGGGGTAGGTGCCCCAGCGTTTCTCAGTGTGTCTTGACTCCTATGTGTGTCCTACGTCCTCACGAAAATAGAAATCATGTTTAAACCACAAATAGTTATCTATAGTAAGTATGCGAAACCCGAACAAAGAAACGATTGAACACTCGAGACGACGGAACCATTCTTGTAAAGAAGTGACAGAGATGTTGGGACTTTTGGGTATGAAGTGTGAAAGATTAGATTTTCAATTAGTCAAATAAGTTATTCTGTAAAAGTCATAATGTATTTTATGATAATATTTAGTGATTTACTGAAAATTACATATGTTAACTAAAAATTGTTCACCTCGTAAAATACTTCAGACTCGAATTTAACTTATTAGGAAAAATATCGTTTTACGGTTGTCTCATAAAAAATATATATTAATTATTAAGTTGTTAGATACCGACATGTTGATGGTAATTAAAACATTAGGTAGAGTAACGACACCATTAAGGGGTGTTTAGGATAAATTTTATTAAGTGATGATTGGGATGAAGTATTATCAGTGTCCAAAGACGAACGTAGGTTGAAGGAATACGTAGGACCGTTTTGATTTTTGAACGATTTTATACGTTAGTCACTTTGTATTAATAATTACAGAAAGTTGAATGTAGGAGTGAACTTTTTTCAATACCTCTGAAAGAAGGTACTCAGTACCAGGCTACTAAATACTTGTTTAGACAAATGAACGTTAACGTATTAAAGGTCTTATTTTAACTACTGTGTAGTAATTCTTTAAGATTCAGTAACTGTCGACGAAGTTCTTCATGACTAAGATACCAACAGACTCCAAACCTCCTTTCTTTCCTTTACCTGAGCAGTAGTGACAAAAAACCCGGTTTACTTCACTTTCTTCGTGACTCTAGGTAAGTCTACTCTGGTCTTAGTTCTCATCTGGTACCTCTTTGTTCTAAACTTCCTGGAGTCGTTCGTCAACTTTCTTTATAATGAGTCCTTGTGGTTCTTATTTGAGACGACGAAAGAGAAGTACCTTTTCCTCACCGGAACAGTCACGTTGGAACTTCGTTCTTAGGTTTCGGCTTTTGATCATTTGTAAAATAAAAAGATTTTGTGTAATTGATAATTACGACGACGACGACGAGGACGATTCAGCGCAGTCAGTACAGG
This sequence comes from Capra ibex, assembly GCA_006410555.1. Taxonomy (NCBI): domain Eukaryota; kingdom Metazoa; phylum Chordata; class Mammalia; order Artiodactyla; family Bovidae; genus Capra; species Capra ibex. The sequence goes on along the minus strand of SJYO01041852.1, from coordinate 51,145,833 downwards.
TTGAGACATGTTGGGGTATCTGCCGTCGGGTGGTCCGAGGTGGTAGGGACCCTAAGAGGTCCGTTCTTGTGACCTCACCCAACGGTGAAGGAAGAGGTTACGTACTTTGACTTTTCACTTTCACTTCAACGAGTCAGCACAGGTTGAGAACCGGTGGGGTACCTGACGTCGAATGGTCCGAGAAGGTAGGTACCCTAAAAGGTTCCTTCTCATGACCTCACTCCACGGTAACGGAAGAGACTTGATAATTACTAACAGATAATTATCACTTATATTATCGTAATTATTATCACACTTCAGTTTACCAGGAATCTTCGTAGTGACATTTGTTTCGATGGCCTCCACTACTTTAAGGTCGACTAGATAAAGTTTAGGATTTTCTACTACGACAATTTTACGACGTGAGTCACACGGTCGTCTAAAGTTTTTGAGTCGTCACCGGTGTCCTGATCTCTTTCAGTCAAATGTAAGGTTAAGGTTCTTTCCGTTACGGTTTTTTACAAGTTTAATGGTATGTTGACGTGTATAAAGTGTACGATCGTTCTGACACGAGTTTTAGGAAGTTCGATCCGAAGTTGTCATGATCTTGGTTCTTGACGGTCTACAAGTTCGACATAAATGTTTTTCGTTCTCCTAGGAGACCAAGTATCTTTTTCGTTCCCTTAAGGTCTTTTTGTAGATGAAGACGAAGTAACTGATGTGATTTTGGAAACTGATACACCTAGTGTTGTTTGGCACCTTTTAAGAATCTCTCTACCCTTATGGTCTGGTGGAATGGACGGAGGACTCTTTAGACATACGTCCAGTTCTTCGTTGTCAATCTTGGTCTGTACGTTGTTGTTTGACCAAGTTTTAACCTTTTCTTCATGCAGTTCCGACTTGTGGTAGTGGGACAAATAAATTGAAGATACGTCTCATGTAGTACACTTTAAGACCCGACCTACTTCGTCTTTGAACTTAGTTCTAACGGTCCTCTTTATAGTTGTTGGAGTCTATACGTCTACTATGGTGAAATTGCTGTCTTTTACTTCTCCTTGATTTCTCGAAGAACTACTTCCACTTTCTCCTCTCACTTTTTCGATCGAATTTTGAGTTGTAAGTTTTTATTCTAGTACCGTAGACCAGGGTAGCAAAGTACCGTTTATCTACCCCTTTTTCACCTTTCACTGTCTCAAATAAAAGAACCTGAGGTTTTAGTGACACCTGTCACTTAAATCGGTACTTTAATTTTCAGCGAACGGGGAACATTCTTTTCGATACTGTTTGGATCTGTCGTATAATTTTTGTCTCTACAGTAAAACGGCTGTTTCCAGGTATATCAGTCTCCTCTTCCCCCGTTGTCTCCTACTCTACCAACCTACTGTAGTACGTGTATTACCTGTACTCAAACTCGTTTGAGGTCCTCTATCATTTCCTGTTCCTTCGGACCACACGACGTCAAGTACTCCAGCGTTTCTCAGTCTGTGCTGACTCGTTGACTTGTTGGTTCGTTTTGGACCTGTCACATAACTTTTGTCTCTGTAATTTCTTCCGACTCGTGGTTTCTTAACTACGAAAGCTTGACACCATAACCTCTTCTGAGAACTCTCAGGGAACCTATCGTTCCTCTAGTTTGGTCAGTTAGGACTTCCTTTAGTTGGGACTTATAAGTAACCTTCCTGACTATGACTTCGACTTCGAGGTTATGAAACTGGTGGACTACGTCTCTCAGCTGAGTAACCTTTTCTAGGACTACGACCCATGCTAATTCCCGTTCTCCTCTTCCCCCACTGTCTCCTACTCTACTAACCTACCGTAGTGACTGAGTACCTGTACTCAAAGTCGTTTGAGATCCTCCGTCCATTTATGTCCTTTCGGACCGTACGACGTAAAGAATCCCAACGTTTCTCAGTCTCTACTGACTCGCTGACTTGTTATTATATCGTAAACAATGATCATATATATTGACTATAAGTATGTAGTCAATAGACTTAACCAATCCATACGAATGACTACCACACACCCATTTACGAGTTGTTAGTAGAAAGGTCGTTTCCTCTACACATACACACGTGTAAACAGACACATATATATATATATAATGTATATACATAAACATACATATATATAAATATTTACAACGACTATATTTTCTACACATCGTGTGTTAAATGTTTACTATCATTTCATACGTAATAAAAAATAACATTTAAGAAATATTGGTTACCCGTCAGTATCTAAAAAAAATAACTAAAAACAGTTTGAGTATAGATATCGGCTAAAACTAACATTGACTACTAGTTCGCGTCAAAACTGTGTCTACAGTCAATAGAGAAGAACAAAAACATCTTCATTCTATTCTTATTTGTTACTTCTACTTATTACCTAAAAATGAGTGGGTAGTTTTTACACTCACTGCAGAAAGGATTTAGTCCGTTAGCAAAACTTATTACCTTCCTACAAAAGCGTTAAAACATACACATACGGTAAGTATTAAATTGTCCTTTATCTTTATTGTGTGAAAATTTAAATTAAATGAAATAATTGTAAAATATGTAGTGTTGACTTCTGTTTTGTTATTTCGTTTCGGACTTAACATTTCAAACGGTTAAAGACACTATATTTTATAGGGACATATCCCCTATTTTATAGGGAAAGTATAATATTAGTGTCATCATGTAATAATATATTCTAAAGGTGATGTGTCTATGTTATCTATATTAGAATGAATTTTCGTAACAGATGTGTTTGTATACCATCATGTCAATCCTTCACTACTCTAAAGTCATGTTCAAAAGGGAAAGTAGAAAAACTTATGTAGTACAGGGAGGGAAGACCGAACGTTTTAAAGACGACTTTTCAGTTGAATATTGGGTGACCTTCAAAGGAACATATATTGATCGAGGAAAAGAGACCGACGAAAATCCGAAAAGAGAATTAGAAATTAAAAACGACAAAATTAATATTACACAGACTTGCATCTGGAGAAACCAAAATAGAGCAAACCCTGAGAGACACGAAAGACCTGGATTACAGACACAGGAAGGGGTTCAATCCCTTACAAAAGACAATAATGAAGAGAAAAAATTTCAAAAATAAATAAATGAATATTAAAACCGACGTGGTTCGAAAGAGAGCAACGTCGCGCACCCGAAGAGTCACACCACACAAGAGGACAACACTTCGTATCGGAGATCCGCGCATCTCAGTTATGAACCGGAGTGTGTCCTAATCAACGAGGTGTCGTACACCCTATGACGGTCTGGTCCTTGGTTTAAACACAGGAGACGTAACCGTCCACCTAAGAATTGGTTACCTGGTAGTCTCTCGGGGATAATAAAGAAGTCTATTCAAGGGACGGGAAAAGAGAGAGAAGTAGAAGACTCTGGGGTCACACTTACAATCATGTGAACTACGACAGGGTTCTTTACAAAATTTGATAGAAGTAAAAATTAAAAAAAAAGACTAGTCTAAAAATAATGAGGTAGAAGGTCTACCGACCAGACAAGGAGACATAGTAGATTAGACAACTAAGGAAGATCACATAAAACCAAAGTCAATAATATAATAATTCGAAATAAATTACGAAGAAATATAAAATATTGAGAAAGTATTTGACGAATGACAAAAATAAGTGAGAAGGAGACTCAAGTCATTTGTAGAAACATTGGGAATGGAACTTGAGAAATAACCCATCTAACGGATAGAGGTTAAACAAATCAAGACACAAACCAAAAAAGACTTTCGCTTTCTTGCACTTTCACTTCAGTGAGTCACCACAGGCTGAAAACGGTGGGGTACCTGATGTCGGATGGTCCGAGAAGGTAGGTACCCTAAAAGGTCCGTTCTCATGACTTCACCCAACGGTAAAGGAAGAGGTCTCCCAGAAGGGTTGGGTCCGGAGTTTGGACCCAGAGGACGTAAGATCCGTCTGCGAAATGGTAGACTCGGTGGATAAGAAAGTAAAACTTGTATAAGGAGGTGGAGGAGTAAAATGGGTCAAGAGAGACAAATAAATATACACAATCACTTTCACTTCAGTGAGTCAGTACAGGCTGAGAAGTGCTGGGGTACCTGACGTCGGATGGTCCGAGGAGACAGGTACCTTAAAGGGTCCGTTCTCATGACCTCACCCAACGGCAATCCAGTATATACAAAGGACTAGAACCTCTTCACCGGAATGTATCCTCTCCAAGATTCCCCGAGCCGTTGTGTGAAGAGGGACAAACGTTCAATAGACGAGATCTCCGCGGAGGAGACATCCGACTAACGTGTGAAGACAACATCACTCTGACTGACGAAACCGACGGGAGCATTCGATCAGACCGGAGGTCGGGTCAATGGATACTCTGGGACGGAACACGTCACTGACGGTCGGACGATCTACCGTTCCGACCAAAGTAAGTACTGACAGACTTGTCGGGTCCCTCTTAGTTCCGACCACGGTCAGGTGATCTCCGGGTCTGACTCAGGGTGTATCGTCAGGACGTATCGTCGTTTCGGGACTTTCCCGAGTCCTGACCACGGTTGGACGACCTCTCTCCCGTTGTGAAAAGAAAAATTATATAACTTTAACAGTAAAGACTTTCATTTATAACATAAGTGAAATAAAATAATGACAACATACGTGTTCCTTCTTAACTGAAAGTTTCATCCATATCACATAATCAGAAGGTCCCGATGGTACTGTTCTATTGTGTCTGACCCACCGAATACGTTGTCTTTAAGCAAAAGAGTTTCAAGACCTCACATTTTCAGGTACTAGTTTACAACCGTTTAAACCAAAGACAACTTTCGAGAGAAGAACCGAACGTCTGTCAGAGGAGTGACACACAGGAGGGTATCGGAATAGAGACAAGGAAGTTCCTAATTCTCTCTCCTGCTCTTGACTGTAGAGAAGGAGAAGAATATTTCTGTGGTTGGGTCAATCTAATCCTGGGGCGAAAATAATTGAGTAACTTGGAATTGAAAGGATTTCTGGGATAGAGGTTTATGTCAGTGTCACCTTTAATGATAAAGTTTATACTTAAACCACCACTGTGTTAAATCAGGTATATATCAGGTATCGTATATTGTAAAATTCTTTTTTATTTTTGTTGACGTTTGTGAATTTTGTAATATACGGTTTATGATAAGATTCTTGAATTACAAATGGTTATATGAATAAGGAGTGTGTTGAGAAAACCGATCTATTAAAATAATGGTGATAAAAGTATATTCTATTGAATCCGTGACTTTACAATTGAACAAGTTCAAACCGGACGAAGATTCTATCTTAAGTTCATTGTCTCGGTCCCAAGTTTGAACTTGAAAGAAGTTTCTGGTCTGACTTAGTTAGACGATTGTAGTAGTCAGTACAATTCTTACCCCGTGATTTAGGGGTCTAACAAAGAGTCGAAATACTTCTCTTCCTGTCAGTCATAGTTCGTCAAGTATGACTCCGAGTAACCGAAAATACTTCTCCGTAAAAGTAAGTAGACAAACTTAACATTCTTCTTGTAATTCAGAAAGACCTCTTTTAACAGTCAATGTTCAACGAAACGAGTACATGTACGTCACGTCTATATAAACGGGTAAACGTGTTGAATGTCAATGGGACTGTTCTCCCCGAAAGTAATCGTAAGGGACACGTTCTCTTTATTTACCTTATTAACTCTTCGACTCGATACCTCATGTGGTGAAATAACTCGGTCGAACCTAGAAACCACAGATTTACCGAATAATTACTTGAGTAGACTTATTAAGTGATTTACATAATACTTGTAATACGTCTCCGTAAAATCTTTACAATATTTACCGGACCGAAGGCACCACCGAGTCTGTCTAAAGGTTTGGTCTACCGTCATTAAGCACTTATTCCTTTTTAAACGGAAATGTAAGAAATAAAAAGTTTTGAACTGGATAAGTGTTTTATTTGTCCCCTCTCAATGAAGTCTACTGAAGTAGTTGTTTTAACAAAACCTTTCAGTAAGTATCGTAAAAGAAACCTTCTCGTAGGGGTCGTAATCTAAAATTCTCACTTCTGTCAATTTATAAAGTTAAGAAAGGTTAATAGACATGGTGACACAACTAAGGTCGTTTTGATTGTACAGTAAAAAAACGACATTTTAGAATAGAAGTAGAGCTTGATTAGTTGGACTTATATGGAAGTCCTATTAGGATTCGGATTGTATTTCTTGGGAATGACCTGTTAAAATTTCACTTTTTATAACCATTTTAAACAGTCTGAGTCATAATGAATGTATAGTGTCAATAAAAAATTTTGAACAAAAAGAAAATATAAAATTGTTGATATAAGATCGAGTAATTGACATCACAAAAGAGTTATTATCTATTATTTCAAATAAACATTTGTTTATAAAAACTCATTTTTTAGTCATAGATTATTTATTATTATCCTCATGTACGTATGTTGTTTGTGTTATCGTCACGTAAAGTTACTGATTCTTGATCCTTTTTTGTGAAATGTTATATGAAATTTTTAGATTATAATAATAACAATGAGTTGGTTTAGTTTTTCAATAAACGTCATAAACCTTTTACTCTCGGTGTTGGACTTTTGACATAGTATTCTAATTTTCAATTCACTCGTATGTATAAATGTTAAATAACGATAACTGTCCTTTCCTCTGGGTTCAGGTAACAATATAAAAGATATATTAGAATAATCTCTAAAGTGAATACATGGGAAGACGACTAGCGAACATATTAGATGTCAGACACGTCATCAAAAATATAGCCAAATTAATACACCAATGAATTAGGTAAAGTATAGATAAAGGGCCTGATGTCGGATGGTCCGAGGAGGTAGGTACCCTAAAAGGTCCGTTCTCATGACCTCGCCCCACGGTAACGGAAGAGGACTAACATTCTACAACCTTTGTCCTTAATAGATAACGTCCGTAAAACGTGGATCTTGACGCGATACGTATACCTCACCAATCTCTCTATAAATGGTTTATTAATCGTAATGTACTATACCTTTTGTTGTGACGTCTTATACCCGAAGAAAGTCTCTGGGAGTTGATTTCGGTTCCGGTATTTGAAATTTACAGTTGAGGTCAACATTTGTAGCAACGAAATAGGTTCACGTTCCCCTACTATGAGTACGACCCGTTCAACCTATCTGAAAACATGGTTGAGGTGTCTGTATAAAAGGTTCTAAGGACGTTTCCTATAAGTCGTAGTTCTCGTTAGTGTAAGTCTGTTCGGGATTTATTACCGTAAGGGTAGTCAATAAAATAAATATTAAAGAAGTTAGGGTTCACTTTAAATGGTTATTTTACACAAATATAACGTAACCGGTCTTTATTATTGTGAAATATCTTTTGTGGTTGGTTTGTAAAACTGGTTGTGTTACGGCATTCGTTACGACAGATCATTGTATCGACTGAAAAGTAGAAATAGTATAAAAGTCTCTTTTTTTGATCTTTCAATCGACTTCCAGTTTAAAAGTATGTCTTCCTTATTTGACAAATCGATTGAGATGTGTGTCGGAGAAAATACAGATTTTCAAAATGCTAGTATGACAGACTAGTTCTCATTCGAAAAGTTTCTGTCTACTCCACTGATCTTGACTCCTGTCGAGGAGACCTTTAGGTAGGGTAAACCAACAACAAATCAACGAGTCAGTACAGTCTGAGACACTGGGGTACCTGAGATCGGGAGGTCAGAGGAGACAGACCCCCTAAAGGGTCCGTTCTTATGTCCTCACCAAAGGGTAAAGTAAAAGGTCCCTTAGAAGAGTTGGGTCCCTGACTTGGACGAAGAGGACGTAACCGCCCGTCCAAGAAATGGTGACTGGGTGGTCCCTTCGGGAGGGTAAACGAACCCCTTACCTTTGAAGAAGGGGAAGAGACAATCGGTCAAGGTGATTAATGTCTTGAAAAAGAGGTCAGGATCAACAAGAAAACGGTGTGAGGAGAAGGATGGGAGTGGGATGAAAGGGGGAGTCCGAGGTAAAATAGATGAGGTACCTTTACCTTGAAGACTGAGACGTTCAGGTACCGGTTTATAAAGACGGAATGTGAGACTCAGAATCAAAGACGAAGTCGTTTCCGACCCTTACGTAAACAATTCGGTTGTTCTATAGTAACCGATTACGAAGAAGGCACCATCCGTGCGGAGACCCTTACCTCCACTTTGTCGCTTACTCTGGGTATTTCGGGTTAGAGACTCCCTGAATGTAAGATCAAAACATCTGTCTATTATTTTTATGGTTTATTTCTTCGTTCTTTTTTTACAGTTTACACTACTACTATACGTTACTTATTTCCAAACAACTTTACTAGCTCATAGACATATTTGATTAGGAAGGAAACACGTAAAATGGGGTACCAGGTGTTTTTTCACTGTTTCATGTCCCGGGAGTTTAAAAAATTATAGACAATTCTTATACAAGTCCACATACATTATCTTTGTATATTATCTATTGATTACTCTTGGACGACCTATCATATCCCTTGAGGTGAGTCACGAGACACCACTGGGTTTACCCTTCCTTTAGGTTTTTTCTCCCCTATATATATATGCACATCGACTAAGTGAAACGACATGTCATCATTGATTGTGTTGTAACATTTCGTTGATATGCGGTTACTTTTAATTAAATTTTTTATTGAAAGTGTGTGTCATCTGAATTTATTAACCCTGAAATATAAAAAAAGAGTTTAGTGTTTAAAAAGTCACAAATAAATAAATCGGTTCGATATATCTAGTCACAGGAATACTGAGTCATCCGGAAAGAGGGTACTAGTGTTCACCGAAGATATAAAAGTCTATATCGTGAACATTGAGTCATTGTTTCTCCCTCCTCAGTGTCGTATATAAAAAAGTTTTGACGGGGACGGAAAGGGGGTTCTCTTAATGCGAACCCCAAATCAGAGTATTCCCTCACTATATCAGTGACGGTCGATGTTTCCTTTTACTCTTTTAACCCCTTTATAGATGGTAAAATCCGAATGTGTTTGACTCTGGATCCTGGATCCCCGACGATCTAACAATGGAGTTTGTTTTAGTCTCGTGAAAATCGTTTCTTCGTCATCTTCCATTTGTAAAGAACCCATTCATTGTCACTCAAGGTCAGTAACTAAAAAGTAATCGGATCTGAATGTTAGATATTCTTCTTCTTTATATGACGAACAAACAGGTATTTAAGACTTCTTTGATACTAGAACTTAAAGTAAAGTCAGAAATAAGTCTCGGGAGACGTGGTTTATGAACTTATTATGATCTGGAGTTCACCCTACTACAGTCTAAAGGAATTAAGTGGGTGTCTGTTTAGTTATTCCTAGGTGTACGAAATACAAACAAATCTTTTAGAAGACAAGAAGTGAAAGATTTTGTTTATTACTGTGTCCTGTCGTCATTTTGAGTCACTATTACTCTTTTTTGGTTAATAAGACTATATTCCGATTACCCGGAGTCGTACTCTCCTTGCACCATCTCTTTCAAATTTACAGAGGAGATACCGGACTTCCCATAAAGTATTGTCCCCCTTTTTTTGTTAACCCTAATCTTTACTTTTAACCCCCTTTTCTGAGTTTTCCTCTTCGTGTATGTGAAGACCGTAATTTCATTCTTAATGGTACCGGAAAACCTTCACACTCTGTTCTACCAACATGTTAAAAGACTAGGTGTTCTGTAGTAAAGTAATAAAACATCTTTCTTAATTTTACCTTTTCTTGAGTGTTACCGTAAAGTGAGGTGGTCGTTATAGTCTTACGTGTTTATCTCTTACCGTCATATACAAAAATCTTGGGACGGGGTCAGAGAATAACATACTACCGACGACGACGACGACGATTCAGCGAAGTCAGCACAGGTTAAGACACACTGGGGTATCTACCGTCGGGTGGTCCGAGGGGGTAGGGACCCTAAGAGGTCCGTTCTTGTGACCTCACCCAATGGTAAAGGAAGAGGTTACGTACTTTCACTTTTGGCTTTCACCTCAGTGAGTCAACACAGGTTGAGAAGTGCTGGGGTGTCTGACGTCGGATGGTCCGAGGAGGTAGGTACCCTAAAAGGTTCCTTCTCATGACCTCACCCCACGGTAACGGAAGAGGTACAACCGACGATTCTCAAGTATTTACGTGGGAAGAGATCTCTTAAAAAGAGACGTCCACCTTCGTTGGATAGTCCTGTCTAACTGGAGGAAGGAGAGACGAGGGAGGACGTGGCAGTTCGTCGGTTGTCGGTTACTGTGATCTTGCCTTTTCTGGTGGGAACGAAGTTTCGACTTAGTTGAGACAGTAAAATGAGGTCTCGAGGAACGCCCTAGTCCGTCCTTGATCGAAGGACGACTGTGGTGTAGAAGGGATCCGATACACGGGGCACTGAAGGCCTCAGAAAGTACGGAAAGAGTCATTCTATGTATGTAGACTTATGACTGAGTCCGAGACACCGAAACCTTGAGGTACGCTGTACTTTTACCCTGTGGGGAAAGGTGGACACTTTTAAATATTGGAGCCTCCAATCACTCCTGGTGCCTCCGGTGAAAGATGTCTTCTTACAGGGTAGTCCCAAAGGAGGACGAGAGAACCAACATCACGTTCAACCATCATCGTCGAAGACTACTGTATCCAGACAGAGAGGAGGTGACTGAGAGGTGTTATACGTGCGTGCGAGACAGCACAGGTTGAGATACTCCGGGTACCTGACATCGGGTGGTCCGAAGAGACGGGTACCCTAAGAGGTCCATTCTTATGGCCTCACCCAACAGTGAAGGATGAGGTCCCCTAGAAGGTCTGAGTCACTAGCTTGGACTTAGAGAACCCAGAGGATGTGACCGTCCCTCTAAGAAATGGTGATCCCGGTAGACCCTTCGGGTAACACAGAGGTGTCCCAGTAACGATAAGGACATTTAATAACTGTTCGTTCGTAAGAGAGAAGGTTCAGACGAGGGGTTACCCAGAGACGAAAGAAAATCAGGTTCGTCACGAAGTTGGTGGGTCTCAAGAGATAACGTTCGCAACTAGGGAAAGACCCTTATTGAACCGTCTCCTCTTTTTCACACTTCTCAGACTTTGACCGTCGTCCTTCGTATTCTGCGTCCCTTTTGTCACTAAAAATCAAGTGAGGATCTACAAGTAGAGACCTATTCTCTCAGTACCGTGTCTAAAGGTTTAAAGTCAAACTCGTCACAAAAAAGAGTGGACCAGGACTGTATCTGTTGATTTACAACCGTATTCTGGGTCTGAGAAGAATGATACTAAGTCGTTGTCGTCAAGACCATCGTCCAAATAGGAAGGTCTATTTGTGTGTTTGTATACATACAAAGACACACATACGTACACACCTAATATATGTATATATATGTGTGTACATTCACATATATAGTACGTACTCACACGTCAGTAGGGACTGAGAAACGACGAGGCACCTGACGTCGGGCGGTCCGAGGAGATAGGTACTCTAAGAGGTCTGTTCTTATGACCTGACCGAACGGTAAAGGAGGAGGTCCCATAGAAGGACTGTGTTCCTAACTGGGGGGTAGAGGACGCAGAGGACGTCACCGTCCAGTTAAGATATTATGACTCGGTGGACCCTTCGGGTTCATATATGTACATATGTACATTTGTGTATCCACGGAAGACATTCCAAGTAGAACTTTCAAAAAATATATATTTATAACTTCAAGGTAATGTTACGAATAAATGAATTTAGGTGAGGGTCCCAATACCTAATATACATATATATGTGTGTATATTCATATTTATATATATAAATGTGTGTGTGTATATATATACATTTACCTGAAGGGTCCAACGTGATTACCATTTCTTGGATGGACGGTTACTTCCTCTGTATTCTGTGTACCCAAGTTAGGAACTCAGTCCTTCTAGGGGACCTCCTCCCGTACCGTTGGGTGAGGTCCTAAGAACGGACCTCTTAGAGTACCTGTCTCCTCGGACCTTCCGATGTCAGATATCTCAACGTCTCAGTCCGTGTTGACTTCACTGAACCGTGTGTGTCTGTGTATGTACATTTATATATACAAGTAAGACATCAAAAAAATGTATTTATAGCTTCAGGGTAATGTTACAATTACGTATGTAGGTGAGGGACCCCTTCTTCCTCCTTTCTCCTATATAAAGAAAATTAAAATATCCCTCTGTTGTACATTTTATAATGATGTTATAAAGGACGTAATAAGATTTTCCAATTTTCATTTACTTGTCTAGATCAGGGAAAATAAGAGAAAGATATTTATTAAAGTAATGAAATAATTGAGACTTTTAGACGATCTTAAAATAAAAATTTAAGTCAAGGAATTACGATATTACGTTAGGTTCTTTTCGTGAAATCTTTTTAACAATGTTAAAGACCACCAATTTTAGTGAGTCAAACACGACGGATCAAATAGGGATTCCAAAGATTTTACAAATAACACTGTGTTCTCGGTTCAAGATATTACAGAAGGAAGTGTCGTCTCAACTGATTTTCGAAAGCAAAAGGGTGTACCTCCAAAGTTCCGTTATTGAAACGTATCATTTCTTTCAACGGTAGTACAGTAAAAGTCCTTTCAGTTTGTGTGTGGGACTACTTCGACAACTGTCTTTATATTCACTTAATACCGAACCGTTTCGTACTTCGGTAATTTCCTTTTTACAGGAGGTTAAGTAGGGATTCCTAGTCGTCTAAAATATGAACTGTCGAAAGGAAACGGATTACCTCAAAGTCACCCTTAATATCGTCGTGTCAAACGTAATCTACTAGGAAATAAATTATACAACTTTATGCCGAGGATCAATTTCATTCGAGGTCTCTCTGTCTCTTATTCCTGGTTCCTCAGAACGGATCTTTACGTTTACTCTAAAGTAAATTTTGGATTGTCAATGTGAACAACACTCGTTGTAAAATCTCTCTTTACGAAGGAATTTACTCACTATCTAACCTGCCGAGTTACCCAAGGAGGACCAAAATTCAAGAGACTCTCAAAAACAAATAAAAAAAAAAGGAAACAAACGAAAATGTCAAAAAGTCATCCGACACGATTTAGATAGTTTTCTTCAAACGACGACAACGACGATTTAGCGAAGTCAGCACAAGTTGAGACACGCTGGGGTATCTGCCGTCGGGTGGTCCGAGGGGACAGGGACCCTAGGAGGTCCGTTCTTATGACCTCACCCAACGGTAAAGGAAGAGGTTAGTTTTCTCCAAATCCCTAGGAATTTGGATTATAACTGAACTGAATTAAAAAACAGCATTAACCCTGTTCAATAAGAAAACGAAATATACGTTCTCTGAAAGAACATCTTAGATCTATGTCGACCGAAGTTTTCTCACTCTTAAAGTTTTCTCATTTAATATTTTCCGTTGTTTTATTATTGTAAATGACATATGGAACGAAACTGGTATACGATGCATAAATTCCAAAATAAAGTGTTACTTAAGAAAGTTATCCGGATTCATCGGATAATGACCACGAGATAAAAGAACCGTGATCTTTGTTTAACAGAAAATTTTTTAATATTCTTCAGGTATTTTCGACAATAAAACACAGGAGTTTACTTACACCACCCATTAGTAATATAACAAGATCAAAATAAGTCTTTATGTGTTGACTCAAATGAAGTTGTGGAAAGGAAGATCCTTTCTCCAACTCGTTTAGAGACACCAGGACCGACTTAAATAAGTTAGTTTGTCTTTTCTCTTTTACGAGAAACACATCCCGGTAACTAACTCGTATATATTTTGAAAACATACAAGACCTAAATTAATACATATCAAAGTGAATTCTTACACGACTCCACAAATAAAACCCCATATTTGTGGAGTAATCTCCAGTCGACCGACTACTAAGAAGACACTCGAGGTACAGGTAACAGTACGTGATCCGAGGGTCGTAGACACCTCGTGTGTCCGGACAACATATCTCTGACGACAGAAAAACATGATATTCGATAGTTCCTTACTCACACCTGGTTGGTCAAACCGATCTAGCTGAATCTACTTTAGAGATAAACTTTATGTTTTTTTTTATTTTAGTTGTATAGACCTTTTAATTTTAGCTTGTAACTCTCTTAGGTCTCTCTGAGTTATAGCCGTACCTTTCATTTAACTTTTCGCTTAATCCCTTAGACCAACCATCTCGTAATTACGGTTAGGACCGAAAGAGTGGTGGACCAAAACACAGGAGCCTGTAAACGATCCAGAGTCAAAATGGAGACTTCACCCCAACAACTTGATCTATAAAAATTAAAAAGTTATTGGGAACGGAACAAATAGGACAAAAATTAGAGAAAGTCTCGAGATTTTTGACATGACTTAAGTTATGAACGGATGTACATGTAACGAAACTGGGTTAAAAAGTCGACTTCGACTAGTACGGTCTCTAGTGGTCTCTCCACTTTTATGTTGACCCCAGTTAAATTGAAAAATCGTATCAATTATGTGTCCGTAAAAACGGTAAACACTCGACTGAATAAGAAACAAAACTCGTGAACGGTGTGAGTTATATACATGGTTAACGAACGTTAAATCGTTTAACTGGAACTCATTACGTCCCTAATTCCCACAGTTAAGGGGTGTGTCAGTTTTTAGGTACATATTGAAATCTTGGAGGGATTAAAATCGATGATTATCGGATTACGACCGACCTTTGGACTGCATTTTCAACTAATTGAATAGATTTGTTAACTAATTGTGTATAAAACATACAGTGTACATAAAATATGATATAAGAATGTTATTTCATTCGATCTCTTTTCTTTTTTTACAATTCTTTTAGTATTCCTCCTTTTTCACGTACTATAAACGACATGATATAAACGACTATGGTGTTCAAATATAGTAGACAAATGTTCTACTTAATAGACAGTCAAGGATGTAGTTACAACAGAATGTACTATGTTTTGCGGTTTCGACAATATGTATAATAATTGTGGTTAGTAGTTTTTACTCTTCTATTACACTTTTTCTTTACGTATAAATAAATGTCCATATTGTTAAGTGTGTAACTATAGTTCTTCGTCGTTATACTAGTGATATACATAATTATATGTTGTATATAACAGATGACATTACCTACAACGTACATACCTTACGTTCCTAAAAACACGTTTTCAAACTCACTTAAAATTGAAAAATATTATCTAAATACTTATAAAAATACCGTCATTCACCTTTTTAACTGATCATAGATGTACATAGAATACGTAATCAACATATAGATTGTAAAAGAATTAAAAATTCTTTTTTATAGACTCCAATAACTGTAAACAGGGCCGTTAGAACTAAGGTCGACACGAAGTAGGTCGGGTGGTAAAACGTACTACACGAGACGTATCTTCAATTTATTCGTCCCACTGTTAGATGTCGGAACTGTATGAGGAAAGGGATAAACCTTTGTCAGACAACGAAGTACAGGTCAAGATTGACAACGAAGAATTGGACGTATGTCTAAAAAGTCCTCGGTCCATTCTACCAGACTATAAAGGTAGCGAAATTCTTAAAAGATGTCAAAAACCACTAGGTGTGTCAGTAGACCTTGATAGAAAAGTCACAAGACCTAACATTAAGTCGACACACACTACGTACGATTTGGCGAAGTCAGTACGGACTGAGACGTTGGGGCACCTGACGTCTGGGGGTCCGACGAAACAGGTATCCTAAGAGGTCCGTTCTTATGATGTCACCCTACGGTACGGAAGGAGGTCCTCTAGAAGGACTGGGTTCCAAGTTTGGACGTGGTGAGAGAATGTAGAGGACGTAACCGTTCACCCAAGAATGGTCATCACGGTGGCCTCTTCGGGTTAAACCGACAAGAAACGTGTATTATCCGTGACTTTATTTCCAAGTGTTGTCGAAATACTCATCATTCAGGATCCTATTTACAGTTCATAATAGGATAAAAAACCACCACTTTTACAAATTTATACGTATAACCTAGTGCATTTAGGTAAGGTAACCTTACTTTATAGATAATTTATCACTGTCGATCTTAATTATTCTAGTTGTTTATAGTTATAGTGATCATTATCAAGAAAGATTCACGGGACGTAGTAGAGTTCATGAAATGTCCATATTATAGTATTAAAGGTGTGTTAGGGTAGTCACAGTAGGACTGGGAGTAAATAGCCACTCTAATTCATTAAACGGTTTTAAGGATGTCAACGGTTTACTGTCTTTCACTTTCAGTGAGTCAGTACAGGTTGAGAAACCTTGGGGTACCTGACATCAGGTACCTTAAGAGGTCCGGTCTTATGGTCTCACCCATCGGATAAGGAAGAGGTCACCTAGAAGGGTTGGGTCCTTAACTTAACCCCAGAGGGTGTAATGTACGTCTAAGAAATGGTTGACTCGATTTACCGTTTCGACCTTAAGTTTGGTACCACTATGCTTTGGTTTCGAGTGACACACTCTGATATTTATTCTTAACAGACAGAGATTTGTCACTTTCAATTTTCTTTACTACAAAACTATCTTTAAAAAGATCTCGTTCTAAACCTTTCACGTTAGATACTTGGTCAAGATCGGGAGGTGATGAAGACTTTATTTCAAAACAACCTTATGTCAGTACGAGTGAATAAATGTGATGCAGATAACGACTAAAGAGTGATACCACAGTCCCAACTCATCAATTGTAGTTCTGAGATACCGGGGAGTTCTGCTTTTATAAATGATAGGGTGGGAAATGTCTTTTACAAACGTTGGAAGACCAGATTTCTTCAGAAAATGAGTCCGAGAAGTACAGATTAGGTGGAAGAGAAAAGGGAGGGGAATATTAAGGTATTACTTTTCTACAGTGTTTAATATATATAGGTTTGGGTAAGATGGACAGAAACTTAAGTTTTATGTACCGTAAAGAAAAATGAAAAAAAAAAAAAATGGTAGGTTCGGTAAAATAATAAATAAAGGAAAAGGAGTCATTAACGAAATTTAATTGAAACAATTATACATAAGATAATTGTCTCCGAAGGGGACACCGAGTCACCATTTCTTAGGACGTTACGTCCTCAACGTCCTCTACGACCAAGGTAGGGATCCAATCCTTTAGGGGACCTCCTCCCGTGCAGGTGGATGAGGTCATAAGAACGGACCTCTTAGGGTACCTGTCTCCTCGGACCTCCCGATGTCAGGTACCTCAGTGTTTCTCAGCCTGTAACGACTTCGTTGAATCGTACATCCGTACGTGTAAGATAATGATATACAATTGTTTGTATACAGTTATTCACCGAATAGGAGAATAAGAGAACACGACTAGGACCTGGTCAAACGAGAGTCTAAGTAAAGAGGAGGAAAAAGGAAACGCAGATAGGGTCCCCTAGACTAGAGACGTCCTACATAAAGTGTTCGACAAGACTGTGACTTTGGGTCTCCCAAGGTGGCTACCTACCGGAGACCCTCTACCCTCTATTTCTCTTTAGTCCCATAAATAGAAGAAGGGATGTAGAGGAGGCACCAGATCACACCAAGGTCGAACGACAACCATCCCTCCCACCCTTTTTGAACCCAACTTTATTATGGGTAAAGAGGGAAAAATCTACCAGGTTCGGAGGAAGTACCGATTAAAGACCTGACAGAGTAAGTAAACCGAAACAGTCGGAAGGTAGAGAACACGTCGGTAGGGGGACGTAAATTAATTAATATGGAAATCTACATGTAAGAACTACACTAAAACCAAAACTCCCCTCCTCCCCGAACTGTAACTGGATATGTTAAGATTAAAACAACTAGAAATCTTTATCTGATGTGAGAAAAAAATAGTTATAAAATTAATTTTGTACCAACTAAATGTTACAATACAATTAAAGACGACATGTCGTTCCACTAAGTCAATATTTATATACATATATATAATGTAATAAAAATTATACGAAAAGGTAATACCAAATAGTGTTCTATAACTTATATCAATAGACACGATATGTTATCTTGAAACATAAATTATTTATCTGATGTGAAAATTGTAAACAATTAAATAGTTTGTACTGAAATAATTTTTTTTTTTCTGGGACGTTCTTAATTAATCAGTTTAGGAAATGCATACTGTATACAAGGTTTTTAGTATGATAGTGATTACCTCGTCAGGAAGTTTATCTTAAAAGTACTTTGTCATTATCGTTTTTTTTTCTCTCTCTTTGATAAAAATTGATCGAAACTTGAGACAAATATCAGACGTCCAACGGTTTAAGGTATCCTTTTATACTTAGGTCTGAGTGCAATCCGTACTACATAAAAAATCGTCTTTTATAAAATTTTATACTCAGAACTCTGCATTTAACAATAACCTTTGAAGTTTCACTTTATATCATGTACCTTTAATTTCTTTTTTTAAGAGAAACAATAAAGGAAAACGAATTCGATTTACGAGTTATTCTTAAGTCGTATTTCTGTCATACGAGATCCTCATATTTTAGAGGGTTCAAGGGACGGAAAGACTTATAATTTTTGATTTGTACCGAATATTACACTACGAGTTCACTTTTTTTTTACTGTCAGTTATCTGTTAAGGTCAAAATCTCCGTGTTACGTGACACGACAGATTTTTCGAAAATTATAAATATAACGTAAAGTGGACAATGTATCTAAAAAGTGTAAGATATGTTTTACATTACAAAAAGGCAAAAAAATTAAAGTTTTTTAAACACTATTTTTGTGTAATATCCTATACCTTTGGAGGGACTTTCTTAGGTAGATACTTAAATACCGTGGAAAAAAAAAATAATCTTTGTCGTTGATCACAATCTTTTGTGAAAAGTTAAAGAGAAGTACGGATTTCACCTTATCGTAATTGTTACAAAAAACGACGGACTTCTAAGTGACTGAAAGAATAATAAAAGAAGGAGATGAGACTTAAAACGTTGAAGAAAAATTAGAGTAAGGATCATACAAGACATTATTGTACCGTTCTCATACCTCAGACGTAACAGGTCCCCATTTAGGGTCTAAGAGGCGAAGACTGGACCCTTACGAGGAATGAAGGGACTCAGTGGCAAAGGTGTGTGTGTTTTACAAAAATTAAGACAGAAAAGGTGTACTAATACAATCCTGTTTGTTAAAATTATTTCTGTGATTTTTATGTAACCACCACAAAATCCGTGATTCAGTACAGGTTGAGAACACTGGGGTATCTGAATCGGACGGTCCGAGGAGACAAGTACCCTAAGACGTCCGTTCTTATAACCTCACCCAACGGCAAAGGAAGAGGTCCCCTAGAAGGGTTTGGTCCTTAACTTAGGTTCAGAGGACGTAACGTCTGCATAAGAAATGGTTGACTCAATGTCCCCTTCGATTTTATGTAATATATTTTATGTAATTCATAAAATGTGTAATTTAATTTTCTACAAAATAAATAAATATTATTTTTTTATGTAATTCAAGGAGGTTTAATACCCGTGAGTCGTATGAAATCAAAGGTGGTGAAAATTTAAAAGGGAAACACGATTTGGCTCATGAATCGTAACACTCACACACGAGTCAACACAGACTGAGTCACACTGGGGTACCTGACATCGAGTAGTCCGAGAAGACAGGTAACCTAAAAGGTCCGTTCTTATGACCTCACCCAACGGTACGGGAGGACGTCACCTAGAAGGTCTGGGTCCCTAGTTTGGGTACAGAGGACGCAGAGGACGTAACCGTCCGTCTAAAAAATGGTGATCGTGGTGGACCTTTTTGGTTATTTACAGTATATAAGGTTATAGACGTAAGTGAAAGGTAGCAAACTCAAACCTAATACAAAAAGATTTATACGGATGAACTTCTTACCTCCTTTTGTAATTGTGTTTCGTTATACGTTTCAACGGAAAGACAGACTAAAATCAAAGAAGGTCCTTATTATTGATACATAGAGACGGGTCGATTAAAATGGAATTTGTTGGTAAGATTTCCTGACACCCTGAGAGGGATTAAATGAAAAGAGAGGAAGTTAGGTACCCTTTCAGAGACTTGGGGACAAGAAAAGAGGAACGGTTCTGACGTATTGTGTCCTCCCTTACGTACCGGTCTACACCCCTCTTCTTTAAAGTTCGCGTCTTTTGAAAGTTCGTATTGAAACATCGTAGTACTACCAAGGACGAGGACTTCTGGATATCCTACCCGGTGACCGTTCCTTCCGGTAAATTGGTCTCGTTCATTGGTCCGACAGTATTCACTATGAGGGTACTAAGGTAATCTTATTCTACACAATACAGTTATCTCTATGGTGTCGGATGTCTGTTTTCCGTTTAACACTTAAAATTCGACACATCTCTTCCATGTAAATGAAGAGTCCTCATTTTCGGTTATAAATTTTCTGTATATAAGTAAAGTGACTAAAAAAAGTCAACACTGTCTTTATATGATAAGTACCTTCAGGAATTTAAAGTTACTTCGTGTCCGTCCTGTGAAAAACTGGACGGACGTGACTGGGATTCGACTTTCAAATGTTCAGTCGAGTGTCTTCCTTCCCAGTCTTAAAGACGACGATGTTACCGGTGTGTCGAGTATAAAAATAACGTCTCCACATTACATATCAGGACTCTCTCTACCCTTATGGTCTGGTGGACTGGACGGAGAACTCTTTAGACATACGTCCAGTCCTTCGTTGTCAATCTTGACCTGTACCTTGTTGTGTGACCAAGGTTTATCCTTTTCCTCATGCAGTTCCGACATATAACAGTGGGACGAAAAAATTGAAGATACGTCTCATGTAGTACTCTTTACGACCTGACCTTCTTTGGGTTCGACCTTAGTTCTAACGGTCCTCTTTATAGTTATTTGAGTCTATACGTCTACTGTGGTGGGAATACCGTCTTTCACTTCTCCTTGAGTTTTCGGAGAACTACTTTCACTTTTTCAACCGAATTTCGAGTTGTAAGTCTTTTACTTCTAGTACCGTAGGTCAGGGTAGTGAAGTACCCTTTATCTACCCTTTTGTCACCTTTGTCACAGTCTGAAATATAAAACCCAGAGGTTTTAGTGACGTCTACCACTGACGTCGTACTTTACTTTTCTGCGAATGAGGAACCTTCCTTTCAATACTGGTTGGATCTATCGTATAAGTTTTCGTCTCTGTAATGAAACAGTTGATTCCAGGTAGATCAGTTCCGATACCAAAAGGGTCACCAGTGTATACCTACACTCTCAACCTGACACTTCTTTCGACTCACGGCTTCTTAACTACGAAAACTCGACGCCACAACCTCTTCTGAGAACTCTCAGGGAACCTGACGTTCCTCTAGGTTGGTCAGGTAAGACTTCCTCTAATTGGGACCCTAAAGAAACCTTCCTTATTACGATTTCGACTTTGAGGTTATGAAACCGGTGGAGTACACTTCTCAACTAAGTAACCTTTTCTGAAACTACGACCCTCCCTAACCCCTATCCTCTTCTTCCCCTGCTGGCTCCTACTCTACCGACCTACCGTAACGCTGAGCTATCTGCGCTCAGACTCACTTGAGGCCCTCAACCACTACCTGTCCCTCCGGACCGCACGACGATAAGTACCCCAGTGTTTCTCAGCCTGTGCTGACTCACTGACTTGACTTGACTTTCCCGGAGAACCACTTCCACTTTCTCCTCTCACTCTTTCAACCGAATTTTGAGTTGTAAGTCTTTTGCTTCTAGTACCGTAGACCAGGGTAGTGAAGTACCGTTTATCTACACCCTTTGTTACATTTGTCACTTTCTCAAATAAAAGAACCCGAGATTTTAGTGACTTCTACCACTGATGTCCGTACTTTAATTTTCTGTAAACAAGGAACCTTCTTTTCGATATTGTTTGGATCTGTCGTTTTATTTCTCGTCTCTATAATGAAACGGTCGTTTCCAGGTAGATCAGTTTCGATTCCAAAAAGGTCATCAGTACATGCCTACACTCTCAACCTGGTATTCTTCCGAGTCGTAGCTTCTTGACTACGAAAACTTAACACCACAACCTCTTCTGAGAACTCTCAGGGAACTTGTCGTTCCTCTAGTTTGGTCAGTTAGGATTTCCTTTAGTTGGGACTTATAAGTGACCTTCCTGACTACGACTTCGACTTCGACGTTAGGAAACAGGTGGACTACGCTTTTTGATTGAGTAATCCTTTCTGGGACTATGACCCTTTCTAACTTCCGTCCTCCTCTTCCCCTGTTTCCTCCTACTCTACCAACTTATCGTAGTCACTGAGCTACCTGTTCTCAAACTTGTTCGAGATCCTCTACCACTTCCTGTCCCTCCGGACCGTACGACGTCAGGTACCCTAATGTTTGTCAGTCGGTGTTGACTACTGACCAATGACACATTATAACATAGGGAAGTTACAATTAATCAGAGTTACCGGTAATCATTCAAAACAGGTCGACAGAAATCTTGTCATTTAATTTAGGAGAAAAGTAGATCTGATAGTGAGTACTATAGTCAAACGTGTCAATAAACCCTTCCTCCACCTGAATTTAATGGTGGGTTCTCCAAGAACGGTTTAATGGGTTGAAAGGAGAGATATAATCTATAGAGTCGGGAAAAGGGTGAGGTAAATGTTTTGAGACGTATTGATGAAGTCTAAACACTGGTTTGACGGTGTAGTATAGTATCTTTATAAACAAAATTAATATCGACACGTTAAACGTTAATACGAAATTAAACTGTACTAAGGAAGGGTAGTGTAGTCACAGACTGGTACAGTAGGTTCACCAAGTCTCAAGCACCACCTACGTAGTCTCCATTTTCGGTTTTCTCATGCACATTTGGTATTAAAAACAATCGAATAGACGACTCAGAATGTATCTAAAAAGTCCAAAGTTTAATATATTGGTTATCTCACTTATTCTTTTTATGAAGTTTAGGTAAGTTTTTTACTATAAGAAATAGGGATTAGTAGGTAAATCTGAACCGTCCAAGAAAGGGACTCAAGACCTCCTTTAGTGTCAGTCTATAGTTTGTAAACAAAACTGTCAAAATAACTCCTTATTGACTGTATCTCATTTGACTTATATAAATTTCACTTGTCAAACTAATCAACACTATGCCTTCCATATTCATACATTTTTATTTTGGCTGACAGTGTTAGTTCAATCGTATAGTGTGGGGTTTGAAAGTAGTACGAGGTAAAGTAAGGGAGGGTGAGAGGGAAAGATGGGAATTGAAAACAGATGTTCGTCGATGACTATACGAAGATACTTAATCAAACTTAAAAGAACCCATAATATATTTACCTTAGTACGTCGGACATAAGAAAATTTGAAATACAGAAAGTGAGTCGTATTAACGAAACTCTAAGTAGGTACAACATCGTACAAAGTCATTAAGTAAGAAAAAAACGGACTCATCATAAAGTAACATACCTATTTTGTATAAACGTATGAGTCAGTGTACAACTACCTGTAAACACAACAAAAATCAAAAAGAGATAATATTTGTTTTGATGACACTTGTAAGTATATATTTTGGAATACACGTGTATAGAAGACATAGAATCCCAATCTACTTCTAAAGAATGTATGTTTTAATTTGCGTTAAGTTTTTCTTACTTAAACTTTGAGATGAGACAACTTTTCTTTTATAAACGTTTAGTATATATAATACCTGACTATATTGTTTGTATATATAAAAATTTATAGTTTTGAGTTATTATTCTTTCGTTAGTTTAATTTTTAGTCCTTTTCTAAATTTATCTGTGAATTCGTTTCTGTTATATACTTACCGTTTATTCGTGTACTTTACTACGAGTTTTAGTAAAAAGAATCCTTACGAATTTGATTTTGGTGTTTCTCTACGGTGATATGTGTATAAGTTTACTGATTGTAAATTTTTCGGCTGGTATGGTTCATAGTCTCCTTAAGATCTTGTTTCCTCTGTAAGTGTGTAGTAACCTCTTTTCCATTGTACCAATATTGTTGAAACCCTTTACCGAATCGTCAAAGAATTTTACAATTTATACATAAAGGGTATACCATGGTGTTAAGGTGAGAACCACAAACGAGTACTATTTCTTTTATATACACATTATAAAAAAATAGTGAGAGTCCATTATTTTCAAGAAGATCGGTATGAATCAGTGGTTTTATCAGAAATATTATTCAATATAAAGGTGAAAGTCCATCATTTAAAGTTCGATATTTCAAGTTCGAAGGAGAGGGGGGTTAGAGTCAGAAGGGACTACAACCGTGGACTTCTCTGTATCCCGAGTCACTGTCTGAAGATTAAGAGAGAGGACGGTAGTTTGGGAGATGAAAGCGTGGTGATCGGTTCTAAAGACTAAGGAGGTCCCAGACCGGATTCTCTTATTTTTGTATAAGTCTAAAATTCCACTATTATAGTCCTTTTGGAACAAAGAGACTTACAAAGTACAAGTTTTGACTGAGGGAAAATTACCAGAAACCCCTAAAAGACCTCTTTAGGAAGAGTATAGTGAAGCTCAACGACTTTACAGAACAGTGTCTAAGAACTGTACCCACAACGTGAAAGACCTACCTCTCTATACACTAAGAGTTACCAAATCCCCTTGGTTCTATATTACCGGGATATCTATCCACAGAACCCGTCCTACAATCTACCAACGTTTGGTCGAGAGAGACGTGTGCCAGTATCGAATAGGTGTTTTGTACGAATATTGGACCAATTCGAATTTACTGAGGCACTCAGGTCTGACGACACTTTACCGATAGAAAGAAGTCTTGATCGAAATCTGTCAGTTTCTTTACCTAGTTCAAAAGACATCGGGAACTCAAAGTCCCTGTGTAAAGTTATAGAGGTTCCCGACGTCTATTTGTCTTGTACGGTGATTAGAAAGGAGACACTCCTGTCTCTGGTCCTGAGAAGTACGGGAAAGTTTTAAATAACTATGACCTTTTACTTTTTTATTAGAAATTTGAACGGTTCGTTGGTCTTGGAGACGTTGAAGTTTAGAAAATATGAATTTTTACGTACCTCTCGATTTGTCGTGTTCTGATTAAACCCCCGTACAGAAACGTTGAGATGAAGTAATTCGAGGGTAGTACAAAACATGACTTGCCGTAAGACCTCTTTTATTTAGGGAGAGGTCTGGTCTTTACCGCTACGTCAAGATCTTTTTCTTTCAGTTAATCGTCATATGGAGATTTGTATTTAATGAAGGTACTTAGATCTCGACTAGGACGTGATTTTGTCATCCTTTAAAAAAGAATTTTTTTTTTTTTCTTTTGTAACGTTTGTTAACTCTTAGAGTTTTATAGACTCTTTTATATTGTGGTACCCAGTAATGACCCTTTTTTTAGTTGTTATATTACATGTTTATTCTTTGTCTACGATCTTATTATACTTTTCTTGAAAGTTTATTTATTAGATTATAGAGGTCCCTTTCTGTCCTCGCTTGAATAGATGTTTGTTGTTCTTACTTATGAATATTTCTTCTTTAATTTTTCTTTTTCTTCTGGGTTAACGATTTTGTAAAGGAATTCCCACGTCTATTTGTAATCAAACTTATGTTCATTTTTTGTTTAATTACTCAGTTTTATATTTCTCATTAAGAGAGTGTAATACGAAATTTTCTTTTTTATTCCTCTTTACACTTATTTATCTATTCTTTGTTTATCTTATCTCTTATAAATTATGAGTATGTTTTTCTTTTATCCATTAACCTTTATTATCATTCCATTTAATTCACTTTTCATTTCCCTACCTTTTTTAGATATCGTATGACTGTCATTAGTTTTGTTTTTAAACCTTAACGGTATAATAATGTTCTATTCTTCTGAAGTCCCGTTTTTTATAATGATCCCGATTTCCCACGGTAAAGTATTGTTTTAACCTGTATTGTCATGATATTCTAAAACATAGATTATTATCACGAAGTTGACTTCGTTTTTACTTATCTTGACGTTTCCCCTTTTTTTGTTGAGGTGTTATTATCGACCTTTAAAATCGTGAGTGAGTTGTTTACTATTTTTATACGTTTTAAGTCCTTACTTACTCTTTTTCCTCGGTGTAATAGTTGTGTAAATTAGGTTAACCGTGAATATCTTGTGAGGTGGGTTATTGTCGTGTTACATGTAAGAAAAATTTATTTGAACCTTTAAAACAGTTTTACTTGGTAAAAGACCTGGCATTTCGTTCTTAGGTATTTAAGTGCTTATTGAGTTCATTATTTTTTACGCAAGAGACTATTTTTAATTTATAATTTACAGTTTTGGTGTTTCCAGAGACCTATTAGTGGTTTATGAAACTTTGATTTACTGTGTGAAAACTTCTCGGGTACTCAGTTTTTATTTATTCAAATTTTCATAGAACTTCACCTACTGTTACTTGTGTGTTACATAGTTTTAAACACCTTAGGGTAATTTCGTCCGACGACGACAAGGACAACGATTTAGCGAAGTCAGGACAGACTGAGACACGTTGGGGTACCTACCGTCGGGTGGTCCGAGGGGGTAGGGACCCTAATAGGTCCGTTATTGTGACCTCACCCAACGGTAAAGGAGGAGGTTACGTACTTTCACTTTTCACTTTCACTTCAGTGAATCAGCGTAGGCTGAGTATCGCTGGGGAACGTGACTTCGGGTGGTCCGAGGAGACAGGTACCCTAAAAGGTCCGTTCTCATGACCTCACCCCACGGTAACGGAAGAGGCTAATTTCGTCCCGAATCTCCCTTTAAAAATCGTGATTTGTGAACGTCTTCTTCTTTCTTTCAGAGTTTAGTTACTGGAGTCGAAGAAGGACTTCGTTGGTCTTTTTCTTTCGTTTGTTTTGGGTTTCATTCGGTTTACTTTATTATTTCTAGGATGACATGTTGTGTGACCTAATATAAGTCATAGGACACTATTTAGAATTATATTTTCTTATATATTTTCTTACATACACAACCAGCGACTCAGTACAGACTGACAAACGTTGGGGTACCTGATATATATCGGGTGGTCCCTAAAGGTGCTTTTTCTTATACATATATATACATGTTGACCTAGTGAGACGACATGTCGTCTTTAATTGTGTTGTAACATTTAGTTGATATGAATTATTTTAATTTGTTTTTCCATTTACCTATGACACTATATAAGTATGTAGTTTTACGATGAGTAGTTATATTCCTTTACTTCATATCTATGTACGGTGTTGGGTCTACATGGAGCTTTAATAATACGACTCACTTTCTTTGGTCTTCCTTTTTATTCATGTATACTGAAGTAAATGATTTTAAGACTTCTAACTTTTGATTAGATGTCATTATCTTTCACCTGGGCACCAACAGACCTCCATCCTCCTCACTACACCTCCCCTCTCATCTTCCCTAAAAGTTCCCTGTCTTTCTGTTTCCTTCCCCCCCACTTCTTATAAAAGTAATAGAACTAAAACCACTACCAAAGGATACACAGATTTATACTGTCCGCAATAGTTCATCATACTGAATCCTATAGTATCTACTACTACAGTTAGCATGGAGGAATTTTAACGACTCTTATAAAAGTCTTAATTCTTGGTGGGTAAGGTCGGAACCGTCCTCAGTTTCACTGGATGGACTGAGTGGTACGGAACTAAGTTTTGAGGGTCTCGTGCTGTCTAAGGGAAAGGACGGGAACGGTGACTTTGGACGTACATATGGTCAACAACCCGTGTCGGTGGACGGCACTCACCTTTGTGGTCAATCTCCGCCGGCGGGCCGTCTGTCCTGTTGAACGGGAGGTCGGGAAGAGTAAACCTTACGTCCCACGCCGACACCTGGAGACGGTAGTTACCTACACAGACTCAGAACGACGATGGTGAAGGTTTGACACATTACGATTTACGTAAACAAGAGTCTGGAGTAAAAGGATTAGGTATCTTTCCCATGATATTTTGGATGGGGTGTTCCTAAGAATCGACTCCTAAGTCACTCACTTAGTTAAAGTCAAACGTCTTGGTAAAAAGAAAAGTACTTTTCGTGATAAGTAGATGTTAATACGAATGTCATTCTACTCTACCAGGTTTCTCCGATGACCACGAATGTAACATTATAATTATGTAGGAAAGTACAGTTCCTCCCGTCAGGACTCTTGATATCTATGAGTAGTAAAGGTAAAGATTGTTGTTTTTTTTTACTTTACTTTATGAATTTTTTTTTTTTTTCTAATCTAGTCAAAATGAACTCTCACAGGAACCTCACTATTTCATGTCACGTTGCACATTTGGATTCAAGGTAAAGTTCACGTTAATCGTCTCATCTGTTTTGCTCCCTTTCGTCAATGATGTGACGCCCTTTTTACGAGAGCTCGTTTTGCAGAGGACGAGACAGTGGCTCTACGTCTCAGAGTGATTAATCTTGCTTAATCCTACCATCCCGAGGGAACTTCACCTGAGTTCTGACCGACTGCACATTAGTTGTTTCTCGTTACTATTTACTGTCCCACGACTCAACCCGACTACACTAATTATCTTGGATATCTTCAGGTCCGACGGAAAATAAACCGAAAATCATAAAAAGACTTACCTAAGTTCTTCCTTAAAAAAAAAGTCGTGTAGTCAAATTTATTTGTCTTCTATCACCTCCACTGTCTACGAAATTTGGGGTCTTTTCAGTTCGTCTTCTATTATTTCTATCATAACGAAGGGATACGAGTCTATCCCGACAAACGTTTCCCGAGAGTGTAAGAAAATAAATTGGGAAAATAACTGTACCACTTAATCTATCTTGACCGTAATTGGGTTAATATATTAACTTCTTGATTTTGAGGCTTTCGAACCCAGTGTTCAAGTTCCGACATAACGATCATTTAAAGTCTCCACCCAGATGTCGTTCGACAGAGGACATAAAAACAGACGAGTCGTAGTCAGTAGAATTTTAGAATAGAATTTTATTATGGGACTAAAACACACCCCCTTGGTGGTGAGAGGGAGAGATCTAGTCCATCTTAATTTCACTGATTTGGTGAGTGTCCAAGTATCACACAAAAAATTGAGGACGACCTAAGTAGTTCGTCTTCCACTAGAGTAAGAGAGGACTAACGAATCGACCTTTGTATCTGGATGGTTTCCAGTGGTGTACAGTATCTCTTTTACAGACGGATTGTTGATTAGGGTTAATTTCCTCTTGTTTCGTTCTTTTCCTCTCTTTTCCTCTATAGGCTCCAGTAGTAAATTTAAGGACTTACATAATATCGTAGACTTTCACTTTCACAATCAGTGAGTCACCACAGGGGAAAACACTGGGGTACCATCGGGGACTGGTACCTTAAAAGGTCCATTCTTATGACCTCACTCATCAGTAAGGAAAAAGGTCCACTAGAAGGACTGGGTCCCTAGTTTTGACAGAGGACGTAACGCCCGCTAAGAAATGGCAGACTTGGTGGTCTCTTCGTGACTTACATCGTAGGTTGACGTGTTTTAGTCTGAATGAGAATTTAAACATTCAATATGTTCGGTCATTTAATGAAGATGTAAAACAAATTAAATCGGACTAAAACAAAGACAGTGAAAGCGGACTGTTTATATCTGTTCTTAAGTCCAGAAACCTGGGTACAATCTTAAGAAGGGAACCATTATTGTTATTGATATTTTCATACTATCGAGCATAAATAATTGATGGAACTTATACAGTGATGAGAAGGTTCATGGACTGTATATAATTGAGAAAAGTAGGAATACTATCAGGACACTTAACTTTACGCTTTATTACGTGTAAAATAAGTACTTATTTGACTCTCGTCAATTTATTTAAGTCGCTATTATGTGTGGATCATTTACCTCCTCGATCCTAAACTTGGGTGAGTCAGACCGGTGTCTCAGTTACGAAAAGTAATATTCCAATATGAATAAAAAAATTGGACTTAATAAGGGACTAGGTATACTCTGGTCACCAACCCATTTACTATCAAAGACCATTCGTCGATTATTCTGTGTACCTTTTTCTTTCGTCGGAGGCAGGTGAGAGTCAGATTGCCAGTTGAAGGTAATCCCGTTTTAGGATCAACCTTACTTTTATAGGGGAATGGACGAAGTGAAAAAGTGATACATAAGATTGAGTGGTGACTCTTTACTCTGTTTCCTCGAAGAGTAAAAAATTTATAAATAAATGAACTAACATGGTCTAGAATCCATATCGTACACCTTGCGTCAAAGACCTTGTACCCGGGGGGACGTAACCCTCGACCCTCGTCTCAGAATCGGTGACTTGGTGGTACCTTAAGGACTCTATATCCTTGAACTATTCCAACTGTTAGATTAACCTTGTCCATGTAACATAATATTTAAAAATTTTGCAGGACGAGGGAACTACACAGTTGTAGGATGTTTGACTGACACTCGTAGGACAGACCCACCGGTCTATGTGGTCACACTATTACGACCAGAAACGGGGTTCAAGAGAAAGAACGGGAGGGGTTGACACTGGAGGGTGGTAAGTTTGTGTGAGAATGTGAAAAGCGACCGGATGAGATGACACTGAAGGTTATTACCATGAACGGATGTCGTTGGGGGAGTCGTGGGGTGGACATATCAACTCGAGAGAGAGCCTCGAAAAGGGTACCGAGGGATGAACCCTACGGAGGAAAAAGATCTTTGACAAGTACATGCACAGAACGGTATCACAATAAGGTTCAGTCGTGGTCTCTCCACTAGTTTTTGGGAAAATTTTTATTATATTAATAAGGAATGTTGTGTACACATGTAGAGTTTCAGATAAAAGAGATGAGATGGGACCTAACAAGGGTGACTGACGGTTCAGTACGGAACCAAATGAATCGATTAGACCTCAGTATTCTCAATATCTGTGTTATTAATGAAACTCTACTTAAAATGTACAATGGTTTACACAGGGGTATGTATAAATTAAACTAACGGGGGTTATCCAGAGACATCGTTCACCCCGTTATTTTATGGGTAGAGACTTCTATTCTTTAGTCTCTGAGTCTACTCTACACAGAACAGATCCCGGTGAGGTGACAGCTTATTCCTCTGTTTGGTCAAAGGGAAGGAGATATGGTAAGGTGCAAAATAACAAAAGAACCCACTTACAATATACGAAGAAGTCAGATTAGATATTTTATACTGGTTAAATTGAGGTCCAAGTGTTAAAAATGGAGATTGGGTAATGGACCATTGGAGTGACTGTAAAAATAATAAACGGGAGATCTATAGATGCCCTCCTCCGTTACCGTGGGGTGAGGTCATGAGAACGGACCTTTTAGGGTACCCATCTCCTCGGACCATCCGACGTCAAGTACCCTACCACTTCTCAGCCTGTGCTGACTCGTTGAAGTGAAAGTCAAAAGTGAAAGTACACGACCTCTTCCTTTACCGTTGGGTGAGGTCACAAGAACGGACCTCTTAGGGTCCCTGCCCCCTCGGACCACCCGACGGCAGATACCCCAGAGTGTCTTAGCCTGTACTGACTTCACTGAATCGTTGTCTATAGAGGTGAGTTCAAGTCACCGGAACAAACCACGGTAACCGGAGGTGGAAATGAAAATGTAACTATCTTACGGGATCCTCCCTGAACTCGTAGGGTCTCGGAACCACGTGAAAGTAGCAGAAATTAAATTTTTGGTGTTTGTCAGAAGAAGAGTTGTGAATTAGAAAGTTTGACGAGAGGTGAAGGGACTTTCGAGGAAGGGAGTGAAAGTGGGAGGGGTTTGGAGGGCTGAACTGAGACGTCTGTCAGTGTACCAGTGTCTACCTTCCTGAAGATCGGGTGGTAAAAATCGTTGACTATTAGAAAAGTTAGATGGTATTTTTAGTCGTATGTACACGTAGTGGATCCACAAGTTATACGTCTTATTTCTCTCTCTGAATATGTAGGTCCGGAGGAATATAAGATAGGACAAGGGTCAAAGTTACTGTAAAGAAGTCAGGGGTTGTCTCATATGGGTACTCCATAAGGTTTCGGATTTTAAATATCATAGTATCTCGTTTTTACTTAGACTAAAATCTAAATCCATCGAATAGAAGTCTCTGTTCTCCTCCTGGAGATGTCAATCCCACCCGAGAAATAACATTGGGTGTTGTGGTTTTAAATGTCACTGAATCGTTAATAGTCCGATGTGATGATGAGATAAAGAGTTTAATATCAGGTCAAATCCTACTGTCTACGTATGTGGTCTCCGGGTCGTAGAAAGACCCGGAGACCCAAGGAGACAAAATTCGACCACCTGCCTCTTTCTTGTCCCGGGTTGTCCTCTAAAGTTTCCCGGACCTGACGGGGTCCATATGTGGTACGGCCGAGTGTGAAGTGACTGGTCTTATGTTGGTGTGTTCGTGTAAATTGTCTTTCCCTTCGACTCTTTATACTCTTTCGAAAGAGTTTTTGGTGAACCCTTTACTGTTAATTTGAATAGGACCACTAGTCAAACCTCACATTTCTTCATAACTTAGTAATACAACATATGGTCCTTAGTTGTTGTTCAACATTCAGTTAATATGAAGTTTTTGTTTGTTTGAGTATCTTTTTCTCTAGTCTAGACACAAATAAGGTCCACCCACCACTCCCACCCCTTTGACCTACTTCCGTCAGTTTCCCGAGTTTGAAGGTCAATATTTCAATTATTTATGATACCCATATTACATGTTGTACTATTTATAGTAATTGTGACAGTGTACAATATATAATTTTAACAATTCTATCATTTAGGATCCTCAAGAGTAATGTTCCGTTTTTATAAAAAGAAGATATAGAAATTACAAAATAAATATACTCTACCACTTACAAGTGATTTGAATGATATTATTAGTAAATTATTACTTATTAGTAAATTAAGGAAGTAAATCTTTGGTCGGTACCCAGAGAGGTCCGGTTTTAGTTCCACGACCATTCCGACGTAAAGGAAGACCTCCGAGAATCTTACCTGGACAAAGGAACAGAAAAAGTGGGTGTAAGGAACCAAGACCGATGAAAGAAGGTAGTAGTTTGAGTTGTCGTGACGTAGAGGTTGGTACGAGTACCTTCATGTACCGAGAGACTATGAGAAGAAGGCGTAGGACGAAGGTCAATTTTCATAGAAGTACTAATATAAATCTATGTTACCCAGTAAGTCCTATTATAGAGATAAAATTCCAGTAGACTAGTCGTTTAAATTAAAGTGAAGTGACACATTCCGTTGTATAGATGTCCAAGGTCTCTAATCCTGTACCTGTAAAGTCCTTGGTAATAAGACGGACGTTATTAATGATAAAATCCTCTCGATAACTTTACGTCTCTAGCTGAAACTGAGATACACGTAACTCTGTATTCCGAGAGCGGGTTTAATGACACACAAGAATATTTTCACCCTACGTTCTTCTACCTCTGCCGTCATTTTACAATCATAAACGTTTTCTCTTTCCAGTCTCTCACCGACTTTATCGACAAAAATACTTTCGGAAACATTCACAGGTCCGTGTTTCACATGACGAGACCTTGTTGAGACCCCGAAACTTTCTGTTGAGAAACAAAACCAAGACCGTTAGAAGACCTCGTAGTCTTTCGAGAAAACCCTTTGAAGTTCCCGGTCTATTTAGTTTTATCCCCTTTTTTCTTTTGACTTCATGAATATGAGTGATAGAACAGTCGTATTTCCTATATTAAGAAACCTCTTTATTAACTCCAGTGATAAGACCCCTAGAATTTAGGTAACAAGTCTACTATCCTCGATGACGATTTTAAACCAGAGTTTTTCGATAAAGGTGAACTTTTTGAGGAACCTCTGGAAATTTCGGACCTGTCCATCTACTATCGATCTATTATCTAGTCATCTATCTGTCTCTATACATTTTATATTATGACAAAATTAAGGAGATACATAAAATTAATAGAAGATAGTAATTTATACTAGTTTTTTAATAATTTCGTAAGTGAATTGATGACGAAGAAAACAATGGTACAAAGTCCATCTTAAACTTTCATAATAAAACAAGAACATGTAAGACGATGTAAAAGTAAGTAAATTTGTTATAATTAAACATGATAGACAGATACGAAGTACCTATATAACATCGTCGTGACTTTCGTTTTCAACGAACTTTCTTAGAGGGAGGAACGACAACAAAGGGTTTTGGTTTGGGTGACTTCTATACCTCCACACAGAGGATTTCTCTCTCTTATTTAAAATGTCACCTTCAGATAGACTTCTTGTGTATTTCTCTTCTTTCTAGAAAGTGTCTGACTTCTTCTGGAAAGACTTGTGGTCATTACTTCCGTCAACAGACACCACAAGTAATCCTCGACATACTTCGGGAGACTTCGTGACGAAGTCTGGCTAAAGTTCTCCCACAATCGGGAACTTCCCACGGTCGGGAACTTCCCACGGTCTGACGTTCTCCTGTGGTCTAACGTCTTGCTTTAACGCCGTGTCGTCCAAACCTATGAAGTCGGTACACCAGAGGGTGGAGGTGTTTTGTAGAGTACGAAATCCATACTGGATCTTCGTCGTCTTGGTCACCCTAGGGACTTACAGAGTCGTCACTAATGTAGTGTCAAATGTCTATTGTTCGTCCGTAGGAGTCCTAGACCGGTCATCGTATTTTAAGTGTCATGTAACGTGAAGGGGTCTCTTTCTCCCTGTGTCGTTACTACCTTAACCTAAAGGACGGGGAGTCCCTTTCCTTCGAGTTTTGAATCGACTAAATTTTTCTGGTTGTCTACACACGGAAACACCATTAAATATTTGTTTCTAAGATTAACCGAGATCGGAGGGCGAGGTTGGGAAGAGAGGTACTGAAGTAACAATCGTTATCTAACAGACGTCTGTGTTGGAGAATTCGTAACAATACAATGTTCATGTCGAGAATGTCGAAGGGACCACCGGGTAACCATTTCTTAGACAGACGGTTACGTCTTCTACGTACAAGTCAGGGACCCAGTCCTTCTAGGGGACCTCTTCCTTTACCGTGGGTGACGTCATAAGAACGGACCTTTTAGGGTACCTGTCTCATCGGACCTTCTGACGTTAGGTACCCCAATGTTTTATCAATTCTTTGTTGAATCATTTACTGATTTATTGTTGTATAGGGAATTGAGAGATGGGTGGTAGATACTTCCTCGTTTAACAATGAAACCAAAGAATGTATAGATAGTTTATTCGAAAGGACTTGGACAAGAAAGATACACTAGTGATTGTTAGTAGGACTTAACACCCAAGTTGGTCTTGTAGATATTTTACGATTGAATCTCGTGACTTAATTTCATTAAGTCTCTAATGGGGAGGTGGGTAGGGGTCACTTTCTTAGTACGGAAAAATCTTTGGTTCTAGGGTCTAACGTCGTTTCCTCTCCACGTTACTTATTGATAACTTTTCACGAAGAGCGATAACCAAACCTCCATTCTTCGTGAAGGTCGAGGTTCTACCTATACAACGACAACCCCGGTCACACTCCTTTCGTCCTCTCTGAGGTAGAACTTCTGACTTACACTTGATCCGGACTTGGGACGGGTTCTCATTCCTTTGGCAACAATCACTTTTGGTCCAGAGGACCTCTGAATGGAGGGATGTCTACTGTTTACCTCTGACATCGACTCCAGTCCGACGGAGACAATCTAATTGGTACCTCTTTAGGGGGAACTATATATTAGTAATGGCGTTGGGGAGGGGCGAAATTGTAATTAACGAACAAGAGGATCGTGGACGACGACGACGACGATTCAGTGAAGTCAGTACAGGTTGAGACACGTTGGGGTATCTGTCGTCGGGTGGTCCGAGGGGGCAGGGACCCTAAGAGGTCCGTTCTTATGACCTCACCCAACGGTAAAGGAAGAGATTACGTACTTTCACTTTTCACTTTCACTTCAGCGAGTCAGCACAGGCTGGGAGTCGCTGGGGTACCTGACGTCGGATGGTCCGAGGAGGCAGGTACCCTCAAAGGTCCGTTCTCATGACCTCACCCCACGGTAATGGAAGAGGTGAGGATCGTGGATGAACAACATTTTGAGTTAGAATATGTTGTTTCTCCAACGATTGTACACTGGTCAGTGTATCACCTCCCATATTTTGACCCGGAGAGTCTTTGCAGTCCCAGGAACGACCCTTGACTAAAGGGAACGTGGGTGACCGCTTTATTTGACATGAGGTGACAGAAAGTACAGGAGACTCCACACAAAACGTTGAGATCTAAGGTGTTGTAACGTTGTTTTCAACGTTGAAAACAAGACAGAAATTTCACAAGTATTACTATCCTAACCGACCAAAAAAATCTTTATTATCGTTCCTTCTCTTTCTTTATAGATCTCATTAAAACCTGAACTTAATGAGTCTATGTTCAACAGGCTACTAGAGATAAAACAGTAATAACTACGACTTGAAACGAATACCTCTTTCTAAAGGACAGGTAATATAACCCCCGTCCTCCTCTTCCCCTGATGGCTCCTACTCTACCGACCTACCGTAGTGCCTGAGCTACCTGCACTCAGACTCACTTGAGACCCTCTACCACTACCTGTCCCTCCGGACCGTACGACGCTAAGTACCCCAATGTTTCTCAGCCTGTACTGACTCGCTGACTTGACTTGACTTGAATGAAACACTAAATGATAGTTAGTTTTCTTTTTTTTTGAGTAAACGAAAAGTCTTCGACAATTGCAAGAACATCCATTTATCCTCTCATAAACCTCTCTTTGTATCTCTTCTATGTATCGATTTATCGTCGCTGTCTTTTTTAATTACGATGATACACGATTCTATACCTAATAGAGTAAATTGACCATTTTTACAATCGTACTTTAATATTTAATTTTTGTTCTTCTGAAATTTGAGTGGGAAGGATAAGTACCCATTGTAGACAAATGACTCCTTTTTTTTTTGTTTTTGTTTTAGATTTTAAATTCTTAATACAAA
Source organism: Capra ibex (assembly GCA_006410555.1). Lineage (NCBI taxonomy): Eukaryota > Metazoa > Chordata > Mammalia > Artiodactyla > Bovidae > Capra > Capra ibex. The sequence goes on along the minus strand of SJYO01041852.1, from coordinate 51,109,199 downwards.
ATAAACCACTGTTTTTACTCTTAAATTCGGACGTTGTGTCATAGAGTCTTTTGAGACTCCCTGACAAGGTTTTTCCTTCGTCCTTTCCGTCCTAAATGTCCTCAAAAACGTTATTTCTGGTCCATGTCTTATAGTTTTCTTTAGAATTAATTTCTTTCGGTCTATAGAGTTCCTTAAATCAAGGAATATATAACCTTATACGTTCTAAGACCCGAGTGACTTTAGTAAGGAAACTACATGTGAGTGGATAGACCTCGGTCATAGAATACGAATGAGTAAGACTCAGACGAGGCCCGAAGGGGAAACCCCTGTCGATATTACACTACTGAACTACTGAAGTCGTAGGAAACAAATGACTTTACCGTCCATGGGGTTCACTGTGATCTTCATTTCTTGAGTGAACTACTACGTCCTCTGTACTCTCTATGCCTAAGGTAGGGACCCAGTCCTTATAGAGGACCTCCTCCCGTCCCGGTGGGTGTGGTCATAAGAACGGACCTCTTAGGGTACCTGTTTCCTCGGACCACCGGATGTCAGGTACTCCGGTGTTTCTCAGTTGTCCTGACTTCGTTGAATCGTACGTGTACACCGTCCATCACAAAAATTAAGTGTATAGTTTGATAACAATAATACGATTAGAATAATAAAATATTTATAAATGTAATATTTAATCACTTATAGAAGAAAGTGTGTTTACTTTTATCACACTTAAAATAGCATGGATTTCAACAATTGTGGTCTTAAAGGACCCTGAAAATAAATTTAGAAATCTTTATAATTTATTATACTTGTCTCCGTACGAGTCTATTACGAGTTTTAGGTTTTATTATTATGGAAAAATTTTTTAAAATAAGACCATCTTTTATAAATTTATGTTATAAGGAAAGAAAAGACCAATTATTAAGAGTCCCTGTAAAACTCTAGTCTTAATCGTATATTAATAAGAAAAGGATTTTGGAGACTTTAATTTCAACTCGACTGTTTTCTTATAAATTTAGGTTCTTGAAAACTTTTTAATGAACTCAGTCATTCTTGATTGAAATAAAATAATTCGAAATCTAAAAAAAAAAAACAGAACCTATGGAGTTCCACTCATTCTCCCGAGACTATGACTTTTTTAAATGTTCTACCATGTTCCTTTGATTCAATGACTTTTTCACTTTCGTTCCAAAAAGATCCTACAACTTTTAAAATTTTATGATTTTAGGTCGAGGTGACCCGAAGAAAGTCAATGAATCTACGTGTCTCAAAACGGTGAAACCTCTTAGGGGTATTCGACGAAGGAGAGGGATCTTACGAATGGGGGTGGGGTCGGTCGGGGGTTAAGAAATTGACGGATTAAAGATGAATAAGAAGTTTAATGAAGGACTCCGTTCGAAGGGTCTGGAGAGTTTGTTAGCATACGAAGGGACCATTTACAACTATATTAGTAAGTAAAAGTGTCAAATACTATGATAGAAGTCAACATGTTTACACAAACAGTGGGAATGCTTTGACATTTTAGATAAGGTACTTTTGTTCTCGACACAAAAGGAGTGAGGGACGATATAAGGACATTCCGCTCACACCTCTTTTCTCTCACTCTGTCCGTCAATCCGTTTCTTTTCCCTTTAAATAATTTCCCTTTACTCTCATACTGACCTGCGATTTCTCTTGGCCACAGGAGGGAAAGACTGCCCCAGAAAGAATATGGGAGGGACGGTTACTTTTTAAGAGACTTTCCTACTACCAATTAAAAATCGGATATCGACTCAGGACGCGAGTGTATCGGTCTCCAGACCTTAGGTCACCAGAGTATCGGAACTCTTCAATCCGTGGTCGTCCTTTTGTCTTACAGACAACCGGTTAAACTAGTTAGCGTTCCCAGTGACACTGAAATAGGAAACAAACACTCCAGTTGTATTACTCGGTAAATTTGTTACTCGTGGGTACATCCGGGATAGTTAAGGGTTGTCAGTGGAACTATCGACCTCATGTAATATATAAGGTATCTATGAACTACTTCTTTACTCTCTCTATTATCCTTAGAAAACTCTTTTTTTTATAGTAGTTATTACGTTTTTATTTTTTAGTAAAATAAATGGCATTGACATAACTATTATAGTTTAAGTAAGTAAGACAATAGATTGCTTTGGACAAGATGAGTGGGAGTACGTCATTCCGGAATTTACAAATCTACAAATCTTACCTGAAAACCTGCGACACCCTCTCCCTCTCCCACCCTACTAAACCCTCTTACCGTAACTTTGTACATATGATAGTACATTCTTTGCTTAGTGGTCAGATACAAGCTATGTCCTATATCCTACGAACCCCGACCACGTGTCCCTACTAGGTCTCTCTACTATACCCCACCCTCCACCCTCCCCCAAAGTCCTAACCCTTGAGTACATGTGGGTACCGACTAAGCACAGTTACATACCGTTTTGGTTATGTCATAACATCTCGTTTTATTTCATTTTTATTTTTAAATATTTTCTTTTTTTTCGGTTAGATGACTACGGTCCATTACTACTTCCTTTTATTCGTAAGTGACCTCCCACGGTTCGTTCCTTATGTCCGTCCACTACGAGTCTTCTAGACTTGAGGGCGTCACCTAAAGTCCCTTCCCAAAAAATTCTTCCCCACTCTCTTTCCCAGTGTCCCACGGACTAGTAGAACACTTGTGTGAAGACAAACGAACTATTACTCCAGTAATCCTCAGTTGTAGAAGTTGCACCAAGGTTCAACAGACTCTAGATATATATACGGACACCAGTCGTACGTCAATTTAAAGTTATCGACCCAAAGTCATAGACTCTGTATCGCGTTCTTATACTGAGTCTTACAATAGATATCGGGAAATTCTCCTTGAGTTACAGAACCGAAACGAATTATCGATTTACTAATAACAAAACAGAACGAACTAATAAAAAGAAACGAAGTAAAAAGAGTAAAGAGACTAATTTAAACGAGAAACCTTGAATCCCTTTCGGATCTTCCTATTTTAAAAAGATGTTTGTTTTCCGTCCGTCTCCTATAACCCCTCAGACAGGACCTTTCCGGGACATCTCAGGACGAGTCAATATTACTGGATAAAAGAAACTAAAAGGAGTCAGAATTTCCTTGTCCATGTCCCGTTCTTTTCCTTATTTTAAACCCTATCTCTCTAATTAGTATTTGAGTCGTCTCTTTGAGTCAAAATCCCACTGATGACTTTTCCATCCATTAAAGTAGGGTAAAATATCCTCTACTTTCTCCGTATCTATCCTTTCAAGAAAAAGACCCCAAAGGTCTTAACGTTACCTGGGACTTTGGACGGTTAGATTGGTGTCTTTGGTACAGGTAAAATTGATCAAGAATTAAATACTTCTATTTTATTCTACGTGAAAGATTTACAGATGGAGTCTTAGATCGTTGGTGATATCTATAAGTCATGTACTATTAATAATGGATTAAGAATCATCGTACGGAACTGCTCAGAACCCTTGACAAATTATAATGTTTGGTTAGACACAAGTATCTTTTTACGTAATGATTTCGTTTAAGTCTTTCAGTAAGTAGGTCATAACTTACAGTCCAGACACGTTCTGACAACCTTGGTACGACACTCTACTTACTGTCTCACTAATCCTAGAGACGAGAGTCAAGTGACGTCATACTTACCTGAGTCAAGGTAGTCTTACTACTCCGTTCCTAAATTTGTATTCGTAAAGAGAGTCCTCTGTTAGGGTCCTTTGTAGGGACTCCAAACCCCTCGTTTTGTCTCTTCACTTTCCTCGGTTTTTTCACGTAATAGTTCTTTAAGTGGAAAACTCTTCCGGTATAAGGTGACCGTTCGTCTTTCTGTTCTTGAAGTCTCCCTAAACACGGTTGTCCGTCTCTCTAACCACCTCTTCCTTTACCGTTGGGAGAGGTCACAAGAACGGACCTCTTAGGGTCCCTGTCCCCTCGGACTACCCGACGGCAGATACCCCAGTGTGTCTCAGCCTGTGCTGACTTCGCTGAATCGTCGTCGTCGTCGTCGTCTCTCTGACCTCATAGGTATGGAGTTGAAGGGTAGGTAGTGACCGACATCCGAAGAGACCCTCATAATTAAGAGATCAAGAGTCGAGCGGAACGAGACCTCGACTTTCGTGAGTCTACTTCTCATTCTCCACAAGTCAATCGTTGTGACACACATGCCTCTGGTATGACCCGTACTCCCCGATACCTTTCCCGTGACCGACATAGATATTGTATGCAACTTTTACTCTTGTCATATTTAATCTTTCACTATTTACAAGACTATAACGTTCCTGTTTATTTGTGATTTTTAAAGGGACAACTGTCATTCCCTTTTATATGGGGAGGGGAAGAAAAAGAATCTCGTAAATGAAATCTTATAAACATTGACAAGTAAGGGTAGTAATGTATTATAATTATATAAACTTTCGTAAAGTATGTAAATTTATGAAAATGAAGTTAATAGAGGAGACAGAGGGATGTATATTGAGGTATGTACCTTTTTGAGTTGTGGTACGTTACATATTTGATTTGGGACAGTGAGGGTGTAGACACGGTACTCGCACACAGTAGTTTCCGTTACCTTGTAGTGTTCGGATGGAAACTCTTTGACCCTTAGAAACCTTCTTTTGTAAACACCAAAGTCTAGTCCTCTTCATGTGACTATTCGTTCTGGTACGACGTAGTCGAAGTGTGACAGTTTTTGGACTTGTCTACTAAATGTCCACTTCCTAATCTGCGACACTGACAAATAAGTGTGAGTCCTTTGTTCCTTCCTGTAAAATATCCGAGTTCTCTATAAACCACTACTTTTTATTCGTTTTAGAGTTTTCCTGTCGATCTTGAGTATTCTCTTTTATTAGTCCTACATTTATCATTGTCTATAATAGAACCATGACTTTAGAGAGTTTATTAAAGATAACATAACCCTCTATAATGACCCTCCCACTCCCTCAACCAAACATCTTTTATAAGAGGTTCAACTTTTATAAGACCGTGTTAGTCGTCACCTTCACTTACTGAATATCAACGACCGTTTCTTAATTCGTAAAGACTAAAATTTCCCAGTCCGTATTGTTCAAATACTCAAATACTCATCTCGAGTATTCGGTACGACTATCCTTCAGTTTATATATATTTAAGTTCAGAGGTATTAGACATCAGACAGAAACCCTTTTAGATGGTATCTGAAGACCAAAGTTACTGATGTTGAGAGTGTAAACCTCGTAAAGAGTGGACCAGGAAAAGTTCACATAGTATTAATTAAATTGAAGGTAAACAGACACCTTGTTTATAAATAACTTGAGAAGATCGATTCGGGTTGTGAATTGACACCCTTAAGACATAACTTTCTGTCCCTAGATGGGAGTTAGTTAAAAAAAATTCAGGATGACATATCGTATTCCGTGATATAAGTTATAGGATATTATTTAGTATTACCTTTTCTTCTTATATTCTTTCTTATATACATACATATTGACTTAGTGAAACGACACGTCGTCTTTAATTGTGTAACATTTAGTTGATATGAAGTTATTTTTAAAAATGTATTTTATTACTTATCATTATCATACTCGTTTTTCTTGGTAGTTTACTCTATAACGTTTTTGTTTCGTTTTGTGAAAAAATGTAACACTTTATATATTTATTTTATTAAAGTAAATAATTTTTTTTTTGATAGTATTACATGATGTCATTTTTGAAGTTACACCCCACTAATGACTAGGTTGAGTCGTTTGTAAATAATTCTTAGAATAAACACGGTTTATTATACAATCTACGACTACTCGTTTGTTTTATTTGGTCCTATATTAGATCCCGGTTATACACCGGGACAAATCAGTATTACGTTTAATACAAGATCCCACATCTGTCTGTGGATCTGTAAATCTAGAACCTAGACATCAGTGTTCATTTCAGTTAACGAGAAGTGTGTATTCTCGTTGATTAATTTCCACCACAAACACTTCACGTGTGGTACTATATAAAGAGTTGTTATTAATAAAGGTCACGAAAAGATTCCGAACATTTTCCAAAGAATACAGTACTGAGTTGTTTTTAAGTTAAATCAAATGATTACACCGGTAGGAAGTTTTCTTGACAACGGTAAATATCGAATAAATATCGAATACGGTAATGTTGAAAAATGACTGACTTCCGATGCATTTCGAACAAAAGAGAATAAACAAATAATCAAAAACTTTTTCTTGAAAATGTAACGAGATGAAGTCTTACACTTCACGGTCTATCAGACTGGGATCCCTCCCTCTTTACTTTACCAAAAAGTTACGTAAGAGGTTAAGAAATCCAGCCGATAAAGTCTTACACCCCGAATTCGTTGGGGGGGTTTTGTTGTCAAAGATAAAAAATTCATTGATCGGGTCGTGTACTAAGACTTAGGACTACAAATAACTATATATTATATATATATAATGTATATATATATTTAATTATCGTTAAATCTACATAAGTGGGACCACAAAACCGTAACTTACCTTTGCTTAATACTCAGTTCACGATTACTTACACCATCTGTAATATTAGAGAATATGAGATTCTAGTACTATATTTGAACCTCTTTTAGTTCATTTATATTTATGTGTTAATATATAAGAAAAATTGAGTCTTATTGAATGACTAGACGACTAGATGCTGGTTTTCCATGAGTTCTCAACCACCAGTCCTCGAAGATCTGATCACCCAGTGTACACGTTTTATCCATCCTCTCTTAAACCGATCCTAAGACTGTCGTTGTAATACCGTCTCTCTACTCGATACTACCGAGTACCCACTGAGAGTTGAAGAATTTTTAGGTGATGTTGGGCTCTGGGAGTTTTATTCGGTTACAAACTAGAAGTACGTACCGGTTCAAGTCGTTTTAAAACTGGTGATCTCTATCTTGGTGAAATTTCTTTACAAATTGACTTTCTCTATTCAGGGTTTTGACTCAATGTGGGTCCTTTCTTCAATAACTTAATTGTCGTCATACGACCATTATGACCCGGGTTGTAGACCGTACTCCACTTAATTGTTTATTAAGACAAATCAGAAGGAATTGAATAAGAACTAGATTAAAAAAAGACTACAACTGATACCTTAAAAAATTTTCAGTGTATTTAAATGTGAATTCTTGAAAAAAAGCATTAAAAATAATTCTGTTTTATTAGGACAGACTTTTGATAAGTTCTCAAGTGTCCTGTTTTGGACGAAACTCTCTTATACAGTTTAAAGATATGAATTACTCTTCTATTTATATGGGCTACTACGCGAAAGTAAGATTTAGTAAAATCAACAGACTGAGGAACACTTAAATGTCTGACATCGGGCGGTTCGAGGAGACAGGTACTCTAAGAGGTGCGTTTTTATGACCTCACCCAACAGCAAGGGAGGAGGTCCTGTAGAAGAACTGGGTCCCTGACTTGAGTGTAGAGAATACAGAGGATGAAACTGCCCGTCCAAGGAATGGTGAACACGGTGGACCCTTTGGGAATATGGACTAATAGGAATCCGTTTTTTGGTACGTGGATGATTTCAGGATTCTCCTCTGTACACTGTACACTTAAAATTACATACTTAAACAGAAAGAGTCACTCGTATAACCTTCTTTTACTCTTTAAATCCTGAACTGAAAAAAAGTAAAAACTCTAAAGTAAGAGACGAATCCTTTCCCTTCTAATCTTTCTACCATTCTTAGACCTTGATTCACTACCGTCTATACTTTCCTTTCTTCACTCGATTCACATTCAATACTCTTACTTCTTTCGAACCCTTTTTCACTAACTTCAGTAGTCGGGGAAGTGACCGTGTTACGGCTCAGAAATCTCTACGACTACTTGTGCGTCAGATCGCGAGACCGGGGAAAATTTGGTGTCCTACGGGCACAAGAACCGGTACTACACTGGTATTTTGAAGTCCATGTAAGCTTTATAAGGACATACTCCATGTAACCGGGAAACCCCGTCACATATACCGTCAATCGATGTTATCTTAGTCTCAAAATGTTCTATTATTAAGAAATACTAATGTAAATCATTTTAGGAAACGAAAAGAGAGGATTGTAAGGAAATCAAAAGAAGAAGATTTTGTTATGAGGTTTCAAGGACATCTTTCGATACAAGAGGGATGAAATGATCGAACGAACTCCTGAGCCCTCCAAACTGAAGTCGTCTGTCGAGATTAATCGGTGTCACCAGTTCCCCACTTGTATACTGTATAATTTTTTGTCACTTTGTACTACCTCGAAAACGATCCTGAAGAGTTCGTTTTGTAAGAGAGAGAAAGAAGGCGTATGTCGTTCGGATAGCAACGATAAAAAGGTTGCCGTAGGAGAGTCAAGTACAGAGACACAATGTAAACCATTAAACGTTATAAAGTTTGAAAAAGTAATAATAATATAAACAATATAATGAGACACTAGTCACTGGAAACTACAATGGGAACATCAAACTAAACTCTACGGTACTTGGTGTAGTTATATCCTCTCGTTTGAATAGAGCCGTTTACACACAAAGACTAACGACTTAAGGGGGAGAGAGAGGGAGAGGAACTCGGAGGGATCAAAGACTCTGTCTTTCTATAACTTTAATTCAGTTAATCATTGGGATATGTCTGTTCACAGGTTTACTTTCCTTATCAGTGTGTAGAGAGTGAAATTCAGTGTTCGATCTTACTAGTTTGAGTCACTCCTTCCGTACGTCTTCCATTTCTGACCGGTTTTTGATGCGGAGAACATGGCTTGTGGGTCCAACATCTACGTTTTTTTACAAGAACTTACTTTAAATGTCCGTGTCCTCCCGACTCTCCTCGATGAGGGGAAGGTTCCAGTCATCCCCGCCGGCACTCATCTATGGGGAGCAGGTTCCATTCCTCGTCACCGTCCCGAAACGTCCTCGTCGGTACTTCTCTATGGGGTGCGGGTTCCATTCTCTTTGGGTTCATTCTACCATCCACAACGTTCTCCCGTAGTCTCCCGTCTGTGTGACTTTGGTATGAGTGTCTTTTGATCGGTTAGACTAGTGTGTCTGGCGTCGGAACAGTTTGAGTCACTTTGATTCGGTACGGGACACCCGGTGGGTTCTGTCCGCTCAGTACCACCTCTCCAGACTGTCTTACACCAGGTGACCTCTTTCCTTACCGTTCGGTGAAGTCATAAGAACGGAACTCTTGGGGTCCTTGTCATACTTTTCCGTTTTACTATCCTACGACTTTCCCCTTGAGGGGCCCAGTCATCCACGGGTTATACGATGACCTTTAGTCACCTCTTTATTGAGGTCTTTCTTACTTCCCTACCTCGGTTTCGTTTTTGTTATGGGTCGACACCCACACTGCGCTATCTTCGTTCCAGGCGACGACATTTCTCGTTATGACGTATCCTTGGACCTTACAGTCCAGGTACTTAGTTCCGTTTAACCTTCACCAGTTTGCTCTACCACCCGAAGGGACCATCGAGTCTCCAATTTCGTAGACGGACCTTACGCCCTCTGGGTCCAAGCTATGACCCAGTCCTTCTAGGGGACCTCTTCCTTTACAGTTGGGTGAGGTCATGAGAACGGACCTCTTAGGGTACCTCCCTCCTCGGACCATCCGATGTCAGGTACCCCAGCGTTTCTCAGCCTGTCCTGACTCGTTTAAGTGAGAGTGAAAGTTTGCTCTACCGTTCTCACTTGCAGCTATAAGATCTTTAGTCGTTTGATTTTACCTGACCTTTAGTCGTTTGATTTTACCTGACCTTACCCACTTAAATTGAGTCTACTGGTAATATAGATGATGACGCCCGTCCTTAGGGAGTCTTCTTTACCTCATCGGTAGGACCAATTGTTTTCTCTGGTTTTACGTCATGAACCTACGTTAGAGTTTTTACTGTCTTACTAGAGACAAGCAAAGGTTCCGTTTGGTAAGTTATAGTGTCATTAGGTTCGGATACGGGGTTGGTCATTACGACTTCTTCGACTTCAACTTGCCAAGATACTTATGAATGTTCTACAAAATCTTGATTGCGTTTTTTCTACAGGAAAAGTAATATCCCCTGACCTTACGTTTTCATCCTTCAGTTCTTTGTGGACCTCATTGTCCGTTTAAACCGGAACCTCATTTCTTACTTCGTCCCGTTTCCGATTATCTCAAAATGGTTCTCTTATGTGACCACTATTGTTTGTGAGAGTAGGTTGTTGTGTTCTCTTCTGAGATGGGTACCTGTAGTGGTCTACCAGTTGTGGTTTTAATCCAACTAATATAAGAAACGTCGGTTTCTACGTCTTCGAGATATGTCAGTCGTTTTTGTTCTGGTCCTCGACTGATACCGAGTCTAGTACTTGAGGAGTAACGGTTTAAGTCTGAATTTAACTTCTTTCACCTCTTTTGAGGATCTGGTAAGTCCATACTGGATTTAGTGTAGGGAATACTAATATGTTACCTTCACTCTTTATGTAAAACCTCTGATATAGACTATGTCACGGACTACTTGGTACCTGTCTCCTGACACTGTAACATATCCTCTGTCCCTAGTTCTGGTAGGGGTACCTTTTCTTTACGTTTTTTCGTTTTTCCGACAGACCCCTCCGGAATGTTTATCGACACTTTTCTTCTCTTCGTTTTTCGTTTCCTCCTTTCCCTTCTATGTTCGTAGACTTACGTCTCAAGGTTTCTTATCGTTCCTCTCTATTCTTTCGGAAGGAGTCGCTAGTTACGTTTCTTTATCTCCTTTCTTGTCTTACCCTTTCTGATCTCTAGAGAAGTTCTTTTAATCTCTATGGTTCCTTGTAAAACACGTTTCTACCCGAGCTATTTCCTGTCTTTAACTAACCTGGATTGTCTTCGTCTTCTATAATTCTTCTCCACCGTTCTTATGTGTCTTCTTGACATGTTTTTTCTCGAAGTACTGGGTCTATTAGTGCTACCACACTAGTGAGTGGATCTCGGTCTGTAGGACCATAAACTTCAGATCACCCGGAATCTTTTGTAATGATGCTTGTTTCGATCACCTCCACTACGCTAAGGTCAACTCGATAAAGTTTAGGACTTTCTACTACGACACTTTCACGACGTGAGTTATACGGTCGTTTAAACCTTTTGAGTCGTCACCGGTGTCCTGACCTTTTCCAGTCAAAAGTAAGGTTAGGGTTTCTTTCCGTTACGGTTTCTTACGAGTTTGATGGAGTGTTAACGCGAGTAGAGTGTACGATCATTTCATTACGAGTTTTAAGAGGTTTGGTCCGAAATCGTTATGTACTTGGCACTTGAAGGCGTACAAGTTCGACCTAAATCTTTTCCGTCTCCTTGGTCTCTTGTTTAACGGTTGTAGACGACTTAGTAGCTTTTTCGTTTTCTCAAAGTCTTTTTTGTAGATAAAGACGAAATAACTGATGAGGTTTCGGAAACTGACACACCTAGTGTTATTTGACACCTTTTAAGACTTTCTCTACCCTTATGGTCTGGTGGACTGGATGGAGAACTCTTTAGACATACGTCCAGTCCTTCGTCGTCAATCTTGACCTGCACCTTGTTGTCTGACCCAGGTTTATCCTTTTCCTCATGCAGTTCCGACATATAACAGTGGGACGAATAAATTGAATATACGTCTCATGTAGTACTCTTTACGACCTGACCTTCTTCGTATTCGACCTTAGTTCTAACGGTCCTCTTTATAATTATTGGAGTCTATACGTCCACTGTGGTGGGAATACCGTCTTTCACTTCTCCTTGCTTTTTCGGAGAACTACTTTCACTTTCTCCTCTCACTTTTTCAACTGAATTTCGAGTTGTAAGTCTTTTACTTCTAGTGCCGTAGACTAGGGTTGTGAAGTACCCTTTATTTACCCCTTTGATACCTTTGTCACAGTCTGAAATAAAACCCCCCCCCGAGGTTTTAGTGGTGCCTACCACTAACGTCGGTACTTTAATTTTCTGCGAATGAGGAACCTTCATTTCAATACTGGTTGGATCTATCATATAACTTTTCGTCTCTGTAAGGAAACGGTTGTTTCCAGACAGATCAGGTCCGATACAGTACATACCTACACTCTCAACCTGACACTTCTTTCGAATCACGACTTCTTAACTACGAAAACTCGACACCACACCCTCTTCTGAGAACTCTCCTCAGACGTTCCTCTAGGTTGGTCAGGTAGGATTTCCTCTATTAAGGACCCACAATTATCCTTCCTGACTACGACTTCGACTTTGAGGTTATGAAACCGGTGGAGTATGCTTCTCGACTGAGTAACCCTTTCTGAGACTACGACGCTCCCTCACCCCCCTCCTCTTCTTCCCCTGCTGTCTCCTACTCTACCGACCTACCGCAGTGGTTTAGTTACCTGTACTCAAACTCACTTGAGACCCTCAACCACTGCCTGTCACTCCGGACCGTACGACACTAAGTACCCCAGCGTCTCAGCCTGTGCTGACTCACTGACTTAACTTGACTTGAGGTCACTTGTGTATTTATTATTCTTTCCTTTTATTCGAATAACCACTATACCTCTTTCAACATTACCAGACCTATCTTTTAGTTTTGTTAGTGTTGTAAGGCAATTCGGTTTCGGATTAGGTCTTGTTTCGTGATTTAGAAGTCAAGATACTTCCGACTCTCTCTACTCCTTCGACGTCCTTTTTTCTTTTTTTTTTTTCGAATTTCGAGAGTTTCCATCTAGTACTCCAAATTCCCTTTTTTCGGTAGAAGAATTGTATTTTATGTGTCACTTCGTCGTTCATGACTGCATCTTCGGCAACGTTCAATAGATCTTCTAGTACGATTCTATTATTTACTTTCACTGGTGTAATTTATGATCTAAAAGTTACATCTACTTTGTCGAAATGTAACCTTCCTCTATAGTAGATTCTGAAAGTATCGATCTCTCCTCTTTAGTTCGGGTCGAAGTTTCAAGTTTCCTATCAAATTGAGAGACAATCTATTACGTCGACCACTAAAATTCAATTTTGGTTACAAGTAAATGGTAAGACTTTTATACTCCCGGGATTTTAAATACAATTTACACACGATGGATATAATAGTTATTTTGTTGTTTCAGACATACTGTCGTGTAGACAAGTGTTGTACTAAAAGACTTTTAAATTCGGGTGACAACTCTCGATGACGACTTTTTCTTTTCTATAAAGAAAGTTTTTTAATGACGAGTGACTGTTACGTGAAGTAGTGGGTTCTCGAGATTACCTCTACCTGTACTGATGACGATTGTGTTGTAGGTAAGATGACGAGTACCGAGTTTCACATTAAAGTCGAAAGTTCAAAATAATGAAATCTTTATGTAATACATTCCGACGACGACGGTGTCTATCACTAAGGAGACTACTTAGACCCGTTGATTTAACTTTTAAAAGACTTTTCCTGAGTAGTAAGTTCTACGTTAATCCTTGTAAGTACTAAGTACTCTTCTCCAGTTTTATAGTTGTAATTGTCCTTGAATCTTCTTCAACTAGGTTTAGGAACATCTACTGAACCTCCCCAAGTAAGAAGTGACCTCCAATGACGGTGACGTCTACACTACCTTTGTCATTTTTTATTTTTAATTTTTTTTTTTCTGATTTTAAGTTACACCTCGGACTTCTATAATGACTTAACGATATTAGAGTACTATTTTGAAATCCCCTACTTCTTAACGAAGAATACTTACTCGTGTCTTTCACCAAAGAACTCTACCCTAGATGAGGACCATTTCTACAACACTTGTGACAACTTTACTGTTCCCTAATCTTTATATATTTGAATCAACGATTTCGAGGGACCCAACCCTTCTATGGAACCTCTTACATTACCGTTAGGTGAGGTCATAAGAACGGACCCTTTAGGGTACCTGTCCCCTCGGACCGTCCGATGTCGGGAGTCCCTACGTTTTCAGTCTGTTCTCAATCGGTGTTTTGGTGGTACTTTCATCGTAGTCTCAAACACTCATAAGTGAGGTTAAAACTTTCTTCAAAATGATATACATTTCACTATAATTTGTTATGACGTACAAGGTCTCGTTAACGAGAAAAAAACAAGAACAAGAAAAGAAAAATAAATAAAAAAAGGAAATAAAACGAAATGTTATGACATAACCAAAACGGTATGTAACTGTACTTAGTCGGTGTTCACATGTACTCAAGGGTTAGGACTTGGGGGGAGGGTGGAGGGTGGGGTATAGTAGAGAGACCTAGTAGGGGCACGTGGTCGGGGTTCGTAGGACATAGGACATAGTTTGTATCTAAGTAAAGAATGTACTATCATATGTACAAGGTTACGGTAAGAGGGTTTAGTAGGGTAGGAGAGGGAGAGGGTGTCTCAGATTTTCAGGTAAGATATGTAGACACAGAGAAAACGACAGAGCGTATGTCCCAATAGTAATGGTAGAAAGATTTAAGGTATATATACACAATGATATGACATAACCACAAAAAGAAAGACCGAATGAAGTGAGACATATTATCCGAGGCCAAAGTAGGTGGAGTAATCTTGACTAAGTTTACATAAGAAAATTTACCGACTCATTATGAGGTAACACATATACATGGTGTCGAAAGAATAGGTCAGTAGACGACTACTTGTAGATCCAACAAAGGTATAGGACCGATAATATTTGACACACACTACTTGTGACCCCATGTGCACAGAGATAAGACCAAAGGAGCGACACATACGGGTCGTCACCCTAACGACCCAGTATTCCATCAAGATAAACGTTAAAAAAATTCCTTAGAGTTGTGACAACAGGTATCACCGACATGATCAAACGTAAGGGTGGTTGTCACATTCTTCCAAGGGAAAGGAGGCGTGGGAGAGGTCGTAAATAACGAACATCTGAAAACCTAACATCGGTAAGACTGACCACACTTTACCATACAGTAACACCAAAACTAAACGTAAAGAGACTATTACTCACTACAACTCGTAGAAAAGTACACAAACAATCGGTAGACATACAGAAGAAACCTCTTTACAGATAAATCAAGAAACCAGGTAAAAAACTAACCCAGCAAATAAAAAGACCTGAACTCGACGTATTCAACGCACATATAAAAACTCTAATCAACAAACAGTCAACGAAGTAAACGATAATAAAAGAGGGTAAGGCTTCCGACAGAAAAGTGGAACGAATATAAAAGGAAACAACACGTCTTCGAAAATTAAAATTAATCTAGGGTAAACAAATAAAAACGAAAATAAAGGTCATAAGACCCTCCACCTAGTATCTCCTAGGACGACACTAAATACAGCTTTCACAAAATGGATACAAGAGGAGATCCTCAAAATGTCAAAGACCAGAATGTAAATCTAGAAATTAGGTAAAACTCAAATAAAAACACATACCACAATCTTTCACAAGATCAAAGTAAGAAAATGTTCACCAACTGGTCAAAAGGGTCGTGGTGAACAATTTCTTTAACAGAAATCAGGTAACATATAAGAACGGAGGAAACAGCTTCTATTCCACAGGTATCCACACACCTAAATAGAGACCCGAAAGATAAAACAAGGTAACCAGTTAACGAGAAGTTTCCTTCTTAGTTAGTTACTGTCGTTTGAAGTGACAACGGAATATAAGTCTTTAACGATGTTAGTGAGGACGACAACGACGACGATTCAGTGAAGTCAGCACAGGTTGAGATACACTGGGGTATCTGTCGTCGGGTGGTCCGAGGGGGTAGGGACCCTAATCACCCAACGGTGAAGGAAGAGGTTACGTACTTTCACTTTTCACTTTCACTTCAGTGAGTCAGCACAGGCTGAGAACCGCTGGGATACCTGACGTCGGATGGTCCGAGGAGGCAGGTACCCTAAAAGTGAGGATTGGAAGTCGTTGGTGGTGGGACTGTTGTTACTCCATTGGTATATACTAGGTCATTAGGGTGAAGACCCATATATAAACCTATTTTGATAGTAAGTTTTTTCTATGTACGTGGGGGTACAAGTATCGTCGTGATCAATGTTTCCGGTTCTGTACCTTTGTCGGATTTACCACTAGTTGTCTACTTACCCATTTCATCTACACAGGTATATATATTGTCTTATCAAGAGTCGGTATTCTTTCTTACTTTATTACAGTAAACTTCGTTGTACCCACCTGGGTCTCTACTAGTATGTTTTGTTTTACTCAGACTTTCTGTCTCTGTTTATAGTATGTCCTATTGAATATGCACTTTACTTTTGTACTGTGTTTAATTGAATAAATACTTTACCTGTCTGAGTACCTGTATCTCTTGGATAAACACTCACGGTTCACCCTTCCCTTCTTTCCCTACCTCACCCTCTAAGCTTAATTGTCTACGGTTGATCTTACTTATTCGTTGTTCCAGGATGACATGTCATGTCCCTTGATATGATAAAGGACATTTCTTTTAGTATTACTTTTCTTTGGTTTAAATTTTTTGTATTACTTTTTCTCTTGGTTTTATACGCACATACATTGACTTGTTAAAAAGATATGTCATCTTCAATTGTGTTATAACATTTAGTTAATATGAAGTTATTTTATTTAAATTTTTTTGTTACTCTGTTGGTCACTTTCTATTTCTGATTCTTCTAACGATCGTAGAAAAGTCACCATTTTATGAAAATAATTTTATACGTTTAATAAAAAAATCTGTATTATGATAACATGTTAATTGTCTGATATCATATCACACTGGTATTGAAAGTACACGGGGTTTTGGGTCTTTAAGTCCACTCAGCGAAATAACGTTAAAAACGAAATAACATCACCAGACCTTGACTTAGGTATTATGAAGATTTAATACGGACTTATATTTGTTCTTTAATGATATAAAAATAATTCGGTTAAAATAATTATCATTGTCTAACACGCCTGGAGACGGGTTTTATTTCTCTCCAAGAGGTCGTGTCGTCTTTTATAAATCTTAGTATGTGTATACACACGAGTCAATGAAATCACCGCAGGTTGGGAAACACTGGGGTACCTGACATCGAGTGGTCCGAAGAGATAGGTACACTAATGGGGCCGTTCTTATGACCTCACCTAACGGTAAAGGAGGAGGTCCCCTAGAAGGGTTGGGTCTTTCGTATATGTGTAAAAGACGTCGAGTAATAACCGTCGTTCAAAGAAATGGTGACTCGGTGGACCCTTCGGGTTCTTAGTATGTTAGACATAAACTTGGGATGACGATGGTGATACTTTTGAAACACATTCACTTAAAAATAATTGATTTGACTTTATAAGACTCAAACGTACGTTCAAGCCAGTACAGACTGAGGAATGTGGGGTACCTGACATCGGGTGGTCAGAAGAGACAGGTACTCTACAAAAGTCCGTTCTTCCGTCTAAGAAATGGTGATCGCGGTGGACCCTTCACGACGAAGAATAAATACTGAAATCCTTTCAATAAGATGTAAAGAAGGGACTATCGAGTCAACCATTTCTTAGACGGACGTTACGTCCTCTGGGACCAACCTAAGGACCCAACCCTTCTAGGGAACCTCTTCCCTTTCAGATTTCAGATGGGTGAGGTCATAAGACCGGACCTCTTAAGGTACCTGACAAATCAGGTACCCCAGAGTTTCTTAGTCTGTGTTGACTCACTGAAAGTGAAGTGAAGTAAGATGTAAACAGGAGGGTCGGATGGACCGTACCCACTACTTAAGGTTAAAAAGTAAATCAAGATTTGGAGACTATGATCTCAACAATTTAAGTTAGTAATGTTTGATTATTATACAATTAGTCGTACGAGGAATGTAGTTTTATTTTTTCCGTGTCAAACAATAGACATAATCCGAACAATGGGACTTCATCGTTAAACCCATCTATTGAGGTTTTTAAACACTCTAATGTTCAGTAAATTTACATTGACGGTGGGTAAATAAATGGAAGAAAGGAAGGAAAGAAAGAGAGACTTATCAAATCGGTAATCCTCCCCGTTCGTTCCTTCCACAGTCCCATCCGACCCTTGTCACACCGGTAAACCTCGTTACTTCTCACACAGACGAGTAACCGTCCATGTGACGTCCAACTGTCGTCTCGGATTCGTTCCGCCCCTACTGTAGAAGCATTCATCATTCCTCCACCGCCGTCGTCGTTACCCTCTGACCTTTGTATGACCTTCCTACTTAAGTGATTCCTTATGTAACTTCTAATACATTAGCGACGACTTAACCTTAACTTCCCTAGTTATACTGATCTATCTATTTATAGAGGATACAGGTGACTCTTCCGGACCTCGTCACTGTGGGGTCATCTCTATTTGTGATCCATATCACAAGTCTATAACCAAAGATTTATGTATAAAGGTAATCTTCTTTGATCTCAAGAAACTACTTTACTAGTTAAAATTTCGAGTTCGATTTTTGACTTGACTTCTTTTAACTTTTTTAATCGGACCTTTTAGTACATAATCTTTCTTCTTTCACGAGTTTTTTATTACTTCTGTAATTTCTTGTTTTTAAAATCGAATTTTTATAGTAGATTTATTTGGATGGATTCCTCTGTTTTCTGGTCATATGTCTTTTGATATTCTATGAGTACTTTCTTTATTTTTTGTTCGGTTTGTTTACTCTTCATATAGTACAAGAACTTAAACCTTCTTAGTTATAACACTTTTACTGACATGATTGGTTTCGTTAGATATCTAAGTCACGTTAGGGATAGTTTAATAGTTACCGTAAAAAGTGTCTTGATCTCGTTTTTCAAAGTATTAAACGTACCTTTGTGTTTTGTGGGGTTTATCGTTTTCGTTAGAACTCTTTCTTTTTGCCTCGACCTCCTTAGTTAGAAGGACTAAAGTCTGGCATGGTGTATCGATGTCAGTAGTTCCGTCGTATTGTGACTGTGCTTGTGTCTTTATATCTGGTTACCTCGTTCGATCTTTTGGATCTCTATTTGGGTCCGTGGACACTTGTGGAATAGAAGTTGTTTTCTCTGTTC
Organism: Capra ibex; assembly: GCA_006410555.1. Lineage (NCBI taxonomy): Eukaryota > Metazoa > Chordata > Mammalia > Artiodactyla > Bovidae > Capra > Capra ibex. The sequence goes on along the minus strand of SJYO01041852.1, from coordinate 51,090,348 downwards.
TTACATGTTGTCCTTTTTCTCACAGAGAAGTTATTTCCCACGACCCTCTTAGTCCGCCGATGTACATTTTCTTACTTTAATCTTGTGAAGGATTGTGGTATATGTTTTTATTTAAGTTTTACCTAATTTCTAGTCTGATCTTCGACATTTTGGGAATCTCCTTTTGTGTTTTGTAAAAAACTGTATTTAGTGTCGTATTAAAAGAGATGAGTGGAGGATCTAATTACGTTTATTTTTGTTTTTATTTGTTTACCCTGGATTAATTTGAATTTTCGAAAACGTGTCGTTTCCTTTGGTATTTGTTCTTCTTTTCTATCGGGACTCTTGCCTTCTTTCATTAACGTTTACTTCGTTGACTGCTTAGGGGTTTATATGTTCGTCAAGCACATCGAGTTTAGTCTTTTTGTTTGTTGGGTTAATTTTTTATTCGTCTTCTGGATTTATCTGTAAAGAGGTTTCTTCTGTATGTCTACCGATTATTTGTGTATTTTTCCACGAGTTGTAGTGAGTCATAATCTCTTTACGTTTAATTTTGATATTACTCCATGGTGAAGTATGGACAGTCTTACCGGTACTAGTTTTTTTAGATGTTTGTTATTTACGACCTCTCCTACACCTTTTTTCCATTGGAGGATCGTGTCAACCACCTTTACATTTGACTATGTCGGTGACACCTCTTGTCATACCTCTAAAGAAATTTTTGATCCTTATTTTGATGGTATACTGGGTCGTTACGTTAAAGACCCATATATAGGACTCTTTTGGTATTAGCTTTTTCTGTGTACATGAGGTTACAAGTGACGTCAAGATAAATGTTATTGATTCTGTACGTTCGTTAGATCTACAGGTAGCTGTCTACTTGTCTATTCAACACCATACATAATATATATATATATATATATATATGTGCGTGTGTGTGTGTGTGTGTTACCCTATAATGAGTCGGTATTTTTCTTTGTTTACACTCAGTCACTCCACCTACTTGCATCTCGGACAATATGTCTTACTTCATTCAGTCTTTCTCCTTTTGTTTATAACATATTGTTACGTATATGTACCTTAGGTCTTTTTAATATAACTACTTGGACAAAGGTCTCGTCCTTATCTCTCCGTCTGTGTCTGAATACCTATATCACCTCCTTCCTCTATTTAACTCTCCCACCGTAACTTTGTATATATAATGGTATACATTTTATCTATCGATCACCCTTCAACGACATACTGTGTCCCGCGAGTTGTATCACGAGATACTGTTGGATTTCTACACCCTACCCAACCCCCCACCCTGTCTCTGAGTTCTTCCTTTCCTGTAGTCATATGAATATCGACTAAGTAAAACGACATGTCTTCTTTGATTGGGTTGTAACATTTCTTTAATAGAAGGTTAATTATTAATAAAAATTTTTCATTTTTTTTTTAAATTTCACCCTCTCGACGGGTAACTCTGAGAGACCGGTATAAATCTTGTTAAACTTATTGTTTACTGATAAAGGGACCACCTAGTCTACCGTTTGTCAGTCGGACTTTACGTTCTCTGGGTACAGACTAAGATCCAACCCTCCTAAGGACCTCTTCCCTTACCGATGGGTGAGGTTATAAGAACGGACCCCTTAAGGTACCCGTCTCCTCGGACCACCCGATATCAGGTACCCCAACGTTTCTCAACCTATGTTGAATCTTTTATTGTGAATGAAAGTGAAAAGTAAATCGTTTATCAGTAATCGTTTAATTTTCGGTAAATGTTTTTATACTTAGACACTTAGGCATGATTATATTTACTTATTTACTCACGACTATTCTCTCATAAAAGAGAACCGTATTAAAGTTGATTATTTATATTTCATTTAATATCTTAATCTTTTTAGTGTTATACCATATCATTATAGTCAAATGGGTTCTATATAGTCACCTACGATTTTACTTATTTCAAACTACATGTCACCCTTGAATATGTTAGAATGTCAGTGAGAAATGTTTTATGAATAATTAGTGTTTCCTGTTACTCAATAAAATGTACCTCTTTGATCCGTCTATAGTGAAATTAGTTTACCAGCAATTGTAGTGCGTATTGATCTATTTAATTTTGAAACATGGTGGATTGATCTTTGTTACTTTTCTTCTGTCGTAACAAAGAGACTATAATAACGGGTTTTTTTACGTATTGGACTTAGATTTTTATAGTCCGTTTTAGGGTTGACTTCTTGTAAAATGTTCCACTGACTGAGAGTAGAAGTTTTTAATAAGTGTAGGTCTTTCCGTTCCCGTCTGACTTACTGACAAAGACTAACTTTCCGTAATTTCTTTAACATTACACGTGAGAACCAAATTTGAGTCCTTTTGACCACTTGAAATTTCTCCCCGATCTCTTAGTTACTACTATTATATAGTTACAATTAAAACTATTAACATAACACTAATACGTCCTCTTACAGAAACAAATATCCTTAATATGTGGTTTAATAAACCCATATTACATTATAATATGGTAAAGGATTAGGAATTTACTGATCTCCTTTTGATTTAAGAAACACATAAGAATATTTAAAATAGACAAACTTTAATAAAGTCTTAAAGTTAATAAATGAATAAAATAATTTATTAAATTAAATTACATTATAGTGTTTTCGGTTTTCGACCTCTATTGGATTTTCAGGTAGTTTTCGTATTTGTTCAACATCTCGTAAATATACTGTATTATGGCTATCAATTCATTTACGTTTCTTTATGACTGCGTACACTATTATCGCTACTTAGAGTATTCGTAATACGATTCACTTGTTTCCATCTGTGTTTTCCCATTAATGTCATTCTAAAACACATATTCTTTAACATTTTGTACGTTTTCACGTATATTATTATCTTTAGTCCAGACGGACTAGGACCTCCTACCCTATCGTCCTCCCAGACTGTTGTTTACCCGTGTCGTCTTGAGAAGCCTTCCTACCTTTACACGATACGAGTAACCCTACCATCAATCCGTCCACATATGACAACTATTTTCAGATTTAGACTTAAAATAGTATATGTTAATATAGAGTCATGTCAACTGAATTTTTTTTTTTTGATTTTATAACGGTTATATTTTTTTTCGTTGTTTCCTTTTTGGACATTTTGTAGTTATTTTTGTTTTTTAAATATTTCGTTCAACGTTGACAAGAGAAACCTTCGTAAATTTATTTGTTAGGACTTTCCCATTTAATGGACAAATAAATGAATTTAAATTACTCGATCGTTTACATTATTCGAATATTCATAAATTAAATGAATAGAAATAAAATTCCAATACATAAATTATTTTAGGATAATATCTTTGTTTTAAAGATTTGGGTTGGTGAAGTAATACATTTACATAACTTTCAAACGGAATAGGATTATCGAGTCAAATTAAAATTAATACGTAACAACTTTGTTACAACAACACAAAATTGTGATTTGTTAAGTCAAGTGTATTACTACCCTCGTTTACCGAACTAACCGGTAACCAGTGCCTTTCCTTAAGACACTGAAGTAGTAGGTGTAGAGGATATTTCAAAAACTTTATAAGATATGGTTTGGAAACTGAGACCACATGGACTTGTGTGGAATAAGATAAGATTTTAACTTTCGTAAAAATTAACGGTTTTCTGATTATAGGAAATCCTCGTTATAGGGTTTGTAAGTTCCCCTGATACTTTCAGTGAGTCGGTACAGAGAAACGATGGGGTACAGGACAGCGAACGGTTCGAGGAGACAGGTACCCTAAGAGGTCCGTTCTTTTGACCTCACCCAACGGTAAGGAAAGAAGTCCCCCGAAAGGACTGGGTCCTTACCTTAGACCCAGAGGATGTAACGTCCGTCTAAGAAATGGTAGATGGACGTCACCTCTATATCCTTGTATATTACACTTTATGTCTCTTTTCCCTTTTACTAAACACATTCCACGTAGTATGTTCTCTTCGTAACGTTCCGAAATATGATCGACCCGGAATCTAATCCGATATTAGAAGATCGAGGAACGTTTTGCAAGGTTTCACAGTTATGCGACAATTCCCGACCATAGAACTCTCAGATGAGTATTGGGTAAGGAAAATTTTTTTAAGAAACGTCTGACTAATATGACCTTATTTTTTCTTTTCTGTAGTTACTAAATTTATAGTTTTTAATACGTGGTATTAAAACGAGGAGTCAAGTACCCACCTAATAAGTCACAGAAATTCTCGATGGGGATTTAATAAATCTCCTTTGATTAGATTTAAGAAGACGGTGGACTTAATAAATCCTGTATTTACAAAGGACAACTTACAAAGACACCAGTGTATAACACAGAACCGGATTCACTTATTTTAATCGAAATTACGTTATTATGTTTTCGTTACAAATCTTTATTATGTACTTCATTAACAGTAAAAAAAGAATATTTTTACTACTTCATCTATAACCGTTATTATATGTAAAGAATTAAAAAAAGTCATTTCCGAATACGGTTGTTCTTTACGAGGGGAGAGAGAGAGACAGAAAGTGAATAGAGAGAAAACGGAATATACTGTCAGTTAATGTTACTTTCAAAACGCCAGTCTAAAAATCGAGTAAAGATTTAGACGGTAAGGACCAAGTCTAAAGGATAATGGATAATGTTATAAAATATAATCGTTATTATAAGAATGGTCACACCGGTCAATAGAACGGCTTCTCTTCAACCGTTAGACAGTAAACTACACTTTAGGTCACGTAAGAGAGACCTCACGTCGAGACTAATATAACGATTCTCTATTTCGACATGAAATAAACAGGGTATCCGAATCCTTGTACGATGGAACTTCGGAGATCTTCAGAGTAAAAACATTAATTTAAATTAACAGAGAGTAAATTACCGTGAATATCATTTAGATATTGGTGCACCAAACTCAAAGTTTAAAATAAAGAGAAAAGTAGAAGAATATCCAATCTTTCTATTCTCTTTCCTCTCCTCATCAGTCCATTTTCAAGGTCTTAGTATCCTGTCGTCCTTTTTGTTCTTACACCTTTACTGAATTACTTAGTTTTTCCCTTATACTTCCGTTATTACGGTAATAAAACAAGAAATCTCTGAGAGAACTTAATTTAATTGTATAAGGACTTAACTTATCATCAAATGTACATCACTTGTAGGAACCAATCACCAAATACTAAAGTTAATTGTCTTCCGTTGAACTCTGTGTACTTCTTTTTATTTTTATATCGAATCTGACTACCTCCTCCATCTTAAACGATCTATCTGTGCCTATAAAACGTCTTAGGTTCACTGAGGTCCAGAGGTTTCTCTGACGTTGTTCCTTAACTTTTGGACCTCAGGTATCCAAGCGTGTCAGTGTACTGACTTCCCGATTCGTCGTCGTCTCGAGAGTGACGTGGGGATTGAACGAGGAGAGACCTGAACGAAAAATAAATAGACAGAGGTATCTTGGAACTTATAAGTAACCTTCCTGACGACGACTTCGATTGTGAGACTATGAAACCGGTGGACTACACTTCTCGACTGAATAATCTTTTCTGGGACGACGACCCTTTCTAACTTCCGTTTTCCTCTTCCTCCGTCGTCTTCTACTCTACCAACCTACCGTAGTGGCTGACTTACATGTAATTAGACTCGTTTGAGGTCTTCTGTTACTTTCTGACCCTTTGGACCGCACAACGTCAGGTGCCCCAGCATTTCTCAGTCTGTACTGAATCATTTACTTGTTGTTGTCTAGTCAAAGGGTCAGGTGTACCGTACGTCTGAGACCGATCAGGTCTCAAGGGTTCCAATCGAGACCATACAAATTCTCTTCGGGTTTGAGTGGATTCTGAGGGACCTTCTTCTGAGAATATTTGAACAACTCGGTTTACGGAAGGGTACTAGGTTCGTTGGATAGTTGTTCCTAAAGTAATACACCGAAACCCCGGAACCCAAAAGTATCCAAAGGAATCGTTTCCTCTCTAATAACCAAGTACTCGACCCGTCTATGAATGATATATGGGTGGTATCTTTTGACATCGATTTGGTAACATTTCGTTTAACAGGAAAATCCAGTACAAGGAATCGTAAGACTTCATGGAATGATTTCATTTCATTTAAAATTTCATTAAATGGTATTTGACTCTTCTTTAATATATAAAACGGATATGTTTATCTTTTATGAAACATACAACTTACAAGTTAAAAGAAAGAGGTTACAGATGAAACAGTTATATAAAGTCCAAAAATATAGACTTTGTATCAAAGGGTATAAAGGGACTTCAACTGTAATTGTTGATTCGACCTCTCAAGTGACAGTTAAATAGTACTGGATAAAAGGGAAGGTTTCAGTTAAGATCCTGACATTTCCATTCCTTATATAAGATATTAAGGGTGGTAGGAGAGGAGCCGGCCCAAGACTCAATCCTGAACGGTTACTCTTCGTAAACGTACTCTAAACATACTTCACTAATAAAAAGGTCTCCGTCAAAGAAAGTCTACACACCTGTTCGTACTCTGGGTCTCAGAAGGATCTCTTGGGTTCTTGGTGGTCGGAGCGGTGACTTTGGACTCGTCCAACAACCCTCGAAGGACCTCTACGAATTCTTAAGGTCTTCGAAAGTCTACTCTTGAACTGGTAGATGAACTCCAAAGTCTGACTCCAGAATTTAGCACCGAGGGAACTAGGGTTGAGAAAGTTATTAACACATGGAGAAATTAAATATATAATTTATAAAATATGTGTCTTATGTGTTTTACAGACACAAGAGGTAACGTGGTGTAGAATATTTTTCTATTAACGTTAGACGATAGTCGAAATAAAAAGTATTCGATATTATACATTGTAGGAGGACTCAGGAACCAGATTGGTGAGATTTTGATTTAAGTTCTAAGAGTCAACATAGTACAAGTAGAATTTATTATGAAGACGAATATACTAGATCTTAGATTAGTGAAAGTGAGTACCACTTGTTTTAACAGTTTAAGTCTTCAGGGTGTTTTGTAACGTATATAATGAAAAATCTTATTATATTACAGTAACAAAAGTTTTTATAGTAAACGGGACTTATATAGACTTTCGGACACGCTTACTTTGAACCGTTGTCAGTATTTAACCAGAATTTCTGTCTGTCAAGTCAGTAGTAGTTTTTTAACGGAAGTTTTGCAGATGTAAAGGGAAATTGCATGATGAAACCTACACTGACAGTTAGGTTCCCACAGGGGATTTTCAAAAGTCCCTATTTCATGTAAAAAAAAAACTTTATGTAAGTCTTGAGGAAACCTTGTGAATGACGACGGATAACTATTCCAGGAATCGTATATTGTGTACTGAGTAGAAGGGTATGAAAGGACCATGCATAAACAAAAATAATTTTGATCAAAACTGACGACCTAAACGGAATCTATAACTTAAACATATTTCAAGTGTAGCCTCGTGACCCTCCTTATTCGTGTCATATTTATTTAGTTTAGGTTACTTATTTCGTAATCCACCCGACACGTTGTCCTGTCTTTATAGACATACAAACATCCTTTAAGTTATGTTCTACTTACCAAACCCTTTTGTACACGTGTTGATCCTTTCACGAGGTTTGTTCGTCGGGTTTCCGTCATTCAGAAAGTAAGTGTGTGGTCACCGGGTAGGTCGAGCTCAAAGGTGCCAGACACTTTGGGTCAACGACTTCGAGAGAAAAGAGAAACTTTAGTTTCTGTGACTTAAGATGATACTTAAAGTGTGTAACTGTATTTGTACAGGTGTCAATCGACTAATAAGAGACCCGATCTTAAATACTTTCAATGCTCTACTTCGAATATAAATTAATTTTCTACAACCACTCCTATCTAAGTATTAATAGTTTCCAAAAGACTTTCAGAAAGTCGTCTTAGACTGTGGGTCGTCACCCGACACAATATAACAATATAGGGATCAATCTCAAAGTCCGTTTTTAAACAAAAAGTTTACCGTCATTAAGGGAATTGAGTAAAAGAATGATATCTTGTTACAGATAATTTCGTTTTTGTCCGAAGGTCCTACACCACACAGTTCGTCACTTTTCATCGTCACGTATAAGGTGGTGGTACGTGTTGGAAAGTCTGGTACTCTTTACAGTGATAGAAATTGGGTCTAGACGTTACAACCGTTCTCAAACTTCTACAGACATTCTGACTTTTTGTTTTGGACTAGTACAACAAAGTTAATGTAAATTAAAAGTACACAACTAATTAAAATGACAAATGATACATCTCTTTTTTGTATACTTAGATTAATACAAAGATAAAAATTGGTTAAAAAGGATATAGAATCCGTCTATATGGAGTTTATAAAGTTTGATAATCCCTTTACAAAACGTATAAAAGACTTATAACACTTCGTAGTATAAAAATCTTTTTTAAGATCAAATAGTGAACCGAAAATTCTGTCGTTATACTCCTCTTTCTTTTGTACTTTCTTTGATTCTTTAAAGAGAAGGGTGTACGACTTGATTAGAAGTTTCTTCTCCTTTTCCGTATTTTTTTCTCGTTACCTCCTACTACCGTCCTCCGACAGTAGACGAGTCTCTTTCAACTTATTTTAAAGAAAATGTCTTCACAATCTTGTAGAAGGGAGTGTTCGACACATATTCTCCGTTGTTTTTAAAGTTTTCTCTCGGGGACAGATGTAGTCTAGAGTCCTCTATAAAATGATTTTTAAATGTCAGTTCAAGGAACAGGTTTTGTAACTTAGTGTACTCAAACAAGTCTAGAATCTTACAGTGTAGAAGGTAAGATATAAACTCGAGTATTAGATATCACGGTGGGTATACGTTTTTTTTTTTTTTAGATCTTTATGATCATTAGAAACACAATTCTGACGGACTCGTTCCTGTCTAACTATCTTACAAAAACTCGTTATAGCACGTTTACGTCAGTCCCTTTAACAGACCCCCTTTCAGTATAAATATGAACGGTACTTAAAAAACAAGTATAAACAAGTTACCTAACAATGAAATCGGGTATTTGCAGTGACTTATTAAGTTAAATTTTGGAGAAAATTTCAACAGTCTACTTTACAGTTATGATCATGTAAGGTGGTTCGTTATAGATTTAGGATACAATGAAAAAAAAAATTATTTATGTTGATCTATAAGTCACGCTCCGGTCGGAGTCTGAGTCCTGGTACGAGTATGGACACCTGAGTCCGTGGTCTGAAAAAGGTCATGGTCCAACCCGGGTCCTCTGGCTTCGAAGTCTCAACGGGGATGTTTCTGTCAGCCATCCGGGTGAGGACACTTAGGTCTGTGGTCTGCGTGGATGGATGACTAGGTCTGTCACGTTAAGAGTATTTTTAAGGTTATCGTAACGAAACGACTTATCTTTTTATATATGTAACTAAGATTTTAAGTAAACCTTGGTTTTTTGAGACTTATCAGTTTCTTTAGAATTCGTTCTTCTTTTTTCGTCCTCCGTAATATGATGGACTAAAGTTTCATATAATGGTTTGATATCATTAGTTTTATCGTACTTTGTCCATAATTTTGTGTGTGTGTGTGTGTGTGTGTGTGTGTGTGTGTGTCTGGTTACCCTATGTTATCTTTCGGGTCTTTATTTAGATGTATAAAACCAGTTAACTAGAAGTTGTTTCTACGGTTCTTGTGTGTTACCCCTCCTCTTTTTAGAGAAATTATTTATCACGACTCTTTTAACCTATATGTGTACTCCTTCTTATTTTGATCTAGGAATAGAGTGAAGATATGTTTTAGTCGAGTTTTACTTAATTTCAAACTTTATATTTTGGACTTTTACATTTTGATAATATCCTAATCTCTTTTACAAAGAACTGTAAGCAACTGTTACTAAAATTTGTAGACTGGGGTTTTCATCTGTTGTTCTCGTTTTAATCTGTTTATCCTGTCGTAGTTTGGTTTTTCGAAGACGTGTCACTCCTTTATTGGTTATCTCACTTTCCTGTTGGATGTATTACACTCTTTTCTAAACGTTGGGTGTGTACACTATTCCCGAATTATAGGTTTTATGTATTCCTCGAATTCAGTTATCGTTCTTTTGTTTATTGGACTAAATTTTTACTCCTTTTCTACCTTATTTACAAGTAAGTTTCTTCTGCATTTTACCGGTTGTCCATGTCTTTTTCCACGAGTTGTAGTGTTTAATAATCCTTTCATTTTTATTTCTACTCTACAACAGTAGAGTATAGACGATCTTACCAATAATAGTTTTTCTGGTCCCTATTTAAAACGTTTCCACACCTCTTTTCCCTTACGAACACACAATAATCAACCTTACATGTGACCACACCAATGATAACTTTTGACACGATTCTAAGGATTTTATTTTTATCTTGATGGCATACTAAGTCGTTATGATGAAGACCCATGCATAGGTTTCCTTTACTTCGGTTACAGAGCTTCTCGATGGGGCACGGGAAAATGAGTGACGACGTAATAAACATCATCGGTTATATACCTTTGTTGGATTCGTAGGCAACTACCTACTTACCTTTTTCTTTTAAACCATGAATATATGGTACTTTATAATAATAAATCGGAATCTTTTTTTCTTTAGAACAGTAAACACTGTTGTACCTACCTGAGTCTCTGATAAGACAAGTCACTTTACAGTCCGTGTCTTTCTGTTTATGATGTACTAGAGTAAATATAGATCTTAGATCTTTCAAATGTAAATATTAATATAACTACTACACATATTTTCGTCTCTCATTTTACCACCACTGGTCCTCGACTCCCGATCCTCTACAACCAGTCTCTTGTGTTTCAAAGTCATTACATCTTACTTCTAAATTACTATCAGTGATATCAATTGTTGTGATATACATAAACTTTAAACGATTTTTGTGACCTAGAATTTGCAAAAATGGTAAACACAGTTGCCCGAAAGGTTACCGAGTAGTCTATTTGTCAGGCGGACTTTACGTCCCCTTTCCCCTCTACACCCAAACTAGGGACCCAGTCCTTCTAGGGGACCTCCTCTCTTTACTGTCGGGTGAGGTCATGCGCACGGACTTTTGAGGGTACCGGTCTCCTCTGACCGCCCGATGTCAGGTGCCCCAGTGTTTCTACAGTATAATATATAAACTTACAACGATTCTCTGACTTAGAATTTACGAAAATGACATATGTGTGTTTTTCTATTGACGTTCCACTAATTTTTGTCAATTAATTAAACTGACACCATTATTAAAGTTTTACGTATGTATAACGTTTATAGTGTTCCATGTCACATTAATACGTGTCAAAAAATAAACAGTCAATATGAAGTAATTCAAGTCAAGTCAAGTCAAGTCAGCGAGTCAGTACAGGTTGAGAAACGTTGGGGTACTTGATATCGTGTGGTCCGGAGGGACAGGTAGTAGTTAAGGTACTCCAATGAGTTTGACTATAGGTAACTCAGTCACTACAGTAGACAGAGTAGGAGACAGTAGAGGAAGAAGAGGGTGGAAGTCATAAAGGGTAGTACTCCCAGAAAAGTTTACTCGGTCGAGAAATGTAGTCCACCGGTTTTATAACCTCAAAGTCGAAGTTGTAGTCAAGAAGGTACTTATAAGTCCTGATTAAAGGAAGTCCTACCTGACGAACCTAGAGGAACGTCAGGTTCCCTGAGAGTTCTCAGAAGAGGTCGTGGTGTCAAGTTTTCGTAGTTAAGAAACCAAGAGGCGAAAGAAGTGTCAGGTTGAGAGTGTAGGTATGTACTGGTGACCTTTTTGGTATCGAAACTGATCTGCCTGGAAACAACCGTTTCATTACAGAGACGAAAAGTTATACGACAGATCCGACCATACCGACTCGTTGGCTTGACTTGACTTGACTTGACTCCAACCAGTATTAAAAGGAAGGTTCCTCATTCGTAGAAAATTAAGGTACCGACATCAGTGGTAGCCGTCACTAAAACCTCGGGTTTTTTTATTTCAGACTGTGACAAAGGTGACAAAGGGGTAGATAAAGGGTACTTCACTACCCTGGTCTACGGTACTAGAAGCAAAAGACTTACAACTCGAAATTCGGTCGAAAAAGTGAGAGGAGAAAGTGAAAGTAGTTCTCCGAAAAATCAAGAAGAAGTGAAAGAGGGTATTCCCACCATAGTAGTCGTATAGACTCCAATAACTATAAAGACGACCGTTGGAACTAAGGTCGAACGCGAAGGAAGTCGGGTCGAAAAGAGTACTAAATGAGACGTATATTCAATTTATTCGTCCCACTGTTATATGTCGGAACTACATGAAGAAAGGGATAAACCTTGGTCAGACACCAAGGTAGAGGTCAAGATTGACAACGAAGGACCGGACGTACGTCTAAAGAGTCCTTCGTCTAATCCACCAGACCATAAGGGTAGAGAAAGTCTTAAAAAGTGTCAAATAACACTAGGTGTGTCAGTTTCCGAAACCGTATCAGTTACTTCGTCTTTATCCACAAAAGACTTTGAGAACAAAAAAACTACTAAGTCGCCTACAACCGTTAAAGTAGAGACCGAGGAATATAAAGTAATCACGACCCTTCATTCCTACTAACTTTAAATGTGTCAAGCACATCTATATCCACTTTTCAAGACTTCCTTTGTAGTTTCACACATAAATACCATTAAAGAAAAAGGATAACAGGTAACAAAATGTTTTTCGATGTTATTGGTACATATTTACATTATAAGTCTTCATTCAAATACATATATAGTTTTTAGTGAGGATGATGATTCTGTAAACTTTTCTTTTTACACGACCGTAGTTGGATGACATTGTAATGAAATTAAAAAGGTTAATGCATCCAGTTGGAGAAGGATTGATAGTACCTCAATCATTCCTCGTTTATAGAGAGTGTATTGGAGTCTAAAAGGTCTTAAGACCTACCCCTCCAGGACAAAGGCTCGTAGGCGACTGGTAAATTTAGAAGTTAGGTAAAACGAATAAACTAATAAGGTGATTACCGTAGCAGAAGTATTAGTGTCCAGTGACTACTTCCTTCTATGTAGGATGTGTAAAACTGTTGATCATAAACAGTGAAAAATGACCCTATGTGAATGATTAGGTCTAAGGGTGATTAGGTCCGGTGTCATCTCCTTAGTTTAGATATGTAAAAAATTTAAGTGTGAGAGTAAGGGTCCGCGAAAAGAGGTTTCGTATCACCATTTGATCGAATTACAATTTTGTTTTGAAAGAGTAGTCGATGTCCTATACGACCTTTTATAAAGGTGGTTCTTGGATATGTAAAAAATAAGATTGGGTCCAAGTCAAGTCAAGTTAAGTCAGTGAGTCAGTACAGGCTGAGAAACGTTGGGGTACTTAGTGTCGTACGGTCCGGAGGGATAGGTAGTGGTTGAGGGCCTCAAGTGAGTCTGAGTGCAGGTTCAGTCACTACGGTAGGTCGGTAGAGTAGGAGCCAGCAGGGGAAGAGGAGGACGGAGGTTAGGGAGGGTCGTAGTTTCAGAAAAGGTTACTCAGTTGAGAAGCGTACTCCACCGGTTTCATGATCTCAAAGTCGAAATCGTAGTAAGGAAGGTTTCTTTAGGGTCCCGACTAGAGGAAGTCTTACCTGACCAACCTAGAGGAACGTCAGGTTCCCTGAGTTCTCAGAAGAGGTTTTGGTGTCAAGTTTTCGTAGTTAAGAAGCCGCGAGTCGGAAGAAGTGTCAGGTTGAGAGTGTAGGTATGTACTGATGACCTTTTTGGTATCGGAACTGATCTACCTGGAACCAACCGTCTCATTACAGAGACGAAAACTTATACGATAGATCCAACGAGTATTGAAAAGAAGGTTCCTCATTCGTAGAAAATTAAAGTACCGACGTTAGTGGTAGACGTTACGTTTTTTCGTTTTGACGACAGACCCCTTCGGAATGTTTATCGACACTTTTCTTCTCTTCGTTTTTCGTTTCCTCTTTTCCTTCCTATATTCGTAGACTTACGTCTCAAGGTTTCTTATCGTTCCTCTCTATTCTTTCGGAAGAAGTCACTAGTTACGTTTCTTTATCTCCTTTTATTGTCTTATCCTTTCTGATCTCTAGAGAAGTTCTTTTAATCTCTGTGGTTCCCTTGTAAAGTACGTTTCTACCCGAACTATTTCCTGTCTTTACCAGACCTGGATTGTCTTCGTCTTCTACAATTCTTCTCTACCGTTCTTATGTGTCTTCTTGACATGTTTTTCCTAGAAGTGCTGGGTCTATTAGTGCTACCACACTAGTGAGTAGATCTCGGTCTGTAGGACCTTACACTTCAGTTCACCCGGACTCTTTCGTAGTGATGTTTGTTTCGATCACCTCCACTACCTTAAGGTCAACTCGAGAAAGTTTAGGACTTTCTACTACGACACTTTTACGACGTGAGTTATACGGTCGTTTAAACCTTTTGAGTCGTCACCGGTGTCCTGACCTTTTCCAGTCAAAAGTAAGGTTAAGGTTTCTTTCCGTTACGGTTCCTTACGAGTTTGATGGTGTGTTAACGTGAGTAGAGTGTGCACTCATTTCATTACGAGTTTTAAGAGGTTCGGTCCGAAGTCGTTATGCACTTGGTACTTGAAGGTGTACAAGTTCGACGAAAATCTTTTCCGTCTCCTTGGTCTCTAGTTTAACGGTTGTAGGCGACCTACTACCTTTTTCGTTCTCTCAAGGTCTTTTTGTAGATAAAGACGAAATAACTGAGACGGTTTCGGAAACTGACACACCTAGTGTTATTTGACACCTGTTAAGACTTTCTCCACCCTTATGGTCTGGTGGATTGGTCGGAGAACTCTTTAGACATACGTCCGGTCCTTCGTTGTCAATCTTGACCTGTACCTTGTTGTCTGACCAAGGTTTACCCTTTTCCTCACGTAGTTCCGACTTATAACGGTGGACGAGTAAATTGCGTTCAATGGGGATCTATAGACTGACTTGACCTCTTCCTTACTTCGACTCGGTTTCTAGCTCTGTTTTAGACTGTACCAAAAGTTTACTTCGATTTAAATTTTTACCTGAGTCAATATTTCCATCAATGATTGAGGTATAAGATCTTTTATCATCCCCTTCCATTTCTCCACCTCTCTTATGTCTCCAATCGACTATGAACATTTCTTTTTACATCTCTATTACCCCTTCACTATTACACACCTAGTGATCAGAGTAAAGATATTGACCAGTATTTTGTACCAAATATGACTGTCTAAAGAAGGAGTAAAATAAAGTGCAACAGAGGGAGTCAGTTGTGTATCACCCGACCCAAGAAAAGGATCATCTCACTAGGTTTGGATATAAAGGTCCAATAGAATGGAATCCTAGCGAGACGAAAATAACACTCTGATGGTTTAAGGTAACTGGAAATAGTGACTGACACCGTCGTCCTCCTCCACAGACTCTTTGACGGGCCAAGGTCTGTCGGAGGACGGATGTGTGTAACATATCGTGGTTGATGAAAGGTAACTGCTTGTTCCGGTTAGTTAGTTTGTCATTGTAAAAAAAGACATCTAGACTACAGTAGGTTTCGGTTTTTACTGGAATAGTTACAGAGCTGAAAGTAAAGGTGTTTAACAATAAAACCGAGGGTTACTTTCGTGAGGAAGAAACTTATGATCCTATAACTATCGGACTGTAGTGCCCCTGTTTGTTGTTTTTATAAACCTCGGTTTTTATATTGTCATTATAACTCTCCTAAGTAGGGACAACCAAGGGTCTAATTATATAAGACTGATACGTTTTTGGTCAGGGTATGGTCTCTTCCGTTACCGTGGGGTGAGGTCATGAGAACGGACCTTTTAGGGTACCTACCTCCTCGGACCATCCGACGCAGGTACCCCAGCGTTTCTCAGCCTGTGCTGACTCTCTGAATCGTCGTCGCCAGGGCATGCGACAGAAACCCCTTCTCACATATAATCTGAGATTTACGAATTTAAAAATGAAGAGTTAAAGGAATGAAGAAAATTATAGGTTAATAACAGAAAATCGTTTGGTCAGAAAGAACCTTATCTATTGAACTGACTTTTCTGTAGGCAACGAATGTCCTACTTTTGTTTCGGGACACGAAAGTTTCTAAAATGTCACAAGGGTTAGAGATTAGGTCACGCCGTCCATGATTTTTCATGTGTTCATGAAATACGTACAATTAAATTATGAGAATTATTGAGATACTCAATCCATAAGCACAATAAGGGTAGAGTATTTATTCTTTTAAATCCGTGTCTTACATGTTCTTTGAACGGATTTCAGTGTGTCAACCATTTCCCGTCTTGACCCTAAGTTTTGGTTCAGCAGACTTAGGTCTCGGACACGAGGATTGGTGTCACTGTATGACCCGAGTAGTAAAAGAAATCCTAGTACATCTTGGACACTACCTACAAACGGTTGGAGGTTCGTAACGACGATTCATGGAGCAAAAGGTGGACGGACTCAAGTCTCGACCCGTACTAAAAGGTCGGTAGAAATGTACATCTTTAAGATCTATAATAATTTCTGTGACGAAATTCGATTCGGGGAGTTCTTAAGAGGGTACAAGTTTATAAGACAGGAAACCTCGTAGAGTATGATAAATCACAGAAATGTAGACTCTTGGTTGTTGGATGTAACTTGTCTCACACACAAGATAAATTGACATTGGACAGAATGTAGGTGTAGTACGATCCCTGTTTCAGTGTAGTATTAGTAAAACATCGGGAGTGTTACGGACCGTGTAAAGAATTGACTCTCAGGGTGTAAATGAAAACTAAGGTCTTTGAGTCTCTCAAAACTGTTAATAAATAGTGTTATTGTAACAATTGTTTAAATTTATAAAATAAGTCTCTGAAGATGAAATATTTTTCCGAGTTTCTAGGAGGGGCTAAAGGTAAAGACGTTTGTATTTTCCTCTTCTTTTACCCTTCTCCTGTGTAAACCACCCCCATTGTATGACGATATTGATAAGTGTATAAATATTGTCGTTTCGTAAGTATGGTTGAGACTTTTTTTATGTCTCATGTCTGTTGAAGTGGAATCCCTTCTTCCAAGACTTTATGTCTCTCTAAAGAGAAAGGACACTTATGTACGATGTTATAAAGGATCGGTCTTTTGTTTTTACACTGTCTTTTATATAACTGTTAAGAACAAAGGTCCGTTTTAGATGGTGTCTGTCCTTTGGTGAGTTTTGTCTAGAGATTTCCAGTTTCGTTTATACATGTGAAGTGTCGCTACTCACCGTAGACCAGAGGGTCCTTTGTCGTGGAATCTAGACCGTGGACACGAAGAGGAATCCCGAAAAGTCCGAAGTGTAGAAGCAGGTACTTTACGTTTCGTTGTGTGCTTTTATATGTTATGAGTTTTGTCCCTGGTTTCGTTAGTCGTTAAATAAAATAAAAATTTTTCAAATTTTCTAGAGATAAAAGGTAATCAGTATTGTAAAAAGAAAATAACATATTTTATCAGTGATATAGATCGTGGTAAAAGATCTATTATGTTTATAAAACGAAAGATCGACTAGACAGAAAAACCCCAAAAAAATCGACTAGAATAGAAAATCTACGAGTCTATTGTAACTATAATTATAAAAAGATTGTTCACCTACCTTTCTTTTCCAAATTCTAGTGTCTTTTATCTTTCCTTTTTTCATTTATGAATCGTGTCTTACGATTTACTCCGTACGCGACACAGTTCTTAGTTATACCTAAAAAGATCTATAATTAATCATAATTCTGATCCAAAGTGTATACAAAACAATGTGTATTCGTTTCTAAAGTCCTATAGAATATAAGAAGAGATTTTCGACATAAGGAAAATTTCAGTGGAACGATGACTTAGTATCTAAAACTCAAAAGGTCACACAAGACATGATAAAAATTACCTTTTCAAGTTTTCAAGTCTTATCCCGGTCTTACTTTTCAAAGGTAAGAAAGAAAAGAATCGTCTTAATATGAAACTTTGTACCTATGAGGAGTTGTCAACTTTTTTTACAAAAGAGGGTAGTTTCTTAAAGGTCACCAAGAGAGACTTCTCCTCACGAATGACTATTCTTAAGTACTTTATCGAAGGTTATTTCGTTTTTTCGAAGTCATACAAGTGACTCTGACAGATAAAAAATTTTAAAAAAATTAAATTAAAAAATGAAATTATATTTAACATATATAAACTCCACATGTCGTACCACTAAATATACGTGTCCCTTTACCCCGATGTGTTCACCGATCACCATTTCTTGGACGAACGGTCACGTCCTCTGAATCTGCGACCAAGCTAGGGACCCAGTACTTCGAGGAGGTCTCCTCCCGTACCGGTGGATGAGGAGAACGGGTCTCTTAGGGCTCCTGTCTCCTCCGAACACCCGATGTTTCTCAGTCTGTCCTGGCTTCGCTAAATCGTACGTACGTGTATCACTTTACTAATGATGTCGGTTCAATTATATAGTGAATTGGTGATGGAAAACACACACACATATACAATATGAACGTGAGTACAGACACACCACTCTCGTGGTCTTTAGACAAGTTAACCGTTTAGAGGTCACAAGTTATGTTCTAATGATTGATACCAGTAGTACAATATGTGATTTAAATATTTTGAAAGACTAGGTTATTGATGGGGAAACATGGGTAACTGATTGTAGAGAGGTAAACGGGGTGGAGGGCAGGAGATCATTAGTTAGAAGATGTGAGACGATGATACATAAGTTGAAAAATCCAAAGTGTATATCCCGTCATCTGGAACACGATTCACTTTATTCGGTCTGTTTCTCTCTTTGATTCAACTTCGTCTACACCTTCACAAAGTGGAAACGGTTCTTCGTCCATAGAAGGTTTCATTAACTCAGAAGTTTGTGACGTTCAGTTTGTGTCCGACGTGAATCTTTCCGACCACCGATTCGTTATGGTCGACGACTACTTGGACTTCCCGTGACTCCTTCCATTCCTACTTACTGAAAATCGTACAATGATTTACAGGAACCAATGACAATGGTAGTGTAGTCAATCGATTTCAAAAGAATCGGTTGAAGACGAAACGTGTGAAAAGTCCAACCGTCTACGAGGGACGAGGGAGACACTATGTAAGGAAGACTACGAAGGTCGGACGACTTACGTACGTTGGTCCTCTTTGTGAGGAGAGACGGACGTATAAAGACGATGGTCGTTTGTTTAGATAGAGGATTCGTAGGAAACAAAGAAGGGTGTAGACAACGGAATGTCGAACCAAATATTAATACACATATTAATATATTCATTTATTGTAATCCCGAAGGGACCACTGAGTCTGTCATTTATTAGACGGACGTTACGTCCTCTGGGTCCAAGGTAGGGACCCAGTCCTTCTAGGGGACCTTTTCCCTTACCGTTGGGTGAGGTGATAAGAACGGACCTCTTAAGGCACCTATCTCTTAAGATAGGTATCGCCCGATATCAGGTATCTCAGTGTTTTTCAGCCTGTACTGACTCCATGATTAATTCATATTATCAAATAATATTGTCTTATAATATGTCTGACCAATTTAGACTTGTGTTTCTCCTTATATGAATAAGATACCTTTGATTCAAATTATGGAATCTCTAGTGAAGCACTTCAGTACATGTTTGTTTTTTAATGACAGTTTAATAATATCCACTACTTTGATGTTTTATTGTTACGTGTTTAGATTTTCTTTCAATATCAGTATAAAGGACGTTTTTTTTTTCAGATTTAAAAAGTGAGACGAAACTCCTCGATGTTTGAACGAAGAGACTATACAGATTCCAAACATGTACTTTGTGGTCTGTTTTGACATTAACTATGGTTACTAAATACAAAATTTTTCTGGGACCCTACTGTTCTTCTAAAATCTTTAATGGTATATAAATGTAACAATCCATACACAGTAGAAAACTAAAGGGGAAGAATTATAAAAATTTTATAAATAAGTATCGGACTAACGTAATGAGATACAGGAAACGTTTATTGGTCGTAAAGGACCGAAAACTTTATTTACTTATCAACGTCTCTCCTTTAATATTCTCGTGTCTTCGTATCCTGTCTGGAAACAGAAGTAAAGTTGTGATGGTAAAAACATCTACAAATAAAACCCCGTTGAAACGACAAATGAACTGACTTAAGGGTAAAATAGGGGTTTCATTTCCGTCGAGTATACCTGAGAATCCCATGTTGTTTAAACCCATTTAAAGTTCTGAAATCTCTTTACTTAATTGTAAGACTCAGTGTCAAACAATGTCAACACTTCTTATTTGCTCTATGGAAGATTTTTCAGTTCGTCTGTCTTCACAGGTTATTTACAATCAAGTAAAGGAATAGACCAGTCATTTTCCTATATGACTTCCATGTATTAAAAGTACCATTAATCCTTAAATAAGATACGGAGACATGTCATGAATCACAAAAACTTCATGAAAGGGTATATAAGATTAATTAGGGTGTACTGTTGTCACGACTTATTTATATAGTCCAAATTAATGGAGTGTAAATGTAATATTTTGACTTTGTCTATCTATACGTCACAGATTTGGTTTAAGAGAGATTTTCAATTGTGTTTAAATACAAATTTATTCCGATAATACTCGAATAAAAGACTCGGACAACGAGAGTAATTGAAGACGTTAAGATGTTCTACGGACTCTAAAAGAAAATTTAAAGTAATGAGAAAGTATCACGAGAAGAAATCTCGGAGTGTTTATTGATCGTCTTTTGTATTGTAAAATTAAGGTACGGTCACGTACTTTTTATCTTATTTCTATCTTTGGGTTAAGGAGTACTTGTGTTAGCTTGTAGTTACGTAAAAATAAAAAGACTTAAGTATCAGGTTCTACCCCGGACTTTTAATCTTACATAAAGAGGTCGGACTAACTTTGGGGTCTGTTCTCTTATAAAACTGGTGTCAACCTGAACGTCTTTGTATCTTTTCAGGACCCAAACTAAGGACCCAGTCTTTCTAGGGGACCTCTTCCCATACCGATGGGTGACGTCATAAGAACGGACCTTTTAAGATATTTGTCTCCTCGGACCGTTCGATATCAGACACCCCAGTGTTTCTCAGTGTGTTGACCCACTGTTTGTGAAAGTGAAGTCGGTTCCGGACTCATCAGTCTTTAAAGACCTATCCGAGAGTCTTGACACAAGTTTAACACTATTCTTTGACAAGTGACTTCGTTCTTTGACAAAAGGATAAAGGACAGTCTCCCCTTTAGATGGGAGTTCATCGGTATTGAACATGGTGACAGAATTAAGACCAGTATGAATTAAAGGACAACGGAGGGTGGACACTACTTTGGTAAGATATTTAATTAAAAAGGATAAGAAATCGAAGTATATCCACCTTAGTGTATCATGTAAAGGAAACATAGACCTGTTCAAATAAGTATTTTACTAAAATTCTAAGTAGGTAAGTGATCCGTCACAGATGGACATAATTATGTGATGTTTAACGATTAGTAAAGAGGAGAGTCACCCGTAAACTTTAGAAAGACGAAAAACAGAGAGTACTTATGTCGGAGGTACTTTGAAAATATGTTACACCTGCATACAAAAATAAAGACAACGGATTTGTTGGTCCTCACTTTAACGACTCGCATGTCAATCTCATACAACTGGAAATAACAACAAATCAGCGATACAGTACAGACTGGAAACGCTGGGGTTCTTGACATCGGGCGGTCCGAGGAGGCAGGTACCTAAAGGGTCCGTTCCTATGACCTCACCCAACGGTAAAGGAAGAGGTTCCCTAAAAGGTTTGGGTCCCTACTTTGAGTACAGAGGACGTAACCGTCCACCTAAGAAATAGTGAACACGGTGGACCCTTCGGGTCCACAAATGGAAATAATCTTTGTTCGTTTACCGAAAGGATTCACGAATACGGTAAATCGTAAGAGTAATCCTTACATACTCTTAAATTCAATAGGGTATATATGTGGTTTGAAATTCAAAAATCAAAAAATTAAAATCGGTAAGATTTAAAATATACCGTCATAGGGTAACACCGAAATTAAACGTAAGGGGATTACCTCTTACTTTACCGTCGGGTGAGGTCACAAGAACGGACCTCTTAGGGTCCCTGCCCCCTCGGACCCCCCGACGGCAGACATCCCAGTGTGTCGTAGCCTGTGCTGACTTCTTTGAATCGTCGTCATCGTCATCGTTACTAATTACTATGCATAAAAGAGAAACAAAAACCGGTGGGTGCATATAAAAAAACACTACACAGATGATAGGTAGATAAGCTAACAGAAATAATAAATAAAAAGTCTTTATGTATATATATATCTATATATTATACCCTCCGAAGGGAACCACCGAGTCTACCATTTCTTAGACGGACGTCACGTCCTCTGGACCCAAGCTGGGGATCCAACCCCTTCTAGGGGATCTCTTCCTTTACCGTTGGGTGAGGTCATAAGAACGGACCTCTTAAGGTATCTATCTCCTCAGACCACCCAATATCATGTACCCCAGTGTTCCTCAGTCTGTATTGACTCGTTGATTGTAAAAGTGAAAGTATGCATCTATATTCAGGCTACCGTCTATAAACACGACACTAATAAAAGAGTACCAACACCGAAGGTAGAAGTAAAAAATTTTGTAACAGAAAGTTACTTCTCTAAAATTTAAATTAATTCATGTTAAATAGTAAAAAAAAAATAAGAATCTATAGAACACTGATCGACTTTCGTAGAAACGGATGGGGTTCTAACACTTCTATAAAAGAACTGAATCGAAATTGTAAAGTTATCAAAGAGTTAAATTTGTGATAACCGACCTGATCTGTTAGACAAAAACTCCCCTCCACACCAGGATACGAAACACCCTACAATTCGTCATGGAACCAGAGATTGGGGATCCACACCATCGTAATTTCCATCATCGGCACCATCGTCATCAAAAGTTCCAGTTAAAAAGGTATATCCTTAGATCATTAAGGTCGTGATAAACAAATTTTCTGAGAGGTAAAGGGTAGCAGAACTTGACCGTTTTTAGTTATCTTTAGTTAAACTACAATTATACACACAAATAAAGACATAAAAGATCAAATAGGGTAACTAGGGAAACAGATATGAAAAAAGAGACAAGTTTTAAAAGAACTGATAAGATCTAACGAACGTAATATTATATGTAAATCTCAATAACCAACCTAATATGTTTGTTAAAATATCCTAAAATTAACTCTAATAAAACCTTGACATCTGTAGAAATTTTACTACTGAAGACTAGGTACTTCAATACCATATAAAGAGGTACATAAACCCAAGATATTAAAGAGTCATTTTAGATACAGTATTAAAATTTGTATCTGTTAAAATTTATGTTTGTAGAAAACATTTTACATAAGGTGTATGAACTACAAAAGACTGTAATAATATTTAACATAACAAAATCAAAATATGAGACAAACAACGACAAATATAAAGATTAAAGAAATATTCTCGTTTAGATTAATAAAACGTTCGAAATAAGGTCTTAAATGATCAAATATCTAAGGAAAACTAAAAGATATAGTGTTAGTGTAACAAATGTCTGTCACTCTAAACAAAAAGGTTAAAAATACTGAAGAAAAAAGAACGGAATAAAGTGATAGATCGTGGGGGTAGTATTACAACTTATCTTCACAACTTTCACTTGTAAGTACGTGGGAAGAACTAGAATCCCCATTTCATAAATTATAAGATGGTAATTCACACGACGATCGACATCTCAAAGTATAAATTGTTTAAGGAAAGAGAAGGTACTCACTACTCGAAACAAGAACGTCCGTTAGTATATGACTTTTTATAGTGTTGTGGTACCTTTAAACCGAAGTGCAGAAAGTTCCCGTTCAGACAAAACAAAGAAGGGACTCGAAATGTTGTATCGGGAATGAAGAACCGGAATTCTATCCCGGGAAGACTCTTGAGTCCTTTATAAATAACAAATGGTGAAGTTGAGGTTTAAGAATGAAACGTGGTGTCCGTCGACGACTTTAGAGACGAGTCAAGAAAGTGGAGGACCTGTGAAGGAAGGAGACACATACATGTAATCCTTAGTCGGTTTCTGAAGTCACCTTAAATACTCGTCTGAATGTTCGAGGGGAGAGAACCCAAGAGAGTAAAGAATTTTAAAAGGTAAGTTAAGGTCCATGAGACGTCGGAGTTTAAGGTCAAAATAGAAAAGTTTAGTCATTGAAACATGAAATACTAGACATAAGACACTATTGACCCTTCACAAGAGTCTCCCATTCGACCTATTTACATCCCAAATAAAACAAAGGAAAGAAGGTCACTGACTTTAGGAAGACTAAGAAAAGATCAAAATCAACGAAAGGTTATAGAAGTTGTCAACAAAAGAATAAAACAAGTCTCATTTATACACATATCGTCTTTCGAATAAGTCGGTTTTTGACGAGGTAATAATGGTCTAATATTGATAGGTATAACCTACAGAATGTCAAGGAGTTTGTTTTTGAAAAGAGACTAGAATCTCAAGGGTTTATACGGTAAAGAGATGGATTTTATAGTAGAGAGAATGAGAAACTGGTTAACCGAAGGTTGATGGGTACTACAGAGACAAATTTATAGTCAGTGAGTTGTTTCAGATGAGAATTTGATAAAGGATTGAGTAGGTCCAAACGGAACGACGATGTGTAAGGGTCTCGTGGGACATGACAAAGACATCATCAATGTTCCAAGTAGGACACAGACCAATAGACAAATTATGAAGGAGAAAGAATTCTCACATTGGAGGTACTTTCGTTTTCGAAACAAAACGTAAGGTGCGGACCGACTGATCTTTCATGAACCATTTATAAATATAGAAAAACGTTTTGGTTCTACATTTTATAAAACTAATGGAACAGTGTCTATAATGCTTCCACTAAATAATTTTTAGCAAGTATTTCCTTAGGTAGTCTCGTGTCTGTACACATGTCCATCCATAATCGACTATTAATATCATTTTAAATGAAAACAGATGAAACGATTATAAAAGATGATATACAAGTTTGATACATTATAAAACACAGGTCGAGTTCTCTCACCGTTATCATCTTTTGTCGACAAATTTTTATATTTAAGTCTCTTCAGACCGTCGAAAACATAGTAGTGCTTTTTTATGTAAGTTATTGAAATTACTAAATAGTAATTATAGTAGTCGGGGTTCTGATGAAAATGTCGAAATTTTTATTAAATGACGAATTTGTATTCATTCTATAAGAAAAGGTGATTGGTCTCGAGAGAAGAAGGGATGTCGACTCCGAGTGTATAATTATTTTACATACGTAGACCTCTCGACTTACTTGACTAGGATCTGTTATCCCACCGTAACACTATCTGTGGTAACCTATATAAATATAAAAGAAATTTTTTTAGTTTGTGTCAATCCCTTAGTCTGAAACTTATAGAACCTTAAAATCGTCCAGGAGGTAATTAAGGTCAATCTTGGTCCTAGATCGGGTCCCGAACCGTGTGTTATCGACAACTTATTTGTAAATAAATTATGTAGTTACTTTCATCAGTGCCGTTTTTAAGGTTTGTTTCCTTTAATATTATTTGTTTCAAATAACTAATTAGGTCTTCGTATCGGTAATTTTTTTTTTCATATTTGGTTTAATAACGAAAGTCAGTTACTTTGGTCCACGAGGCACCTACACTTCAGATTGGGTTTGTCGAGAATGTCGCGACTTCTGGTAAGAGCAACGTTCGGCACGTGAAGTCCCGGAACTTTCTCAGACATTTCGTCAAAGCTTTGTGACTGTAGAACGAGGGTACCGTCTGTCTCGTGCCTTCTTTCGGTTTCGGAGGTGTCCTCCCTGTGAGCACACCTACGACGTGAGAGACCTATCCGCCGTCCTCCTGTTCTTCCTATCCTAAACACAATCATACTGTTACGGTAGTCGGAAGGACAGAAAGACATGACCTGGCAATATTTTGTTGTAGTCGTATGCTGCCACCTCCCGAACGTTGGTAGGTGGTAATGTCGTATGTTATCTACGTGTCCTTTACGAGAGATCGTAAAGGAGATGACAGAGTAACTACCGGTAGTTGTCGTGTTCGAACCACGTATTTCCAACCATGTAAAATTCAATTTCCCGTGTAGTAAACTTTTGAAGGTCTTTAGGTAGTATACTTTTGTGTATAAATGTTTAGTTTCTTTAAGTCTTCTACCATTAAACGGAATTTCCTTTTATGATATTGAAAGGAAAATCATAGTGAAGGATCAAAACATAAAAACAAATATCTTATCGTCGTGACTCAGACCTTTTATTGTTTTTTATTTTCGACCTAACCTCCTCGGAGACAGTTGACTTCTAGGTAGTAGTATAAACTTGCATATTTATTACGAAACAAAAATTTTTCGTGAAGGTTTATGACGTATCTTAGAAGAGGGTAGAGTAGGAAGTGTATATTCTTATGAAAGAATACATTTCGTTGATTAAGTTTGTAGTAACACGACACGACACGACTCAGAGAGTCAGCACAGACTGAGAAACGTTGGGGTACCTGACATCGGGAGGTCCGAGGAGACAGGTGCCCTTAAGAGGTACGTTCTTATGACGTCACCTAACGGTACGGGAGGAGATTATAGTAATGGAAGCAAAATGTAAATTTCTTTGTCTGTATCTTTAGAACTCTGAATGGATTCAGGTATTTTGATGGGTGGTATTGATAGTTGGAAAGATGGAGTTCATTTTTATTTCATGGGTAATGTCGTATTACTTTAATTGATCCTTCGTACGACAACAACGACAACAAATCAGTTCAGCACAGGTTGAGAAAACGATGGGGCACTTGATATCGGGGGGTCCAAGGAGACAAGTACCCTAAAGCGTCCGTTCTTATGACCTTACACAACGGTCAAGGAAGACGTCGCCTCGAAGGACTGGGTCCCTAGCTTGGTATCCAGAGGACGTAAACGTTTACTTAAGAAATAGGACTCGGTCGTACAATTCCTTTTTAAAGGTATGTGTAAAGGTAAGAGAGAAAACTTGTATATTGGAGACGACCTCAGGTGTGTACCGTTGGTAGACGACCACCCTCGAATCCTCAGTAATGTCTTACTTATGTTTCTCTTACCCTCAATTATGTTCGAAGACTGAACGTTTTATCCTTGAAAGTCGTTACAAACTTTCGGTTGAAAATAATGTTCTTATTAACGGTTTTATGTGAACCCTTTATATCTATGTGTGTGTGTACTTGTGTGTCTGTGAGTCTGTTTGTATGGAATGTATGAATCTGTATTTATGTCTGAAAGAGACCTTTAAGTGTTAACATGAATCATTTCAGAGGTTTTTTAGGTTGCCTTTTCCTTTGGTTAATTGATCCAAATTGGGTGGAAAAAGGGTCGTTCTTTAAGAAAGGATCTTTCGTGGATGTTAAAAGAGTATTAGTCATGGGACACCTGACACCAAACCCTTTTTTTGTAATTCCTAGACTAACGAAATTTTAACTATATAAAGGTCTGGTGAAAAGTCTCGACGTATAAGACATAAGTCATTCTAAGTAAATGTCAATGGTAAACTGAAACGATAATCTAACTCCATCGTTTTAAGTACAGTATAGAATAAAAATCGTTGTCTTAATGAAACTACCTTTCATCACTAAAGATTAGACTTCCTGTGTTTGTTCTTTGCAGTTCAAACATCTCTAAGTTTCGAGAAGGTTTTTCAATCTAACATACATCGTTAAATCAAAGAGACATCGACTCAAAAACAGTAAAGGGACACGTTCTCAACTGGTTTTTCACCACGTAACCTGAATATCAAAACGTGCTATATTTTTACAGAAATCTTTTTTTGAAACTTATTTTTGTTTTCGTCACTTCTTTCTCACATCAGATTTTTGTTTTATATTCTCTTAATCATTCATTACGAGAAGAATAGTTTAAAATCTTTTTTATACTATTCCATCTATCCGGGAGTTGTACGCAATCTTGGTCCGGTCTCTAATACAATTTTTATAAATTACTGAATTCATCTTTGTTGTGGTTGATCAGTCTTTCCTGAATATTTTGGGACTCAGATCCTACCGTGGGTAATCACGACCTAACATTTATCCAAACCTAATGTTCATCTCACCCTAGTAGTTTAAAACGTTGATTTTTATACACAACGGGTCAATTGAACTTACAGTCTATCTGGTATCTATTTAAAAACACATCTATACGGTTTCTAATATACCTTGTGTGAATTTTATTTTATTAATAAGTATTAAATTAACTCCAAATTTACATTCGTCTGTAGGATATAAAATAGGCCGTTGGGAATATCCCATCAACGAAAATACCTTCTCCTCTCGACGCACCCTCAGAACCACATCATCGATAAATGATTGGTCATATACGTCTCATGTAGTACTCTTTGTGACCCGACCTTCTTCGTGTTCGACCTTAGTTCTAACGGTCCTCTTTATAGTTAGTGGAGTCTATACGTCTACTGTGGTGGGAATACCGTCTCTCACTTCTCCTTGATTTTTCGGAGAACTACTTTCACTTTCTCCTCTCACTTTTTCAACCGAATTTCGAGTTGCAAATCTTTTACTTCTAGTACCGTAGACCAGGATAGTGAAGTACCGTTTATCTACCCCTTTGTCATCTTTGTCACAGTCTGAAATACAAAAACACGAGGTTTTAGTGACGTCTACCACTAACGTCGGTACTTTACTTTTCTGTGAATGAGGAACCTTCCTTTCAATACTGGTTGGATCTACCGTATAAGTTTTAGTCTCTGTAAGGAAACGGTTGTTTACAGACAGACAAGTTCCGATACCAAAAAGGTCATCAGTACATACCTACACTCTCAACCTGACACTTCTTTCAAATCACGACTTCTTGACTACGAAAACTTGACACACAACCTCTTCTGAGAACTTTCAGGGAACCTGACGTTCCTCTAGGTTGGTCAGGTAAGACTTCCTCTCGTCAGGACCCACAAGAAACCTTCCTTACTACGATTTCGACTTTGAGGTCATGAAACCGGTGGAGTACGCTTCTCAACTGAGTAACCTTTTCTGAGACTACGACCCTCCCTAACCCCGTCCTCCTCTTCCCCTGCTGTCTCCTACTCTACCGACCTACCGTAGTGACTGAACTACCTGTACTCAAACTCACTTGAGGCCCTCAACCACTACCTGTCCCTCCGGACCACACGACGCTAAGTACCCCAACGTTTCTCAGCCCGTGCTGACTCACTGACTTGACTTGACCTGACTATTTGGAATTGTTGATCATATTTGTAAAGTTATAAAAATTTAAGAAGTTATCGTATTCTAAAACGGTATTTTATGTAAGCACGACCGTTCGTTTCTTGTTGTTTCAATCTTACTTAATCTCACGATCCCTCAAAGGATCCGAGTAAGTGGTAGATACAGTGAATGAGGTTTATGGTCCGAAAATTGTGTCTCTTTATTACTATTATTATTATTTGTGTGTTGGTTTAATTTTTAATAACTTTGGTTCGTCTTGGGATATTCCGAAAGGACCCCTGTTTGTGGAAGAATGGAGTAGGGGGCGGAGAACAAATACTTTTTGAAATCGGAGGATCGGAAGGGACTCAAGGTTTCTCTTTTAAATTAGTCTTTTCACTTTTTTTACGTCTTTGTTTACTTTTGTCAGTCCGATCTGTTTTATTATTATCAAATTGGTACTTTATTTCAGTTGAGGAAAACAATGAGGAGTTCCCGTTTTCTATTATAGGACTCGGTATAGGGACTTAACAAGACGTCTATGATTCTAAGGGTGGGTGTGGAACGGTGTAGTTCACAATCAAAGAGTCAGTGTAGTCTGAGAAACGTCGGAGTACCTGACCTGGGGGAGGGGGCGTGGTGGTTGGGGGTGGGNGCGAGGGGCGTCAGAGGAGACGGGAATCTTAAGAGGTCCGTTCTTATGACCTCACCCATCGGTAAGGGAAGAGGTTCACTAGAAGGACTAGGTCCCTAGTTTAGGGCCAGAGCACGTAACCTCCACCTAAGAAGTGGTAGACTCGGTGGTCCCGTCGGAGTTCACCTTCTTCACTTGACGTACGACTAGTGATCATACATCTGTGGTCCCCCCAACCTTAGTCTTCCAACTCCTACAATTGAGTGGGACAGTGGAGTGGTGGTTGGTTAGTCCACCTACAGGTACTCGACTAGTTCGTAGGAAACTAGGAGAGGGAGGAAAACAGAAATTTTTAGGAAGGAACTTTCAGTGACCCCTTAAGTTTACACTCGTCAGGTATGAAGAAAGAACCGGGGTGGGACCTACGGAGTGTTATTTACGACATAAAAGGAAGCGGTGTTAGACCATACTCATCTAACCCGAATGACAAACGCGTTCACCTGGGTTTAAACCAAACCATTGTAATAGAATATAGTACCCGGACCTTGTCCTGAATGTTTCTAACGAAAGTTTCCCGGTTTTATAGTTTACAATTTATATACTACTTAGACGATAAATTATTGAAGACACGTTAAGCCTTGTGTATTTAAAGGATTTTACTTCAATTACATATTTGTGATTTTCGGTGTCACAGGTAAAATTTCTCTTAGTGTCTATCTGGTTCCAGTAGGATTTTGTTGAAACAGTTTAATACGTTACGATACCATTTTAAACAGAAAATGAATATGCCAACAACTCTGTTAAATTACTCATTTAAGTATACTTCACTTATCTTATGACAGACCGTGTATCATCGATGAGTCATTCCGATCGTCAATTATCGGTAATAAAATAATTACTTAGGATTAGACTTCTCTGAAAATAATTGACGACGGAGTTCGATTTAACAAACACCAGTGTACCGTGTCAGTAAAAGATGGTGATTATATCAGTAAAATAAATTTGTGGTGAAGATATGAACCAGGAGACCAGATTTCGGAACGGTGACATTCTTTTCCTATCATTTACGTAAAACTAAGTGTACACTTAAGACTACAGAACCTAGTGTCGTAACCTTTCTAAGACTCCGGTAAAGGTGAGAGTTCTTTTATGTCGGAAAATCGGTATTTGAACCCTCTTTTTTCTTACCGAATGGGTGATGCATTTCAACATACCAGTCCGGTGAGTTGTACCGACAAGAGAACGAGAGATGTAGACAACGAGTCAATCAGAGACGAAGTGGATGCGAGATGAACGTACTGACTGGAAGGAACTAAAAATTTTTTAAACAAATAAATAACTTAAAAAAAAAAAAAACCGACGTGACCCAGAAGTAACGACGGATGTCGGAAAGAGATCAACGTAGTTCTCCCCCGATGAGTAACGTTACGTACCCGAAGAGTAACGTCACCGAAGGCAACAAAGTTTCGTACCCGAGGTCCGTGTAACCGGAGTCATCAACGACGTGGACCTGAGTCATTAACACCGAGTACCGGAATCAACGGGGTTCCCTACACCGTAGGAGGACCTGGTCCTCAACTTAGTCACAGAGACGTAACCGTCCACCTAAGAATTAATTGGTGACCCTGGTGGCTCCTTCGCGGACTGAAAGGAGAATTAACATCTCGGACTAATCATTTATGGATATATGAACAGGGAGTGGGTTCAAACAGTAACAAGATTAGAAATCTACTCTTACCGAGGGGAAACTGTCGAATTACTTCCCTTCTCGAGACGGGGTCCTCCCATGTATCGGATTCCCCTATTTTCTCCTTTAGAAGGAGACGACTAAAGGGATCATTGGTTACTCGGTTAGATGTCATAAAGAGGGATATCGACCATCAGAGGAAGAAGAAGGACCCTCACTTCTGGAGACGACGACACAGGTCGGACGGTAGACGGAGGGTCGTCACCCTACAACGAGGTCCTGGGAAGACGAAGTCTACACCACCACAACAAATCAGTCAGTACAGACTGAGAAACGTTGGGACACCTGATGTCGTACGGTCCGAAGGGATAGGAAGTGGTAGAGGGTCTCAAACGAGTTTGAGTACAGGTAACTCAACCACTACAGTAGGTTGGTAGAGCAGGAGATAGTAGGGGAAGAGGAGGACGGAAGTTGGAAAGGGTCGTAATCCCAGAAAAAAGATTACTCAGTCGAGAAACACAATCCACCGGTTTCATAATCTCGAAGTCGTAGTCAGGAAGATTACTTATGAGTCCCAACTAAAGGAGATCCTAACTGACCGAACTAGAGGAACGTCAGGTTCCCTGAGAGTTCTCAGAAGAGGTTGTGGTGTCGAGTTTTCGTAGTTAAGAAGTCACAAGTCGAAAGAAAGAACATTCTTTCTACACATTCTAGAAGGTAGATAGTTTGACGACTACAGAGACAGTGACTGAGACCCGAGAAAGAAGTCGTTTATATCATTGACGTCCGGACTTCCGATGTCGGGTTGTTCTCAGATATAGGTCATAGACTACATTATCTCTGTAGTAAAATGTTTACTACTTTGTTTCTAAAAATCACTCATTTTCACTTACAAGTCTAGTGTCTCTTTAAACTTTTGTCTAAAGGTGAAAGTCACTTCTTCAACTGATGTCTGTTAAACTAGAAGTTTGTCCATTCTTTAGATCTCATCGAGAAGTCACAGGACTGTGGGTCGTTTCGATGTGTGGTCCGTCTGGACCAACTATTGTCGTGGGTCATTCTCACGACTTAGAGGTCTTACGGGGAGGAGGAGTGTCGCCAAACCTACCTCCGTACAAGGAATCCCTATCGTCGTCACGAACACGAGTCAGTATCGGCTGAGGAATCTCCACCTTAAAGCCTTTTTTCCTCATTCTTTAGTAGAAGGGAAAATAGAGATAGACAAGGAGATAAGAACCGGTCCCTGAATTTTTTTTTATTTTTGGGTCACCCGAGGAAGGTGTTTATTCAAATGTAACGATCCGTGACTCATACCGTATCCTCTATGTCGGTACGCGTTCTTAAAGGGACAAGAAAATTATTTATCGAGAGTCGATGTTTATTCCTAAATAATCACTTTATAACTGATTGTTACTGATTAGAATAGTTCACCGATAATGTTTGGTCCGTTAAAAGATAAGTGAAATATACTTAAGTGAGATTTAGAAGAGTTGTTAGTTCATCTTCCGTCTAGAGTAGTATCGTGACATCTCTAAGACGTAATAAACTCCTACCGGAACCAAGGGACCACCGAGTCGACCATTTCACAGACGGGTGTCACGTCCTATGACCCAACCCTTCTATAGGACCTCTTCCGTTACCGTTGAGTGAACTCATGAGAACGGACCTTTTAGGGTACCTGCTTCTTAACTACGAGAACTTGACACCACGACCTCTTCTGAGAACTCTCAGGGAGCCTGACGTTCCACTAGGTTGGTCAGGTAAGATTTCCTCTAGTCAGGACCCACAAGAAACCTTCCTTACTACGATTTCGACTTTGAGGTCATGAAACCGGTGGAGTACGTTTCTCAACTGAGTAACCTTTTCTGAGACTACGACCCTCCCTAACCCCCGTCCTCCTCTTCCCCTACTGTCTCCTACTCTATCGACCTACCGTAGTGGCTGACCTACCTATACTCAAACTCACTTGAGACCCTCAACCACTACCTGTCCCTCCGGACCGCACGACGCTAAGTACCCCAGTGTTTCTCAGTCTGTGTTGACTCGCTGAAGAGAGAGAATGAAAGAAAGAAGAGAGAAAACCGGACAAACACACTAAGGTATATTTTTACTACTACATCGAAAATCATAAATATATAATTAAAATGAAATCCCTTAAATAGACACCAGAAACTTATATAAGTGAGGTATGGTGTCAGTAGATTTAACTTCGGAGGTTCTTAAGGGATCGGAATTTGTTTCCCGATCTCCTATTCTCACCTCAAGTACTTACTAACACTTTACCCAAAGAAAACACCGTGTTTGAGTTTAAAGTATTTATGTTTCTCGAAAAACGACAAGAGATTACGTCTTTGTCCTACGATTCTAGTTCTCATAAATCACAAAAAAAAGTTCTAATTCCTTACTTACGTTAAGAATAAAAATTGGAGTCTAGTAGATTAGAATAAAATCCTCATGACCCTTGAGAGAATTCACAAGATGGTTCCTTCTTCGTTGAATAGACTGAGAGACATTGGTATTTGAGGGAGTAGGTCCAATAGATACTTCGTCTGAGTGAGGTGTATTATCTAACAGTGTTTTCACTTGTGAACCGTATATCAGTAGAGACCTACTAGGTGGAAACAGATACATAAAACAAGATTTGATATCAGTCGTTAAATTTCAACCGAAATTCGAGTTGTAAGTCCTTTGATTCTAGTACCGTAGACCAGGGTAGTGAAGTACCGTTTATCTACCCCTTTGTCACCTTTGTCACCGACTGATGAAAAGACCCGAGGTTTTAGTGACGTCTACCACTAACGTCGGTACTTCAATTTTCTACGAATGAGGAACCTTCCTTTCAATATTGGTTGGATCTGTCGTACAATTTTTCGTCTCTGTAATGAAACAGTTGTTTCCAGGCAGATCAGTTCCGATACCAAAAAGGTCACCAGTGTATACCTACACTCTCAACCTGACACTTCTTTCGACTCGTGGCTTCTTAACTACGAAAACTTGATACTACAACCTCTTCTGAGAACTCTCAGGGAACCTGACGTTCCTCTAGATTGTTCAGGTAGGATTTCCTCTAGTCAGGACTCACAAGTAACCTTCCTGACTACGACTTAGACTTTGAGGTTATGAAACCGGTGGACTATGTTTCTTGACTGAGGAAACTTTTCTGGGACTACGACCCTTTCTAACTTCCGTCCTCCTCCTCCTCTGTTGTCTCCTACTCTACCAACCTACCGTAGTGGCTGAGCTGCCTGTACCCAAACCCATTTGAGACCCTCAACCACTACCTGTCCTTCCGGACCGCACGACGTCAAGTGCCCCAACGTTTCTCAGTCTGTACTAACTCGTTGACTTGATTTGACTTGACTTGTTTCTAAATTAAGTCGTTTACGAACAATTCACGGATCCTCCGATAAGGGACAGACTAGTTCGGTAATTATTCGTCTTAGCAAAGACTAGGAACTAAACGTCTCAATACTTTTCGACTGTGTCAGCTTTAAACAACAATATAAGGATTTATATATTCGATCTAAACACTTAGACTAAGAACTAGGTTACCCTACATGTCGGTGTTGGGATAAATTTTTCTACAAGGTTAAAGTCTTTCTCCGTGGGTCTCGTGTACCGGACTAGCGGATCCATTCATCCACCATGAGACGACGACATTGGAGACTTGTACGACACCGGTGGGTGACGTGCCTCTTCCTTGTAGTGGGTCTTACAACGGAGAGGTCCTTCCCAGCCCGGTCGGAAACTATCGAGGTTACGGAGTGTGTCTGTCGGACACGGTAAAGGTCGTAGGAACCACACACTGACTCTTAGAATGAAGACAAGAAGGACTTACTGTTTAGTCTGAAATGTTCCCTTTTTTTTTTTGTCGTTGTTGTTGTGACTTTCACTTGTGATATAACCGTCGGAGTATCGTTACTGTAGTTTTACAAACGAGCTTAGAAATCTTTTTGTTGTTCCGTCTTTTCGCGTAATCTCGAAGAGATGTTAGACTCTAAAAATTAAGTCACAGACGGTATTGTTCCACGAACGATTATGTAGAGTCCCGACGGGACTGAAGGAGACACACCCATGGTCGTCTAGTCGATAGGTAGAGTCAATAACAGACCCCCATTATGAACCTGTGAGAAAAGAAAACTAGAAATCGAACGAATAATTATATTCATTTATATGTTTATTTAAAATGGGGGGTTTACCACAACAATAAGTAGGAAACGTGGGTTCGTAAGTGAATGTATTTTATTCAATAAATTAGAAGAAAGTCGATCGGAATAACTTGGGTTCAGAACATCGTCGATAACGATATAAAGTGAACGAAGACGATGGGTACAAACTTCGGTGACTGTTCAGTGTAGTCGTTTATTACGGAGGAGTCCAAAGGTCCCTTTCAAAATGAACCCGCCCTGCATACGATTTTAAGAATCCGGTCTTTTGAACTCTACTGAACGACTGTGGTAAAAACTCCCGGGTGGACGTCGGTGATTCGGCGAAAGGAGAGGTAATGACCCCATTGACAATCTTTGACCCCGGACTTAGTGTTTCTGGTCCCCTCAGTACCAGACGGTACGTCGTGGGATCATTGTCGTTTAATCTTGAACCATGCTCGAGAGACCAAAGAGAGATTTCCATAACGGATAAACAGGTAAAGGACATGTTACTGTATGATCGTATTCTCGGTTCACAATTTTTAGGTCAGATAAGGGACCTGGATTGTGAGACGGATAGAGGGTCATTTAAAGAATGACCCAGGACAGTGTATACCAGTCCAAAGGGTCTATGGTTGAACGGTGAATTAAACTCTCACTTCCGTCGTGTCTGAGTACCAAGTGTCTAAGTTCATCAGTCCTAATCTTAGAACTCAGTTTGTGATAAATGTTCCAGACCTCGTTGATTGGATTTGTAGACCCGGAGGTAACGGAACAGACTTTTTATTTCTGTCATTGTCTTGGGTGGAACGTCACAATAAAACTCCAAACTTATTGAATTATGTATATTATGGTCCTTATCCTTGTCATGACCGATGAATCTTTCTTTAGGTTACAAAGGATGGAGTCCTTATAAATTGAGGACAAAATAACGGTTTTCGATTGTAGTCTTCTTAACCTACACGAACCTATACTTAGAACAGAAAACAAATGAAAAGGACCAAGAAGGTTGACGAAGAGGTTCCGATCAGAGAAAGGGACCCATTCAAACAAATTTGGGATCAAGGAAGTGTCCTTCAAATCCCTATAGACCTACCGACTTTTAAGAGACGGTCAAAACAATATACCCGTTTCGTCGGGTTGTCTCAATATCGAGAATGTTGAGGATACTTACCATATTCGGTCATGGTATGGTAACATAAAGTTGTAATTCTTATCTGAATTTACAAAGACTTAATAAATACCGTAGACATCTTAACTCTGTCTGAATTACTTCTCTTATTTTAGGAGAAAGGTTCTAAGAAACTCGACTCTCTCTCTCCAATATAATTATATATCGTACTATCATAATTAGTTCAACGGTTTACTTCCTTAATATCTGAGTTTCCCTTTTTCAGGTCCTTATCGATTCTATTTAGTAGTTAGAAATTTTTCTTCTCATTACTCCCTGTAAGTGAGATATCCTAGGATTTTCCACGATAATTTGGTG
Source organism: Capra ibex (assembly GCA_006410555.1). Classification (NCBI taxonomy): domain Eukaryota; kingdom Metazoa; phylum Chordata; class Mammalia; order Artiodactyla; family Bovidae; genus Capra; species Capra ibex. The sequence goes on along the minus strand of SJYO01041852.1, from coordinate 51,053,381 downwards.
TCCTTATTTTTATCATGTTATAACCATTTTGTTCTTGTTTGTCTAGACACCTTTAATAATCCTTCGAGTCTGTTTCTGGACTTGTATATACCCCTAAATGCTATTATATTTTAACCGTCGCTTGTAAGTAACCTAATAACTTTTTCGTTCTCTCAAGGTCTTTTTGTAGATGAAGATGAAATAACTGATACGGTTTCGGAAACTGACACACCCAGTGTTGTGTGACACCTTTTAAGAAGTTCTCTACCCTTATGGTCTGGTAGACTGGACGGAGGACTCTTTAAACATATGTCCAGTTCTTCGTTGTCAATCTTCACCTGTACCTTGTTGTCTGACCAAGGTTTATCCCTTTCTCCATACAGTTCCGACACATAACAGTGGTCCGAATAAATTGAATATACGTCTCATGTAGTACTCTTTACGACCTCACCTACTTCGTGTTCGACCTTAGTTCTAACGGTCCTCTTTATAGTTATTGGAGTCTATACGTCTATCGTGGTGGGAATACCGTCTTTCACTTCTTCTTGATTTCTCGAAGAACTACTTTCACTTTCTCCTCTCACTTTTTCAACCAAATTTCGAGTTGTAAGTCTTTTGATTCTTATACCGTAGGTCAGGGTAATGAAATGCCGTTTATCAACCTTTTTGTCACCTTTGTCACTGTCTGAAATAAAAGAACCCGAGGTTTTAGTGACGCCTACCACTAACGTCGGTACTTTAATTTTCTACGAGTGAGGAATCTTCCTTTCAATACTAGTTGGATCTGTCGTATATTTTTCGTCTCTGTAAGGAAACGGTTGTTTCCAGGTAGATCAGTTTCGATAGTAAAAAGGTCATCTTTTATCTTTAAGGTAGGTAAAAGAGTGGACATACCTACACTCTCAACCTGATATTTCTTTGGACTCACGGCTCTTAACTACGAAAACTTGACACCACGACCTCTTCTGAGAACTCTCAGGGAACCTGACGTTCCTCTAGGTTGGTCAAGTAGGATTTCCTTTAGTCAGGACTTATAAGTAACCTTCCTGACTACGATTTCGACTTCGAGGTTATGAAACGGTGGACTACACTTCTTGACTGAGTAAACTTTTCTGGGATTACGACCCTTTCTAACTTCCGTTCTCCTCTTCCCCTGTTGTCTCCTACTCTACCAACCTACCGTAGTGGTTGAGTTACCTGTACTCAGACTCATTTGAGGCCCTCAATCACTACCTGTCCCTCCGGACCACACGACATCAGGTACCCCAGCGTTTCTCAGTCTGTACTGACGAACTGAATTGACTTGACTTTTAACCGTCTTGTTTCGTTAATTATTTATTATATAATAAATTATCTCCTACGACCTTTAGAGTGATACATATTCTTTTACCTTTACCTAGGAGGTAATTACTTTCTTGGTCTATAATTGTTCATATTTCACTTATCTTCTTTTACATCCGACTATAGAAGACTGGAATTCTGTCTGTGTATGAAGTATTTATTTTCAATTTTTCGTGTTTTCATTCCTTTTTACCACCCAATCTAATATAGTCTTCCAAAGATAACCTACTTCCTGTGGTTCTTTCTTAGATTTTTATCTCTTCTTTTATAACTGTCATAAATTTTGGTTGTTTTTCAATTGTAGATCTGATATCTTCCTAGAAGACTTTCAGTTGTTGTCGTTTTTAAGGTTCTAAAAATTACCCTTTCCTATTCTTATATATTGTATTTCTTTTCTTTCTTTCTTTCACTTCAACGAGTCAACACAGGCTGAGACACTGGGGTACTTCACATTTGATGGTCCGAGGAGACAGGTACCCTAAAAGGTCCGTTCTCTTGACCTCACACAACGGTAAAGGAAGAGGTCCCTAGAAGGGCTAGGTCCCTAGTTTGGACCCAGAGGGCGTAACATCCGTCTGCGAAATACCATTATATGTTGTATATCTTCTTCTTTAAATTTTAAAGTTGTGAGTATGTTTCTTTACGGGTTTGAGTTACCAATAGTCTTTTTGTAATAATTTTACTATTCCGATATATAAAAATAGGGATGATGGAACCGTTTTTACCTTGTTACATTTTGTAACACCCCTTACACTCTTGTATCCTTTGGAGAAAGAGACATCCTCCCTCATAACCTACCATGTTTGTATTACTTCTCGGTAGACCGTGATGGACCTTTTGACCCCTATACGTATTCGATAATAGATCACTAAAGATGAGAGTCTCTTTAAGTGTTTGCTTACACTAGTTCCAATGAGGAACGTCGTGAAATAAACTTCCTCGTCAATCTCCTGTACTCACCTACTCATCTATTTTTTATCACACACTCGATTCACGTCGACGTGACAGGTTTTATATTCGATAAACAGTCTATACTAATTAATATAATAAATAAATTTTAAAAATAAACTAAACTTAAATTTAGTTTATCTCAATTTATTTTAATTTTTAAGTCAAGAAGTCCGTGTGATTGATAAGAAATTCACGAGTCATCGGTGTACGTAGGTCACTGATGATACAACCTATCCTGTGTCATTTTTGTAGAGGTAGTAGTTTCTTTCGACCTAAGTTAACATGACAGTACCTCTTCACACTTCGTTAAATTTTTTTCCCTACTTTCCAAGTGCATCATTATTATCCAAGCATTTTCGGATCACGGATATCTTTCCTTAAACTTTGTGCTAATCCACACAATATATTGTAGTAAACATATTTATTTTCATACGTCTCTTTGATTATTATGTGTAACTCAATTTAGTGAATTTAATTTTCCGTGTATAATTGGTTTAACTACCAAAGTAGTTTAACTACCCTGACCTCATCTTACATCCCTGTTTTCCTTTCTTTGCTTGGGTAGATATGTCTAAAATCTCGACTCTCCTCGAAATCCAATACTTCATGTGTGGTAGTAACACAAACAGGAAGACCCGTTCTAATGTTATACTTATTTTGTGCTAAGGATTGTGGTTCCTCGTATATCAAGTAAACCCTGTGTTGAGTTTACAAGTTTCTTTTCCCCATTCTTTTTAATTTACTGACACTATTTGTGGTCTCTTCTTCTCCCTATGTTCTTACACTTCCACCCTTTTTAGACCTCACTACATCCTTTCTACGCTACGGCGTCTCCCCGGAACTACTGCCACCTCCTCTTACTCCGTTACCTTGTTATCCCTTGCCTCATTCTTCGGTACTTCACCTTCCTTACCTTCTTTTAGTCCTTTCTCCAGTCGTTTCCTCTGACCCTTTTTCTCGACGGGTACCGTGTGGGTTAGGTACATTGGTGTAACGTACCAAGTGGACCCTTTCAGACTCAGTACAAGTGACAGGGTCTTTTTAATGATTACGTGGAAAAAGTGAGAGTTCTACTGGGTCACTCCGATATTTTATATATCTTAAATTAAGATGTATGTCTCTCTTTATCCGACCATTTTAACTCTCTATAATTCCTGAAAGACCCACATATGACTAAACTATGTAATATATAGGTTTATTTATAAAGACTCTACAACATTAATGTTCGTGTCCTTGTTTTAATTTTCCATGTGTCAACCTCTTTATTCAAAAAGACAATAGAAATCTTTACCACTCGGCCAGAAACCCCTTTTCCTTTTATTAAATGTATTTTTGACAATAAACACGAAGGTCTGTTACCGGACTGAACTTTATGGAGTAGTTGTAGAGATATTGTCTCTTAATCCAAGATTATTTCGACTGACCTTAAAAGTGGATTATGATACTCCAACAATCTGTGATTGTGATTCAGTGAGATCGACCTCTTTTGGAGTGCCGTCCACCATCGTTTAATTTTGACGGTGTGCATAGGACAATGTATAAACATTCTTGTACGTCCCTTTTTAAGTTAATCCCTTTGAGTTAATGTTAGTCTTACACAACTTGTAAAACTAATGACTTTTATTCAACGATTTTCGTGTTAATGGAGTTAAAACCAATTCTCCAGAACGTCAAGAGGACTAAGCAAGTAACTGTTTTAAAAGAGTCGTGGGATAATTGTTCTCTCCCATCCCCTCTTTCTTTTAGGTAAAACAATCATAAACTCTTTTTTTCAAGATCTACCCTTTCAAATTGGGTCTTTTATGACTTGTCCTAAAAAGTGAAGTCTAGATTTATTTGGGATCTCCGATTCACCATTTCTTAGACGGACGGTTAAGTCCCCTACGTCCAAGTTAGGGACCCAGTCCTTCTAGGGGACCTCTTCCCATACCATTGGGTGAGGTAATAAGAACGACCCTTTAAGGTTCCTGTCTCCTCGGACCGTCCGATGTCAGGTACCCAAGGGTTTTCTCAGTCTGTACTGAATCGTTGATTTATTGTTGTTTTGGATCTAGGTCCTTTGGTTTCCTTATATTTAAAGAGAAAGGAAAGTGTATAAGAGGGTAGATCATTCCGATTATCACCCGTTTTCCTAAGGGTCGTCTTCAACTCGGTACCCTTGGGTGTCTATAGTCTACTTTAGGTCTATACCTTCTAAGGTCCTATCGGAAGTCTTAACAAGTCCTTCGACTTCGGTCGGTGAACCCTTTCCTCCGGAGACTTGTTTGGGGTCGGACCCGATGGAGACGGGAGAAGGTCCGTCAGGACCTGGAGGAGAGGACTCTCAGTTCGTACATTTGTGTTCTCGTTGATCGTCATTATTGTTTTAGTGATTCGTGGGTGTTTTCACGTATAACACTCATCTGTGGGCTGTAGTAGATTAAACTACACCACCTAAGAGTATTATCATATTTAACTCGGAGTCACTCTAATTTATTGTTAAGGTTCCAGTGGGTCTCTTTTTCGTCTCAACCTTGATCTTGTGGTCGTCTCCTAAATGAACTCTCGATTACAAAAGTTGAAAATTTTAAAATGACACTTTTCCTTTTGTCTCCGTTACGTGTGAACGGGTGTTTGGGTAGCACAGAAAACCTTGATGAGGTAAAAGGAGAGGGAGGGTCGGAGATGGATGGAAAAGGGTGAGATAAAGGGTTGTAGGTCGGTATCTCCCCTTCCTTCCTTCTGTAGTAATAAAGGATGGTTTCTGTTCTGGCGGAGACGGAAAAAGTGTAGTATAGGGACCGTTTCTTCTTCCCAACTTAGGTAAAAACTAAACCCCATCCTTTACCGTTGGGTGAGGTCATAAGAACGGGCCTTTTAGGGTACGTGTCTCCTTGGTTTGTCCCGATGTCAGGTACTCCAGTGTTTCTCAACCTGTGTTACTCACTTACTCGTGAGTACTTACGGTAAAAACTAATTAGTTCTGTCTGTCTTTATAGTAGTGTATTTTTTTTATGAAGGACCTAAGGACAAACACGACTCGTCCCACCTTTTGTGTTTCTGAGTAAATTTTTTATTTTTTTCGGGAGTACAATCCTCTAATGATATGTAAAAATACATTTAAGTGTTGGTTCATTAGAAGTTCCTCTTACCCTCTATTGACGATTTACTCACTGCGTCCTTTTCCTACTTGGTCCTCTAGGGTCGTCCCTCTTTTATTCTAGACGAGTACCCCTCGTCTTTTCCGAAAGACTCCAACCATCGTAAATTAGACCTGAAACTTCTAAGGTCTACTCCTTTTCGGAGTAAGGATCCACTCCGAAAATTCTGTCCGTCCTTTGAGGTGGTCCCTATATGTCCTCGGAAATCAAAACGCAAAGTAAATGAAGACAAATAAAATATAACCACGATCACCATTTCTTGGACGGTCGGTTAAGTCCTCTGTATCCTCTACACTCAAACAAGGGACCTAACCGTTCTAGGGAACCTCTTCCCGTACCATTGGGTGAGGTCATGAAAACGGACCTCTTAGGGTACTTGTCTCCTCGGACCTCTTCGGGACCACCCGTCTCTCAGTCTGTTCTGACTTCACTGAATCGTGTGTACGTGTGTATAGTAGAATTAGTGTCAGTCCTTACAGGTTGTTTCGTATCACTTACTTCTATATCCCGATGCCTTTTGTGTAATATAAGGAAACAAACAGTCACCAAAACGGTCCTTATGTCTATACTGAATGAATCTCACTCTTGTTTGATTCCTTTGTGGTTTTGTTTTGTAATTTTCGGATTTTACACCATTATTGACCATATAAAATGAGAACGATGTAAGATAAAGAAATTCCGCAATGTCCCCTGTGCCCAAGAGACGTATTTGATTTTACCCTTTTCGGAGTCCTTTAAACCATACACTTGATTCGTCATTCCTTTTATATAGTGAGTAAAAAGAAGTCACTTTCTTTTACATGGGGTCACTGATGTTTTTTATACTTACATGGGTGCATCGGTAGTACGTAGACGAAAGGTCTAGAAAGGAATAGAATCGTTCCACGGAATGAGACGACAAATCTTATGGTACGTGTCCAGTCCTTTCCTGATAGAGTGATGGGGTCTACGTACTTTAAATGAGAGAAGTCGGTTTAGTAAGGTCGTGGTAGTCATGATGTCCTCGTTTGAGGTACAAAGTGTTCTTTGAGTCCCACACGAGTGTATTCGGTACATTGCTTTCCGTCCTCTCAGATACGAGAACCTCTGTAGACGTACGGATATCGGGTTTACCACCTGGTTCAAGAACTACCTCCTTTTCGAGACGAGAGATTATCTCTGGATCCTCGATTCTTAAAGGTGGGGGGAGTGACGTCGACGAGTTGCACCGGAGGCGACGTCGAGGTGCACCGGTCTAGAGGGGACCAAAGGAACCCTCCTCGAGCGACCAGGGACTCGATACATGACTCGACAATGTTGTTGGTTTTAACGGACGAACGGGTGTCCCAAGGTGTAGACGTGGGAGGTGGACTGGAACAGGAACGACTTAGATTCACGTTCTAGGATGTTCCTCCTGTTTCCGTAGTTTACCACAGGAGAGACGAGAAGCCGTCGTCGTTGTCCTACCCTTAGAGTCGGAGTAACCGTTTCTGATACCCGAAAGGACCACTGAGTCGTCATTTTTAAGACGGACGGTTACGTCCCTTTTTAATCTAAGGAGGGTGGGGCTCGGAACCCTGTAAATGGTCCCGCTGAGAGTTGGACTATAAATGGTTCCATTGAGACAGACGTGACGTAAATGTATAAGGTTTCCAGAATAAGGTATGACAAAAGGTCGCTCTCGAAAGGTTAATAATGAACTGGTTATTACTTCGGGAACACAGGTTTTTTCCCTCACATAAAGGAATTCGTAGTCGTAAGAACTCTTTATCAGAAAAAAGGACCGACCATAAACCGATCCTTACAGTGTACACACAAACAACGAAAATTTTATATTGAGGTGTATGTTCAGGTGTGTTCATCTTTAATTAATTACTAAGATAACTAACCGTGTCAAACGGTTCTGACGGTTATATGGACACCTTTATAAAGATCATATAAAAAGTTAATTACATCTTAGTACAAAAAAAGACTTTTAATTATAGAAGGACTTTTATTACTATTATTACTATACAATTCACCAAATGTCTGTGACCGAGAAAATTAGTAGTCACACTTCATTCATAATAACAGTGCTAAAAACTTTACTTCTTTGATTTCACACTACTATTCCCGTCATAGGGTCCGGAAAGACAATCAGTTTATGTTCCGGACTCCATGGAGGGAATACGAGAAGTATGAAATCAAAGAAGTAAAGTTTTTGACACTATTATTATGAATGAAACTATCAAATGTATACTACCACACCGTGCACATTTTGTCTTACTACCGATACGGACTCGGAATTCAAACTAAGATCGGTCGAGGAGGTGACTTTGTTTCAAAAGAATCGTGTCATCAAATGTGTTACGTTACGGAATGTATTCTAAAATCTTCTTGACCGACTATATTATTTATTGGGAACGGAAAAATAATTGATATTTTGTAATTATAAACAAAAACAATAACAAATCGAGGATTCAACACAGACTGAGAAACACTAGGGTACCTGACATCGGACGGTCCGAGGAGATAGGTACCCTCAAGGGTCCGTTCTTATGACCTCACCTAACGGTAAAGGAAGAGTCCCTAGAAGGCCTGGGTCCCAAGTTTGAGTCTAGAGGACGTAAACGTCCCTAACCGTCCACCTAAGAAGTGGTGACTCGGTGGTCTCTTCGGGTGTCAGAGGTCCAGTTATGTCTTTACCGAGAACTTGGTTTGTTATATACTAAGTAGAGCGGACGAATTTGGTCCAAGGAAAAGGGAGAGATTACGGAAGGACGTGAATAAAGAGATATATATAAAATAATATAGAAACTCACTGACCCTACTTTGGGTTGTAGGAATCGTGGTAGATGTTTCCGGAAGTGATAGAAAAACCTGGTTGGAAAGGTCGGGACACGACGGTATGGTACACGACTAGGAGACTTAAAGAGGGTAAAAGGACCTGTGTGGTGTAGGAACGTATTATATTCTATTGTACGGAAACGTGTACGAGGTAGGAAAACGGATTTCAAAGAGGATAGGAGTGGTAGGAGAAGACCCTTTGAGGATATGTAGGAGGGTTTGGGTTACCTTTGCAATGGAAGAATTACTTTACAGAACCTAAAATATTCTGTTTTTAGTCAGGAAGGGTGGAGACACGAGAATCTGGTGCGACACAGGGTGACGTGTCGTTAGGAGAACCACTACTGTCCCCGATGTCGAAGTTCCTGTTCGTGAAACACCTTACGTGATATGTGTGAGTTATTTATAAACGATTTAAATACAGAAGATAGAAAAACATCATTTAAGTTATTATTTGAGGTTTACCGTCAAAGAATATTATTAACGGTGAACTTTTCCTTTTATTTGTTCCAGTACTTAGTTGTACACGGAACCACCTCCATTTGACCGTTCCCTGGTTTTATCTTTCTGTCTATGGATCTCATCTGTCTCCCTATTTCTGTACGTTTACTAAAGGAGATCAATAGTGAAGAGAGTAGACCCGTGTACTATCCTTCGTTTCTTGTTTGGTGACCGTCAACTGAAGACTACTTCGGGTCCTCCGATCCTGACAGTTCAGGACCGACGATTTCCTAGGAAGGCGACACATTAGTCCTCTCGTCTACCGTCTCGACCACAAATTCGTTGAGTTGATGATGCGTCGTCCTACGGACGGTTTCCTACACAAGTTGTTTACACATAACAATACCAACGGTACGCCGGGTCTTACCTTCCAATGCAGGTGGGTCTCTACCTGGTGGACTCGGGTCGACTGTTTCCGTCCTAACTGAAGTCCTTAATCGAAACCTAGCAGAGGTCGTGTACTTGTTTCAGGTGGCTCCGGGACCATAAGATGTGCTTTGTGAATCCGAACCTTTCACAAGTTTTGTCGACTTCGTCATAGGGTGGTCACAGATTTTTTTGGTCATTTCCGAGGACACCTATTAAAGTAAGATTTTTCGTGTCATAAGGAGACAGGGACCGTCCGTCTTCATTCGTATTTTAATTTGATCGACTGAACAAAACACGTTAATATATTGTGTCTGAAAACCACAATCTTTTATGGACGGTTTCTGACTAAAATCAAAATACATTAATTAAAAAAGTCACACCAAGATTTCTTGTTGAAGGATACCTCCAATTAGAACTAACAAAAAATATTATTTAGGTATAGTAGTTTTGTTTACAAGTATTGTTGCATATAATAAAAGAAAGGATACCGTCTTCCGGCGGAGAGGAAAACGGAATTATAATTATAGTCAAGTCAAGTCAAGTCAGCGAGTCAGTACAGACTGAGAAACGTTGGGGTACTTAGTGTCGTGCGGTCCGGAGGGACAGGTAGTGGTTGAGGGCCTCAAGTGAGTCTGAGTACAGGTAGTTCAGACACTACGGTAGGTCGGTAGAGTAGGAGCTAGCAGGGGAAGAGGAGGACGGGGGTTAGGGAGGGTCGTAGTCTCAGAAAAGGTTACTCAGTTGAGAAGTGTACTCCACCGGTTTCATGACCTCGAAGTCGAAATCGTAGTAAGGGAGGTTTCTTTAGGGTCCCGACTAGAGGAAGTCTTACCTGACCAACCTAGAGGAACGTCAGGTTCCCTGAGAGTTCTCAGAAGAGGTTGTGGTGTCAAGTTTTCGTAATTAAGAAGTCGTGAGTCGGAAGAAGTGTCAGGTTGAGAGTGTAGGTATGTACTGGTGACCTTTTTGGTATCGGAACTGATCTACCTGGAATCAGTCGTCTCTTTACAGAGACGAAAACTTATACGATAGATCCAACCAGTATTGAAAAGAAGGTTCCTCATTCGTAGAAAATTAAAGTACCGACGTCAGTTGTAGACGTCACTAAAACCTCGGGGTTTTTTATAATTATAGTTTAGTATATTTTCACTATGGTTCAATGGTCCGATTTTCTTCTATCATAACTCCCAACTCGTCTTATTCGGTCTTCTGACGTAATAAATTATCTAAATCTAACAGTGGATGACACAGTGTTTTAAAAGAGGAGTATTTAACTTAAAATCTTATGTCACTAATTCGAGTGTTTTCACATAAAAAAATTTGACTCTATATTAACTGTATATCGTAGATTGACAAAGATCCACATACTGCAATACTAAACCATAAACATATATGACACTTTACTGGCGATATTCTTCAGGTCAATTGTGAGTAATGGTATGTATTGATGTTGTAAAAAAGAATACTACTCTTGAAAAGTCTATACGAGAGAATCGTTAAAAGTTTATATGTCATATCATGATAATTGTTGTCAATGGTAAGACATGTATTATAGTATATTGAATAAACAAAATATTGACATTTAAACATGGAAAACTGGGGGAAAGTGGGTAAAATAAAAGTGGGTGATATGGAAACCGTTTGTAGTTAGACAAGAGACATAGATACTGAAACCCTCTAAGAAAAAAAAAAATAAAAAGAATACCCTCAATCTAAGGTGTATATTCACTCTAGTATAACAACGAAAGAAATAGACTGAATGAAGTGAATCGTGTTACGGTATTTCCTGGTAAGTACTCTAGTGTTTACCGTTCTAAAGGAAGTAAAAAGACCAACTTTTTGTATATACATAGTATAAAAGAAATTGGCGAATAGTTAACTACCCGTCAATCCAACAAGACATAGAACCGATAACGTTTATTACGTCTTTACTTGTAAGTCTCACGTATATATAAACCTCAATCACAAAAACAAAAGAAATCTATTTGTGGGTCGTCACCTTAACGACCTAATATACCATCAAGATAAAATTCCAAAAATTCCTTGTGGGTATGATAAAACGTGTCACCGACGTGGATAAACATAAAAGTGGTTATCACATGTTCCTAACGGAAAAGAAGTGTAGGAACGGTTGTGAACAATAAAGAACAGAAAAACTACTGTCAGTAAGATTGTCCACACTCCACTACAGAGTACCAAAACTGAAGATAAAAGAACTCTTAATGAACTCATGGAAAAATACATGAACAACCGGTAAACATTCAGAATAAACCTTTTTACAAGTAAGTCTGGGAGACGGGTAAAAAATTAACGTAATAAACGGAAAAGTGATAACTTAAATATAAAACTTATAATTGGGAAATAATCTACATACTAAACGTTTATAAAGGAGGGTAAGACTTCCACCTGAAAAGTAAGACATCTACCAAAGGGGACGGCATGTTTTCGAAAAATCAAATTCCATCGGGTTGAACAGATAAAAATGTTAGTTTACTAAAAAATTATTCTAAGGTCTAATTTAGGGTCACAGAGGTGAATGTTTAATTGAACCTGTTTTTGAGAAATTCTGAATCAAAGGAATAAACATTTAACACATATTATTACACATGTCACAACAACCTTTCTACCGTACTTTACTATACTCAGATCTTGTAACATATTACGTACTATCCTTAAGTTATTTATCATCAGTAAATGAACAAATAATAATAATAATAATAATAATAATAATAATAATAACTTGAGGGGTTCCTGTAAATATTCGATCTTAGATAAAGTTCGAGAGCTTTAGACCAAGTGTTTGTAAAAGGTAGGTGTCAGTTATTTATTATTTTCCATGTACGTTTAGTTGTTCTCAGAGTGTTAACAAAACCCCATTACAGTGGTATTTCCCTGACATTATTTTCCCCCCGAGTATATTTTGTCACCCTACTTTTTGAGTCAACACATTGGATAACTTTTCCACTGTATGAACTCCTGAAAGGTCTGTTATTTTCAAGAATCGATTCAACATCTTACCGATTTCATAAGAAATAATACCCTCTAAATCATTCGAAAGTTGATCTGGAGACTTCTGAGTTTTTTCCTGTCAATCACTTTTTGAAACAACTACTTTTAACTCAACTAATAAAAAGACCCTGTGTACCTATAAATTAATGAGTCGTCCTTTTTATAAACTCTTTCTGAGTATACCACTCTCATTAACTCTTTATATTAATCTACTATTTTTACAGTCAATTTTAAAGTAGTTATCCTCCCTCGAGGATGAACTTCCCCCAAATTGGGTCTACCCTAGGTTCCTACAGATTTGTGTCTACCCAATTGATTTCTTAGTAGTGACGTCGTCAGTTACTTTTAATGAAATAAAACAGTAATGATGGAATCATTTAAACTCGTTTGAGGTCATCTGTCACCTCCTGTCTCCTCGGACCTCACGACGTCAGGTACCCCAGTGTCTCTTAACCTGTTCTGAATCGTTGACTTGTTGTCGTTGTGTCATTTTAATAGTTTTCTAGTTTCGTGGTGAGGATGGATCGACGATGGATCTTTCTGTAGAGATCACTTTAAGTACGAGTACTTTATTTCATCGATATGATAAAAAAGTATTTCAAGATGGTACATTTTCCCAGTACCCAATAGATTATAAAAACAAACAAATTAAATACTCCTATTTGAGACGTCGAAAGTCCTAGGGTCTTCCTTTAACCCTACATGTTTGTTAAATCGACTTCTCGTAAATTACTCCCTGGGTAAATGTCTTCAGACTTGTCGTAATTCATTTGGTTGTCCGAACTACTTCGTGGGTTCACGACCGTTTTTCTCCTTCGACAATGATGCAAACTCAAATTACATATGTCTCGTGTCTCAGTCTGTGCTGACTTCGCTGAATCGTCGTCGTCGTCGTCGTCGTCGGGTTGTTTTCTACATCAGCACCCTTTCCCTGGTTCTCCTTAAGTTTCAGACGGATTCCACGTGGAGTCTTACTTCCCTCGTCTCTTTTATTTATGGAGACAAAGGACGGAGGGAGTCTAAAGGACAAGATCAGAGGAAGACTGACTACAGTCTCCCGTTTCGTGAACTTCAGTCTGTGATTTCCGTAAACTCACCACGTCAAACAATCCAGACGGGTGTCGTTTGGTCTCTTCCTCTCTTACTTAGACCTTTCCTTTTGTCTTTCATTACTTGGGTTAGTCGGTGTTTAGTCTACTAAGGAAAGTAAGAAAACCCTCAGGTAAATAATACATAGAAGTTTTGTTCTCTTATTCCTACTACCATTAGGAGGAAATTAGGATCCCCCTTCCTTTAGTATGGTCATTGTTCTAGACGACTCTTCCAACATCGTGACCCCAATTTGACCACCCGAGTCGGTGTGTAATTTAGGACAGAGTTGATGAATAAACGACACACTCAAACCCGTCAATTAGGGACGTTTGGAGTCGGAAGAGTCGATATTTTACTTCTCTTTTTATAGAGACGGTACGTCTCAACATTCTTTATTTACTCTATTACGGAGAATGCACAAATCGTACCGAAGGGACCAGAGAGTTTGTCATTTCTTTCGTGGACGTTAAGTCATCTGGGTCAAAGGAAGGGACCCGTCCTTCTAGGGGTCCTCTTCCCTGACCGTTGGGTGAGGTGATAAGAACGGACCCTCTAGGGTACTTGTCTCCTCGAACCGTCGATGTCAAGTACCCCCAGTGTCAGTCTGTGTGACTCGTTGTTTTGTCCGTGTGTATCTCGGAACCTTTAATTTTATACACAAAGAAGAACAAAAGTCGTTTGAACATATTCAGTACCTACAAAGTAAATCGAATTAAAGTCTTTACCGCAAACCTTTCTGTAACGAAAGAAAAGACTTTAGTTGAAGTCACTGGAAGAGTGTCACCCTGATAGAAGGAAGATATTATCATACCCCTCTTATGATTAATGGAGACGAGGTGACAATAATAGGTACGAGGTCAGAGGAAACATCAATCTTTTAGGAGACTCTGGAGAAACCCGTCTCGTATGTCACTCTCGGATAAAAAGAGTCGGAGACACACCAATCGACGTCGGTATGTTGATTCAGGAACGGTCATATTCGTCGAGGGTTCGGTGTGAGAATTTAATCCGTCTAACAGAATGTGAAAGAGAAAATTTATTTGACCCTTCGTACCTTACTCCGGGTGGGACTTCCCTCCACGTCATTCAATCTTCTTGGCGAATATCTTTTCTCTGTCAGACATGGGGACGTGATGGAGGTTGAGTCTGAAGAAACTCTCTGTTTATATGTAGCAGATGGAACAAATTTTCTTATTGGATACACACTAAACCCGAAGGGTTCACCGTGATCAGCATTTCTTGGACGGACGGTTAAGTCCTTTACATTCTCTGTGTCCAAGCTAGTGACCTACTTATTCTAGGGGACCTCTTCCCGTACCGTTGGACGAGGTTATAAGAACGGACTTCCTACGTTACCTGTTTCCTCGGACCGTCCGATATCAGGTACTCCAGTGTTTCTCGACCTGTGATGACGTCACTGAATCGTACGTGTGTGTACGTACCAAGTGTATCTACTAACTTTTTATCTATATATCTGACTATATCTGTATATCTATATATACGTATATATTCATATCTACACAAATATATATATATATATATATATATATATATCTCTCTCTCTCTCTCTCTCTCTCTCTCTCTCTAAATACAACTCTATTCGATCTCTATCTCTGTTTCTCTATCCTACTCCTTCTGTAGTCTGTCTCACTGAATCTTTGGTCGTGTTTAGGAACCCATGACGGGTTTTGAATTACAAAACAACAACAACAACAACAACAACAACGAAAATCGATGTTCTAAATCCCTTTTTTCATTTTATCTCACTGTTATTATTGGAACAGGTCTCTCTTAAGAACATCGATAAAAGTCCGAGAAAAGGAGGAGAAATAGTCCCCGAAAAGAACGGTCCTGATAGAGGGTAAGGTCTTTTCGTTTAGTTCCATGACTCAAACTTCCGTCCAAGTTCTTCCTACTTAGTTGAGTCCAGAGATTTAGTCC
Organism: Capra ibex; assembly: GCA_006410555.1. Lineage (NCBI taxonomy): Eukaryota > Metazoa > Chordata > Mammalia > Artiodactyla > Bovidae > Capra > Capra ibex. The sequence goes on along the minus strand of SJYO01041852.1, from coordinate 51,038,253 downwards.
TGACTCTTGTTTCGAACCATGAGGAAAGAGTAAAGGAAACCAAGACCGGAGACACTGGAGGTTTCTTTGCCTCGAATGTCAAAAGAGTCTCATGTTCCGTAGGCACTAAGTAGAGGACCGACAAAGTCGCCCATCCTGTTACGGTCCTCCCGTCAAGAGTTCCCTGCACCCTCCTGCCTCACTCTCGTCACTGTGACACCGTCTCGGACCCTCTTCGGAGAAGAGATTCGTCTTCGAATTACTCGTACACGAGACGTGCGTAGTGAAAAACTTAGACGTGACGAAGGGACTTTCGGCAGAAAATTTTAGGATCAACGTTTTTATCTCTTGTATTCTGAGTTTCCTTAACACTTTCATAAGATTCTCACGGACAAGCTCCAGTCGGACGCCGATTGTCAACCGTTCCAGTCCTAACGTTAGACTTAGAGACACGCAATCACCGAGTCAGTACAGGTTGAGAAACGTCGGGGTACCTGACATCGGACGGTCCGAGGAGACAGGTACCCTAAGAGGTCCGTTCTTATGACCTCGCCCATCGGTACGGAAAGCATAAAAGGGGTGGGTCCCCAGTTTTGACCCAGAGAACGTAACGACCGTCTTAGAAATGGTAGACTCGGTGGTCCCTTCGAGATTAGATTCAAATGGACCGAGGTTTCAGATACGAAAAGAAGTGGTTTGAAGTGAAAGAAGTGAATATTTATATATGTATATATACAAAAGTTTTATTATGGATAGAAATTCCTTATGATACTCCTATTTCGTACTATGATTGTGTGCAACAATGACAAATTGTATCTTTCACCAATTATTATTATAGACAATTATATGAACGATAATGATAATAATAACGTGATTTTGTGATATTTTCGTCATATACTATTTAAAACAGATTACAATTGACTATTATCTATCATTTCTCGTATCTAAAATCTGGGACAGTCAAGAATTCGGAGTACCTCACAAAGTCGTAAAGTAATACGGGAGTCACTTCCGTTTGAATACGACATTAAAAGACTGGACACGTAGAGATAAAAGGAGGGACACTTCGTGTTTTCGTTTCTCTACCTTTATCTCCAGTAAACAATTTCATGGATCCGAGAGCCCGGACAAAGTCCTTGAGATCTCTCATTTATATATCAGAGAACAAACTTTCCACCCGATTAGGTACTTTACTAGTAAATAGAAGGTGGGTAAATTATTCCGTTTCATGTCAGTGTCTATTTTCTATTATATGATTTATTCTGTTTTATTTAATTCTCTTTACTTTCGTGTGGATTTTGTCATTTTCCATTTTAAATTTTCCTCGAGGGTTCTTATTTTTCTTCAAATTACATTAGTTACTTTTGATTTACTTTGATTCGCTTATTTTCGACCCTTTTTATATGATCTCTTTATTTTATAATATTGGTTTCAGTGTCATCTGATTCTTTTCATTCTATTTCTCTCGGGTCTTTGTAAAATTTTTATTTTGTTTTTTTATGAACTTTTATATTTTAATTGGTCAATTCTGTAATACTCCACACTTTTATTACAGTTCCTTAAAATAATCTTACATATTTACTCCGACGAAGATTCTGAGTTTCGTATTTAGGAGTATACCTTTGATAGGTCTGAAAATTCCGGTTAATGAATCAAGTCAAGTCAAGTCAGTCAAGTCAGTGAGTCAGCACAGGCTGAGAAACTCTGGGGTACTTAGCGTCGTGCGGTCCGGAGGGACAGGTAGTGGTAGAGGGTCTCAAGAGAGTCTGAGTGCAGGTAGCTTAGGCACTACGGTAGGTCGGTAGAGTAGGAGACAGCAGGGGAAGAGGAGGACGGGGGTTAGGGAGGGTCGTAGTCTCAGAAAAGGTTAGTCAGTCGAGAAGAGTACTCCACCGGTTTCATGACCTCGAAGTCGAAGTCGTAGTAAGGAAGGTTTCTTTAGTGTCCCAACCAGAGGAAGTCTTACCTGACCAACCTAGAGGAACGTCAGGTTCCCTGAGAGTTCTCAGAAGAGGTTGTGGTGTCAAGTTTTCGTAGTCAAGAAGCCACGAGTCTGAAGAAGATTTGATATTTACTGTAGTGGTTCATCTGTCCATGAGTTTAGTTGTAAGATCGTCAACTAGAACTGAGGAACGAGTAGTGGGGTGTAGGTTCGTTAGTCCTTCAGGATAGATAAGTGGATGTTACAAATAAAACTTTGGTAGGTAAAGAACAGTGAAGATAACGATCGTAAGACAAAGTTTCCGGGTGATAAAGACTCCAAAATAAGTACGAGCGGTAGTTAGAGATGAGGTACGTCTCTAGTCTTATTGGGAAATGTTTCGGTCTTACCAGTGGAGTAAACGGTAAGGGGAGTAATTTTTGTAACTTATGGAAACAGAAGGTAGATATGGTCTTCGGTCTGGAGAATGGTACTGGACATCCTAGGACGTGTCGTACAGAGGAAGATTAAGAGATTTGATGAAAGTGTCGGAGTGAAGACACAGTTCGAGTACTAGAAGGGTATCCAAAAAGGAAGTTAAAAGAATATCGTGGGTTTTGTACGGTCAAGAAAGGACGGAATCTCGTAGTCGTGGACGAACTTACGTCTTTTCGAGATGTTAGTCTTAAGGGTCGAGGGTCCCACCGAAAATACCGTCGGAGTAACATTACAAGGTTCAGAATCGAAGTTCAGAGCCTAGGATTTTGTCTGGAGGAGACTAGTGGGTTTAATTTATTTGGGAAAAAGATTAATGAGAGTTAGAATCTGGGACAATTGAAGTATCATTAAAAGATAGACATTAAATCGTGGACAAGGATTATAAACGGACAGGGAGAGGGGGTCATCTTACATTCGAGGTACTCTGTCCTGTTGTCGATGCATTAAGTTGTAACATATATTGACCGTGAACCGTACCTCGGTCTGCGTAGACGCACAGAGGATTTATGAAGACTTACTTTAAAGTACGACACCCGAAGGAAAAGTTTCGAAACCGTAGGGATTATCTGTTTTTAGGAAGTGTAGTCTTGGTTCTTTGTCTTTCGTTCTACGACTCAGGACCACGGGAAGGGGATGTAGACCGTAGAGAACGGGGTACACATGACAGAGGGTGTCTATAATCACATCCTGTGGAGTCATGTCGTTCTCCTTTATGACGTCGGACCGAAGAATTACGGACATTAAACGTTAGACCAGTGTCAGAGGGAAGGACGTCGCTAAGAAACAAGAACTTGTTGTATTCCAACTTGTTGTGCCGTAACGGTAATCACGGTGAATAATACCAAGTTGTATTGTTTGTGTGTAACCAGGTGTCTTTTCTCCTGCATATTAATTTCGATTTCTTACACGATGTTTATTATTTAACGTGGGTTGGTTAGAGAGTTTCCAATAACGTTTTATTTTCATATAAAAATTTAATTTTAAAAATTCATTTAATCCTAATTTAAAATTTTAAATTGACTTAATTTCTATAGAGTCTCTGATTTGACAGTGAGTTATGTCCAGAGTAAATGTAGTCTGGTATTCGTACTCATGGAAATAAAGGCCACTCTGGTTTTATTTGATAGTAGAGAAACGAGGACCATAAATGTTCCTAATGTCTCCTGTCCTTGGTCCTTTTTCGTATCGTAACCAAGGTCATCCGACCGGCACTCCCTGTTTTAGTCGATTTTATATTCTTCCTATAAGTTGTGTTCGGGTTTGTTAATGTTCGTTTGTAAGTCTTCAAAAGTCGTTCTATGTATATGACGATTCTCAGATGTAAAACTTCTCATTTTTATTTATCTAAAGAAGAGGTCTTTTTGAGGTATATTTAGCTCTATAGAGAGGAGTGTCACGTTTTATTTATTGACAGTGATAAGGACTGTAGTCACAAAATTTGACCTAGGAAAAGTTCTCAGTTTTTGAGTTACTTCCTTATTCGATCTGGGAAACGTTTCAGATCGTAGTTCGAAGTACAGTTTGGTAGGAGGTGACTCAGGACTACGAGGTATCGTGAACGAGTTCCACTTAAGTCTTTGATTCGTTCTGTTGAAATAAACCCCGTTCGTTTTCTTTGTCTCATCTCAGAGTGACGTTTGTGTCAAATGTCTACTTGTTTCTTCCATTGAAACTTCCATAATATTTCCATAGGTCATTAGAGACTCTTTCTATATCCTTAATTTAACATCTTCCTTTCTTTACGAATATCGATACGTGTAACAGGGATCATATGTTGACCTTTTTCATACTTAACTATTATATCAGGAGTGGGAGGGGGGTTGTACAAAACCATTATTGGGTTAGTCGTATCCGACTATGTAGTGTTGTCCAATTTTTTACATGTAATTTATCTTCAGTTAGAGGTCGTTGGTAGACTATAGGTTGGTAGAATCCTTAAATCACCCGAACAACAAATGATTGACTACGAATGTTTGGTTACTCGGTTTGTATATGAAACCTGACCAAATTCTCAAACAGACGACGAATCCTCAATCACTTAACTGTGATAAGAAAATTAAGTCACATACTACTAAAATATGTTTGAAAATTTTAAAAGATCGTTAACGAGGTTCGTTCTATAGAAAATTTCTAATTTCGACAAACCCCCCTCTTCAGGGTTAAACCCCCATAGAACTCCCTTTTTTCACCCGGACCCCGACCCTATCCTCATCTTCGAGTCTTCCTCGTGTCCTCTTACCGAAGTGACGAGACATCCTTTGTTTCTTAGAGAAAGGAAAGTTTCTTTCCCCTCTCCTGTAAATCCAACGAAAGTCCAGAACCGTTAATATTTATGACGACTTTACTTGTGACCCCACATACACAAAAAACCTTATACGAAAAGAGGTCTATATACGGGTCTTTACCTTGACGTCCTAGTATCCCATCGAGATAAAAATCAAAAAATTCCTTGGAGGTATGTCATGTCCGACGTGGTTAAATATAAGGTGATTGTCACATCTGAGCACCCCAGCGTTTCTCAACCTTTGCTGACTCGCTGCCTTGACTTGACTTGACTTGACTTGTGATACCTTCCTAAGGGAAAAGAGGTGTAGGAGAGGTAAATGAAAAACATCTAAAAAAACTACTACCGATAAGACTGGATACACTCCACTACCCAGTAATACCAAAACTCAACACAAAGAGATTATTAAATCACTACAACTCGTAGCAAAGTACACAAAAAATTGGTAGATACACAGAAGACACCCCCGGAAGGGTCCACAGAGTCACCATTTCTTAGACGGACGGTTACGTCCTCTGTGTCCTCTGGGGTTAAGTTAGAGACCTAACCCTTCTAGGGACCTCCTCCTTTACCGATGGGTGAGTCATAATAACGGACTTTATAAGGTAACTGTCTCTTCAGACCTCCCGATATCAAGTCCCCAGTGCTTCTCAGCCTGTGCTGACTTGTTGACTTGCGTACAGAAGAAACCTTTTTGCAGATAAATCTAGACGAGTAAAGAACTGATCCAACAAGAAAAAAAAAAAAAAATTAACTCGACGTACTCGACAAACATATAAAACCTCTAATTAGGGAACAACTAACGAAGTAAAAGTTTATAAAAGAGGGTAAGATTAGACAATCAATTCAAATGTCAAAGGAAACAACACGTTTCCTTAAATTTTTCTATGTACACGGGTTTTAGATAATTAAACGATTCGTACAAATTTCGTAAAAAATTCGGTCAAACATTTTAAAGAAACGTTGTATGTTTTAACTTAGTTACTGATGTCCATTCTTTTTATTTCCACTTTTTATAAAAAGAAGTCAAATTTAAATACAAAAGTCTCCATTAATAAAGAAAAGACGGAATACTTTTTCAGTCCTTCGTGGACATTACAAATCTTACTTACTAAAGGAAAACCCTTTACGATATTTACACCCTAAGTTCAAACGGAACAACGTCTAAAACACCAAAAAGACAAAGAAAAATTCTCGTACTTCTCTAAGAAAAAAAAAAGAATATTCTGGAGACTACTTAAAAATAAGTCAGTAAATATAAAAATTTTGTAGTAATTGATCACCAAGACATTATATAACAGAAGTCTGACACTAAAAGTATAAAAGGTGAAAAACTCTATCTAACTTAACCATAAACCGAGATGAATCAATATACATGTACCTCGTATAACTAATACATTTTGGATACCTCGAGAGATAACTACTCCAACTTCAAAGTCATATGTATGGAAAGGTCAAATAAAGATATAATTATTTTCTTTCCTTAAAAAGTTAGTTATTTTTATTCTGATCTTTCCCTTCCCTCCTTAAACCGTTACAAAAATCCGTTTCATGTCATCTCAATACTTTCGTATTAGTTCGAACCATCGACTCTCATGTCTGAGACCTAAATCTTTCGGAACGAGATCCTCATTTGTTGCTTCATCCCGTTTCCGATTATCTCAGAACAGTTCTCTTATATAACCAGTGTCGTTTGTGGGAGAAGGTGGTTGTGTTCTCTACTGAGATGCGTACCTGTAGTGGTCTACCAGCTATGACTTTAGTCTAACTAATGTAAGAAACGTGGGTTTCTACGTTTCTTACCGAGATATCTCACCCGTTTTCGTTCTGGTCCTCGACGGACACCAAGTCTAGTACTTGAAGAACAACGTTTTAAGTCTGAATTTAATTTTATTCATCCCTTTTGGTGATCTGGTAAGTTCATACTGGATTTAGATTGGGGAATACTAATATGTTACCTTCACTGTTTGTCTAAATTCCCTAATTTAGACTATCTCACGGACTTCTTGATACCTACCTCCAAGTACTGTGACAGTTCTGGTAGAGGTTCTTTTTCTTTACATTTTTCCGTTTTACTAACAGACTCCTCTGGAATGTTTATCGACTCTTTTCTTCTCTTCGATTTCCGTTTCCTCTTTTCTTTTCTATATAGGTAGACTTACACCTCAAGGTTTCTTATCGTTCCTCTCCATTCTTTCGGAAGGAGTCACTAGTTACGTTTCTTTATCTCCTTTTGCTATCTAACCTTTTCCGATCTCTATGGTTCTTTTAATCTCTATGGTTCCCTTGTAAAGTACGTTTCTACTCGTGTCATTTCCTGTCTTTTACATACCTGGATTGAATTCGTCTCTATAATTTTTCTCCACCGTTCTTATGTGTCTTTTGATATGTTTTTGTAGAATTACTGGGTCTATTAGTTCTACCATACTAGTGAGTGGATCTCAGTCTGTAGGACCTTACACTTCAGTTCACCCGGAATCCTTCGTAGTGATACTTGTTTCGATCACCTTCTCCACCTTAAGGTCAACTCGATAAAGTTTACATTTTCTACTAGGATACTTTCACGACGTGAGTTATACGGTCGTTTATACCTTTTGAGTCGTCACCGGTGTCCTGACCTTTTCCAGTCAAAAGTAAGGTTAGGGTTTCTTTCCGTTACGGTTTCTTACAAGTTTGATACTGTGTTAACGTGAGTAGAGTGTCCTATCGTTTCATTACGAGCTTTAAGAGGTTCGTTCCGAAGTTGTTATGTACTTGACTCTTTAAGGTCTAGAAGTTCGACCTAAAACTTTTCCGTTTCCTTGGTCTCTAGTCTAACGGTTGTAGACGACCTAGTTGTTTTTTCGTTCTCTCAAGATCCTTTTGTGGATGAAGCCGGAATAACTGATGTAGTTTCGGAAACTGACACACCTAGTGTTATTTGACACCTTTTAAGACTTTCTCTACCCTTATGGTCTGGTGGAATAGACGGAGGACTCTTTAGACATACGTCCAGTTCTTCGTGGTCAATCTTCGCCTGTACCTTGTTATCTGGTCAAGGTTTGACCCTTTCCTTATGAAGTTCCGACCTATAACGGTGGGTGAATAAATTGAACATACGTCTCATGTAGTACGTTTTACGGTCCGACTTACTTTGTGGTCAACCTTAGTTGTAACGACCCTTTTTATAGTTATTGGAGTCTATACGTCTACTGTGGTGGTAATACCGTCTCTCACTTCTTCTTGATTTCTCGGAGAACTACTTTCACTTTCTCCTCTCACTTTTTCAACCGAATTTTGAGTTGTAAGTCTTTGATTATAGTACCGAAGACTAAAATAGTCAAGTACCGTTTATCTACCCCTTTGTTACCTTGGTCACTGTCTGAAATAAAAGAATCCGAGGTTTTAGTGACGTCTACCACTGACGTCGGTACTATACTTTTCTACGAACGAAGAACCTTTTTTTCAATACTGGTTGGATCTGTCGTATAATTTTTCGTCTCTGTAATGAAGTGGCTGTTTACAGGTAGACCAGTTTCGATACCAAAAAGCATCAGCACACACATAGACTCTCAACCTAGTATTTTTTCGACTCGTGACTTCTTAACTACGACAACTTGACACCATAACTTCTTCTGAGAACTCTCAGGGAACCTGACGTTTCTTTGTATTGATCAGTTAGGATTTACTTTATTCAGGACTTACAAGTAACCTTCCTGACTACGACTTCGACTTCGAGGTCACGATACCCGTGGACTACGTTTCTTGACTGAATAAACTTTTCTGGGATTACGACCCTTTCTAACTTCCGCCCTCCTCTTCCCCTACTGTCTCCTACTCTACCAAACCTACCATAGTGTTCTAAGGTAGTACAAAGCTACCTGTACTCAAACTCGTTCGAGGTACTCAACCACTACCTGTCCCTTCGGAGTACACGACGTTAGGTACCCAAACGTCTCAGCCTCTGCTGACTCGTTGACTTGACTTGACTTGACTCTAAAACGAGGTGGTGAAGACGACACCTAGAAACCCATCCAAAGAATTAGAGAGTATTGGGGTCAGGAAAATAAAAATTTTCCCCTTTATTATCGTAGATACAGTGTTTCGAGTCTCTTAAATCACTCTAGAACGTACACTTCGTCAATGGTGACACGGACAAAGTTTCCCGAGTCATTTACATTCTAAAAATTTTTCATTATTTGAGAGAGGATAAAATATTCAAAATATAAGTCTATACCACTCCGGTTAATCATCTGTTAACTGTACGCTGTCGTACGTACGTACGTAACCTCTTCCTTTACCGTTGGGTGAGGTCATAAGAACGGACCTTTTAGGGTCCCTGTCTCCTCGGACCACCCCCCGGCAGATACCCCAGCGTGTCTCAGCCTGTGCTGACTGCGCTGAAGCGTCGTCGTTGTATGTTAGTCAATACAGACTGAGAAACGTTGGGGTACCGACATCGAGTGATCAGAGGAGACAGGCGCCCTAAGAGGTCCGTTCTTATGACGTCACCTAACGGTAAGGTAAGAGGTCCCCTAGAAGGACTGGATCCCTAGTTTGGACCCGGAAGACGTAACGACCCTCTAAGAAACGGTAGACTCGGTGGTCCCCTCGAGAATATCGTTATTATGAGTCTCAAGAGTTCTCCTTCCTCGTGTCGTCCAGTACGTACCTGGTTTGTGACTTATGTCCAAAACCGGTTTCTTGTACACGTTCTCCGAAAGAACACCAAAGGTGTCCTTTCCGTTTCGTCCCCCGCGTCCAAATCTTAACCGATTAAACTTATCGACTTTACCTGGGACTCCCTTTTCCCAACAGATCACCGGTCGAATCGGAATCTTACTGACCTCGTTTCCCTGTCTCCGGGACTCACACTCTCTCTTCTACCGACTCCCATACAAGAGTCCCAGTAACCAAACGTACACTTACCGAGAGAGATCCTTCATTGAGAGAGGTCCTCCCGTACGGAAGGTCACAGTCGTTCCGGGGTCTACAGTTTCGCAGTCTTTTATGTCTTTTTGTTCTGAAAAAAATTTATGTAGAAGTCGATGTGCAAACTAAGAGAAGACGGTGTCTAAAATCATCCTCAAACTTGTAAACGGTCCTTTACCGAACATATTTATCTTGTGTTACAAAGACAAATAATTTTAACGGTAAAGATCTAGATGAGACATCAGTTATTATTGGTAATGGTATTTTCATAGTCCTATTGTACATGTAGAATTTAAATGTCACAATATACGTTTATATAAAGGTAAAAAAGTTAATTTTTTCTGGTGTGTCAGTCGTCGAACGGTCCGATATATATAGGTGATTGGATAGGTCTCTGTATGTCTCTTGAAACATGCAGTAAGTAAACGAGTTGTTTCACCGTTTTACCGATGTCTGGTTCATATTCTCTGATTCATCACCCTTGATACAATCTTTTTCCTCCTCTCTATTTATTATAAGTCCTTCATCTTAGTTCTGATGAACCCCAGATTCTCTGTTATTGGTTCCTACCGGTAAGGTAACACTCCTTTCTATTTCTCTCCTTATATATACGTATCATATTCCGTCAGTATAAAATCAGGATACAGACAAAATAATCATATTCTATAATTAAATATTTTAAATGTTATCAATGACCTCAAATAAAAAATATGTCAGTCATGTAATAAAATGGTAGAAAGTATTAACGATAAAATTCCGATGTAATGTCTTAGTAGGAGTTTTGTGATTATTAATTTCTACTGTCGAGAGGTATCATTTAGATTCGTATATCTTAAATACCAAAATTTATTTAAGTGTCGACAGATTTAAGTGTTGTTTCTCTTATGAACTGTTAAAAATTCCCTTTTTTTCCGAATCAGTGTCCGTTTAGACAATAAAATGACCTCGATATTTCTATGCAGGAGATTTATGCATCTAATAATCAGTTCTGAAGAAGTAACACGTTTGGTTTCCCGGGTGTATAGTTTTCCGTGTTCAACCCTTTTTAATTCTGGTAAATAAGGTGTTCATTGAAATCCAGTTTCAATTTCTACTAAATAATCCTAATATTTTATCGTGGCTTACATCATTTAAATACAGAAACAAAACAAGGGACAGTAAAACATTGGTTTCTATAAAGATGAGACGGTATTACACATAAAAATTAGTCTGTCATAATCGGTGTCGTCTCGTTTGGTGTTCAGTGTTCCTGTCTACTGATATTAAGATAAATACAATCTCTATCTCAAGACACTGTAACGTATATTTCGTCCTAAATATTTAGTTTAATTTAAAGATGAAGAGAAGGTATTATTAAAACGAAGATTACTTTAGTAAAACTGGGATTTAGAGTCGAAATTTTTGTATAAAAATTTTTATCTGTTAAAAAAGATGTCACAAGATTTCATTATAGTGATCAGACTTTTTTATCGTAGGTAAATAACTAATTTACGACGGATACTGTCTCATCGTATTACTTCTTGGGACTTTCGAAGTCCTACAAATATACCCTCCTCAAGAGACAATTCTAATTTGTCATCGTCCATTTCGGATCACAACAGACTGTAGACAGGACCCGTGATATAGTATCAAAACGAAATGTGTTGAAAATTCCAGAGTTTGATTTCCTCTGGAATAGGAGTCGACTGACTGGGAGGTTAAAAAGTTTCTATTTTTGACAGATGAGATGTGTAGTGGAATCTTCTCTTGACGATTTTTAGATTTTATAAAGGATTAAATGGTTAAGTAAAATAACTAGATTTCGCACCGTACGTATATGAAGTACATGATAAATTTCGTCATTTACATGAAGATAAAATCATTCTAAACGTGATATACACCGAATGGAGTTACGGTGAGCTAAGTCGACACGGGTATCCTAATACATATGTGACAAACGTTACTCCTACACCATTTGATCACTGAGGATCACCAACCATGTATTAACACGTTTATATATAAAGGTCGTTTCAGTTTTTCTTACCCTTTTTATCTTATATGATGAAGAATGGGAAGGTTTGTTTTTTCTAATAACGGTGGTCTTTATAAAAATTTGCTTATTAAAGATGTATACGATTGTTTTATGTACAAATTTATTTGTAAGATATTGAGAAAAATTAATTTTCGTGTAAAGTTTGACACGTTTCTCTTTTTTGAGTTTAAATAACAACTTATATGATTCAATGGACTGGACGGAGAACTCTTTGTTACATACGTCCAGTTCTTCGTTGTCAATCTTGACCTGTACCTTGTTGTCTGACCAAGGTTTATTCTTTTCCTCTTGTAGTTCTCACATATAACAGTGGGACGAATAAATTGAAGATACGTCTCATGTAGTACTCTTTGCGACCCGACCTTCTTCGTGTTCGACCTTAGTTCTAACGGCCCTCTTTATAGTTATTGGAGTCGATACGTCTACTATGGTGGCAATACCGTCTTTCACTTCTCCTTGATTTTTCGGAGAACTACTTTCACTTTCTCCTCTCACTTTTTCAACCGAATTTCGAGTCGTAAGTCTTTTGATTCTAGTACCGTAGACGTATCTGCCCCTTTGTCACCTTTGTCACAGTCTGAAATAAAACCCCCCGAGGTTTTAGTGATGTCTACCACTAACGTCGGTACTTTAATTTTCTGTGAATGAGGATGAGGAACCTTCCTTTCAATACTGGTTGGATCTATCGTATAACTTTTCGTCTCTGTAATGAAACGGTTGTTTCCAGGTAGATCAGTTCCGATACCAAAAAGGTCACCAGTACATACCTACACTCTCAACCTGAAACTTCTTTCGACTCGCGGTTTCTAAACTACGAAAACTTCACACCACAACCTCAGGGAACCTGACGTTCCTCTAGGTTGGTCGGGTAGGATTTCCTCTATTAAGGACCCACAAGTAACCTTCCTGACTACGATTTCGACTTTGAGGTTATGAGACCGGTGGAGTACGTTTCTTGACTGAGTAACCTTTTCTGAGGCCACGACCCTCCCTAGCCCCCGTCCTTCTTTTCCCCTGTTGTCTCCTACTCTACCGACCTACCGTAGTGGCTGAGTTACCTGTACTCAAACTCACTTGAGGCCCTTTACCACTACCTGTCCCTCCGGACTGTACGACGTCAAGGACCCCAGCGTTTCTCAGCCTGTGCTGACTCACTGACTTGACTGACTATGATTCGATGTTTTTATTGAGTTAAGAGGGTAGAGACCTTAAAACAGAATTTTCATATTAAGTTATCATTGTTTTCAGATATGAGTGTAATAAATATTTCGTTTGGAGTTTTGGTCCTTGGAGTTAAAGGTTGTTCTGCCTTTACAAAATTGTTTAAGTTTACACAGTGGTTATACTGTATTATTTTAGTAAGAGTCCAAATTAATGTTCATGATCCCTTTCACTTTTTACAAGAACCATTATATACGAATTATTTGTGACATTTTTACCAGGTAAATTACACTTACGGAGGTATTTTCACGTATATACGTATATAAATATTTGACCTCCCGTTACACTTTGTTTCTTGTACTAACGTAATTCCGCTATTGTAATATAAAAAGAAAATAATTTTTTAAAAATCGTATGAAAGTCCAAGTGTCGTTTTGACTCTCCTTTCGTGTCTCCAAAGGGTGTATAAGGGATGAGCAAGTGTACGTATCGGATGGAACGATAGTGGTAGCGGGTGGTCATACCCTTTAAACAATGTTGGCTCCTTGACTATGACTACGTAGTAATAGTGGGTTTCAGGTGTAACATGTACTCTCAAATGTACACCACAACATACAAGACACTCAAATCTATTTGCAAATTAATACTATACACCGAAGGGACCACCGAGTTAGCATTTCTTGAGTGGACGTTTACGTCCTCTGTACCCAAGCTGGGGACCCAACCCTTCTAGGGGACCTCCTCCTTCACCATTGGGTGAGGTCATAAGAACGGACCTCTTAGGGTAAGTGTTTCCTCGGACCCCAATGTCAGGTACCCATGTCAGGTACCCCAGTGTTTCTCAACCTGTACTAACTCGTTAATTGTGTGTATTGTTTGTGCGTGTGTTACAAAGAATCCACTTTTAATTAGTAACCTTTCATTTCGAATACCAAGTCTGTAACTGTGTTATCCTATTCCATTTTAAGACATGGGAGTGATATAAAAGGGTGAAAACGTCGAGTTCGTCTCTACGTAGTTTCTTAATTATTGGGTCTCGGATCTTTTTCGTTCTTCCTCTGTCTATTGTCTTTCTACATCCCTCACAAAGACTCTACAATGTCTTCACCTGACGAGGGTAGACCAGTCCTCGTATAAAAGTCGAGAAGGAAATTAAAGTACATACAAAATGGACACTGTCTATTTTGTGAGAAGTAATCCTTCCTTCCTTTCCTTCCTTCTTCTCTTCTTTTCTCCCTTCCTTTTTTGTCTCCTTCTTTCTTTCCTCCTTTAGGTTGGTAACTAATTTCCTTTGAAACGGTAAAAGTTTCTACTTTACTTAAAATTATACACACTATAAACGATTTTTTTTTTTCCTTTCCTCTTTTTTTTCTTGAAGAGTCTTTTTGATGTAAAAATAAGAAGAAGAGGGGTTTAACCCTCACGTTATTTTTTTTACATTCTTTGAAATTTTTATCTATTTGGTTTTCTTGGTGTGTGTAAAATTGTAGAAATATTTTTATAAAATTTCAGAAAAATTCTTTTGGTAAAATTAATATAAAATCATTAGTATCATTTTGTACACTCACAAATGTAGGAGGTGGGTGTTAGTGGAGTGAAATTATGAGACTTACATGACTATGATAACATAGTCATAGTCAGGTACCCAAACGTTTTTCAGCCTGTACTGACTCGATGACTTGTTACTATGATATTTGGTAGTCAGGGTTCCAAAAACCGTTGTCCCTGGTCAAAGCACCTTCTGTTAAAAGGGTGTCTCCCTCCCCCGTCGAAAGTCCTACTAAGTTCAAGTAATGTAAATAAAACGACGGAGACTGGACTATCCGCCTCTTCCGCTACCGTGGGGTGAGGTCATGAGAACGGACCTCTTAGGGTACCTACCTCCTCAGACCATCTGACACCAGGTACCCCAGCGATTCTCAGACTGTCCTGACTCGATAAAGTGAAAGTGAAAAATGAAAGTACGTAACCTCTTCCTTTACCTTTGGGTGAGGTCACAAGAACGGACCTCTTAGGGTCCCTGGCCCCTCGGACCACCCGACGGCAGATACCCCAGCGTGTCTCAGCCTGTGCTGACTTCACTGAATCGTCGGGACTATCCTCTGTCTCGAGTCCACTATTATGTTCGTCACCCATCACCGACATTTACGTCTACTTCGAAGGGATCGAGTGGACGGTTAGTGGAGGACGAAACGTCGGCTCAAGGATTGTCCGGTACCTAGCCTAGTCATGTTCAGGTACCGGACCCCCAACCCCTGAGGACGATATTGTTACGTTTCAGTAAAGAGAGTTGTACGATAAACGGACTGAGTTCAATGATTTGGAACATTCGAAGACTCAGGGTCATATTTTGTTTTCCCGAAACCTCAGTGACTTCTTTGCCGTACTAGGTGATACTTACTTAGTTCATATTACATTTGTTTAGATTAAAAGTTGGGAAAAGTATTGATTATTACCTTAAGATTCGTCTCTTTAACACTGGTCTCTTTTGTACTTTCAATACTTAGACCTGTTATTATGTAGAATGAAGTATTGTATATTTCGTGTTTTAGAGGAATTCAATCAGTAGACACAACATTAATTAAACTTTCTCACTGAAACACCACACGTCTCTTTACCTGTAAAGTTATTTTACTAATAGGGTCGAAACTGAATATCGTGAGGGGAAAGAGGATAATTAATAGTTTGTGTTATTTAATAAATCGAGAGACTTCTCCTGTAAACTAGTCGAAGTAAAATTACGGTTCGGATACCAACATAAGGTCTTAAAAAAAAACCTTTGTCAGTATACCTAAAGACTCATTCTACCACTGTATCTGGGAGATAGAAGTTCCAGTGATGTAGTCTTTCGACTCGATCTATATCTCTATTTATTCACCTAATCCTTTCTTGTCTTACGATACTTGAGTTCTTCAGAAAGGTCTATTGAGGTAGGAAGTATTGAGAAAAGAAGGAACCTATAGGATATAGTGAATATTAGACCTTTTTTTTTTTTGGATACATACGAGGTATATATATGTGTGTAGAAGTGTCAGAATGTTCAAAGACCACATGTTGGTAGTGTCGAATAAAATGATGATTTAGAAGGTTTTCGGGACCGTTTTGTGTATTGTCTAAGAATGAGTAAATGATTAACCAGTGAAGTTTTCATAAATTGATTAGTTACTACCCTTTAAGTCCTTTTTACCTAGTTCACAGAAAGATGTTTTATTTTTTTCTATTTGGGAGTTAATATAAAAGTGAGGATTGTGAGATTATTCAATCATATGATACTTAACATTACGTAAAATTTATAAACACAAACTTGGATCCTTTTTTTCACTACAACTCTCTTATAAATAACACTTATTGGAGGGAAATTAGACAAACACTCTCAACCTGACACTTCTTTCGACTCCCGACTTCTTAACTACGAAAACTTGACACCACAACCCCTTCTGAGAACTCTCAGGGAACCTGACGTTCCTCTAGGTTGGTCAGGTAAGACTTCCTCTAGTCGGGACCCACAAGAAACCTTCCTTTCTATGATTTCGACTTTGAGGTCATGAAATCGGTGGAGTACGTTTCTCAACTGAGTAACCCTTTCTGAGACTACGACCCTTCCTAACCCTCGTCCTCCTCTTCCCCTACTGTCTCCTACTCTACCGACCGTAGTGACTGAACTACCTGTACTCAAACTCACTTGAGACTCTCTATCACTACCTGTCCCTCCGGACCGCACGACGCTAAGTACCCCAGTGTTTCTCAACCTGTGTTGACTCGCTGACTTGACCCATCCCATTCTCGATGGAAGATTATTTTTACTCTTTATTTAGTTAAGGTAAGACAGTAACTGGTTCTCGTTACTACGTCTTACTGTCATTTAGAGTCAGGAAAGAATCCGTTTCCTACGTTAGTCAAGTCAAGTCAAGTCAAGTCAACGAGTCAACACAGACTGAGAAACGTTGGGGTACCTGACGTCGAACGGTCCGAAAGGACAGGTAGTGATAGAGGGCCTCAAGTGAGTTTGAGTACAGGGAACTCAACCACTACGGTAGGTTGGTAGGGTAGGAGCTAGGAAGGAAGAAGGAAGACGGAAGTCAGAAAGGGTCGTAGTCACAGAAAAGTTTACTCAGTCAAGAAGTGTAGTCCACCCGTTTCATATAACCTCAAAGTCGAAGTCGTAGTTAGGAAGGTCACTTATGAGTCCTGACTAAAGGAAATCCTACCGGACCAACCTAGAGGAACGTCAGGTTCCCTGAGAGTTCTTAGAAGAGGTTGTGGTGTCAAGTTTTCGTAGTTAAGAACTCATGAATTGAAAGAAATATCAGGTTTAGAGTGTAGGTATGTACTGATGACCTTTCCGATATCGAAACTGATCTACCTGAAAATAGTCGTTTCACTATAGAGACGAAGAATTATACAACAGATCCAACCAGTATCGAAAAGAAGGTTCCTCGTTCGTAGAAAATTAAAAATCCGACGTCAGTGGTAGACGTCACTAAAACCTCGGGTTCTTTTATTTCACACAGTGACAAAGGTGACAAAGGGGTAGATAAGCAGTACTTCACGACCCTGATTTACGGTACCATAATCAAAAGACTTACAACTCAAAATTCGGTCGAAAAAGTGAGAGGAGAACGTAGTTTTCCGAGAAGTCAAGAAGAAGTGAAAGACGGTATTCCCACCACAGTAGACGTATAGACTCCAATAACTATAAAGAGGGCCGTTAGAACTAAGGTCGAACACGAGGTAGGTCGGGCCGTAAAACGTACTACATAAGACGTATATTCAATTTATTCGTCCCACTGTTATATGTAGAACTTTATGGGGAAAGGGATAAACCTTGGTCAGACACCAAGGTACAGGTGAAGATTGACAACGAAGAACTGGACGTATGTCTATAGAGTCCTCCGTCCAGTCCACCAGACCATAAGAGTAGAGAAAGTCTTAAAAGGTGTCAAACACCACTAGGTGTGTCGTTACCGTTGGGTGAGGTTTTGAGAACGGACCTTTTAGGGTACCTGCCTCCTCGGACCAGCCGACGTCAGGTACCCCAACGATTCTCAGCCTGTACTGACTCGTGGAAGTGAAAGTGAACAGTGAAAGAACGTAACCTCTTCCTTTACCGTTGGGTAAGGTCACAAGAACGGACCTCTTAGGGTCCCTGTCCCCTCGGACCACCCGACGGTAGATACCCCAGCGGGTCTCAGTCTGTGTTGACTTCGCTAAATCGTCGTCGTCGTCGTCGTCGTGTGTCAGTTTGCGAAACCGTATCTTTTATTTCGTCTTCATCTACAAAAAGACCTTGAGACAACGAAAAAGATACTAGGTTGTCTACAACTGTTAGACTAAGGACCAAGGAGACGGAAAGGATTTAGGTCGAACTTGTAGACCTTCGAATATCAAGTGTTTGACAACTTCGAACCGAACCTCTTAAAACTCGTAATGAAACGATTGTACCCTTTACTCACGTTAACACGTACAATTTACTCATGTTGTTCCCTGACCCCCTGTCCTCCTCTTCCCCTGCTGTCTCCTACTCTACCGACCTACCGTAGTGGCTGAGCTACCTGTACTCAAACTCACTTGAGGCCCTCAACCACTACCTGTCCCTGTGATGACTCACTGACTTGACTTGACTCGAATGTCACTATATTATACATAGGTATACATGGGAGGGGAGGGGGTGTTGTGTGTGAGGAATATAAAACTAAGATCTTCCGTCCCCGATACATACTTTCTAGAGACTTAGGGTTTGTCACATGTCACTACCCATGTATCTCCCGTGAGTCCCAAACGAATTACTGAATAGGAGAACAAGGAGGGTCCGAACAGTCCTGTTATTAAAAGTGATATCGGATCCCTGTCACGTTTCTCTTCATAGGTTTGGGTAGGGTAGGCTAACATTAGGTGGTGAGGGTGGGACATAAACTTGCTATAAAGGGTTCTTTAAGTTTATACTACTTTGACGATTTTTCTTGAAATATGGAAAGAAAGAAACAAAAGGGTTCAGGAAGTCGACTTGAAAAACAAATAAGTTTAGAAAGTTCCCTCTGGTATACATCTTATGTTATTGTCCATACCTACACTCCCAAACCAAACCGTAAAGTTTCTCTCTAACTTTAGGGAGGGTAAGTATGGTAGGTAGTCTACGGGTGATTCCTTCTCAGTTTCCTTGAAGCTCCCTTGGTGTCTCTTGTTAAACTATTGGTGATTAAGAATAAAACAACCGGTATGGTGAGTTGTACACCCTAGAATCAAGAGACTGGTCTCTCTTGAACGTGGGGGACGTAACCTTCGTGTCTCAGACTTTGTGACCTGGTGGTCCGTTCAGGACTATTAGTGATTAAGAGTAAGTCAGAGGTGTCAGGGACTCTGTCCAGTGTTCTCAGATTCTCTGTCCAACTTTAAGTGTTGTTTACCTGTTCTTTACCCTTTGAACGACCAAAGGACGTTCTGACCGGAACTAATGTCGGGTCTTTCCTCCGGTCATTACTCGGCGACTGAAATCATAAAGTCCCGAACAGTGACTTGTTCACCAAACGAAGTAAAATAAGTAAGATAAGTAGGAAACTTAGACTAGGTCTCTTATTTGTGGTAGTCCTGGTTTGTATACCAGTACAGTAATCGAATTAAAAAAATAAAATCTTTCTTTCCGTAGAACCCGATTCGAGTTGGTTTAACCCCCAGGTTCCCCACTAATTTTTAATTTGTTTTGGTATCGTGTCACATAGCGTTAGGATGGACTTGTATTCCTTCACACGGCGAACCGTGTTCTCGATAAATGGAACAGTTTAGGGCACACTCTACAAGTGAGCCAACATTAGTATATACTATGGTTTCACTGTTTGATCTATAAATATCTATTTATCCAGAATTCCCGATCTTAGAAAGTCTCTTTTATATGTACGTGAAAGGTAATTAAAAAAGGTCACTTTTACATTTACTTACCATAATTACAAACTAAGTCCTAAATCGATTAACAAAATTCAAAAACTTAATAGTACAAATTTGTCAAGGAGGATAAAGTAAAGATCTTTACTTTAGACCTAAACTTCATAATATACGTTAGGTATATAAATTCTATAAATTGAAAATTAACTTGTGATTTTTTCTATATATTTTTTACTGAAGATAAAAGTAAATAAAAGAATATGTAAATTATATAAAAGAATATAACACTCTCGGGAGATCACCAACTCTTCTATGATTTAGAGATATACGTGTTTTCGTCTATGTCTCAAGTAATAGTTGGTTTCAAAAGAAATGACTCTATGACTAAAGTTCCAAATAATTTTTATCTCTGCAATTTAAAAGATAATTGAAAGTGGATGAGTATCTTACCGTGTAATTAAATAAAATAAATAAATATTTAATTAAATAAATAAAAGTATGTAAAGATCTTATAAAGTTTTTTAGAATTTACGTATATAACTTTCACTTTCCGTGAGTCAGCACAGGTTGAGAAACGTTGGGGTACCTGATTCGTCAGGTACCTTAAGAGGTTCGGTCTTACGATCTCATCCATGGGTAAGGGAAGAAGTCCCCTAGAAGGGTTGGGTCCAGAGGGTGTAACGTCCTCCTAAGAAATGGTCGACTCGGTGGTCCCTTCAGAATACAGAGAAATTTAGATTTATTCTTTTGTGACTAGTACGTGTTGAAGTAAAAGAAAAGTTAGTCTAATTCTTATAAATCGTTAAATATAGATGCAACTCTGTGTCTATTTAACCCAGGACCTCAGGGAATAATCCATCGTACAAGATACGGAAGAAAATTGAATACGGGTTCAACTTTTATTTGTAATAAAACATGAACATACCTTGGTACCAGGCTTCCTGCTTTAAATTCTGAGTCCTAAACTGTATATGTTTATTGATTTCTCACTTTGATGGTCTATAAAATATTCATAGGACGTTGTCTCTTTTAATGTCTTCCTTTTTGATTTCACCGTTTCAGAAGCCTTTTACACTGTTACCTAAAAATTAAACATTTTACACGTTTTACTATGTCGACTCGACTCCTCCTATAATACCCTGAAAGTATCCTGTCTGTGGAAGGGGTCGGGTAGAGACGGACGGAGACCAAACACTTTTTTGGAGAAGTTAGTCCGGAAGTACCTAAAGGTTTCCCGTTTAAATTAGTCTCTTCATTCTTTTACCTCGTGTTTCCGTTTGTCAGTTCGTTCTGTTTTATTATCATCAAATAGGTATTGTCTTACAGCTCCTAGAAATCAAGGGAGAGTTCCTGACATCTGTTGTAAGACTCGGTATAGGAACTTGACAAAGTGTCTATGATTTTAGGTGTAGTCCATTCTGTTTCAGTTGACTGGTAACTGGTGTCCGGACATCTGGAGTCTGGTCAACCTTCCGACTACTTCAACTGAGAGCTTTATGTCGACCAATGGAGTGGTAGTTGGTTATCTTCATACAGGTGTTCGATTAGTCCGTAGGATATTGGAAGAGGGAGTGAAACAGAAATTTTTGGGAAGGGACTTTCGGTAACCCTTCAAGTTCAGAAGATTCTTAATCGGTGGGTATGAGAAACGAGCCGGGACGTTATTTAAGACGTGAAAGGAAGTGGTGTTGGACCACAGTTATGTAGCCGAAATCACGTGTGGCGGTTCATCTGGATTTAAACCAAGTCATCGTTTCGGTCCTATGTATAATTCCTTTCTGACATACCCACTTCGACAAGGAATCCAAATAAATCTTTATGAATCATGGTCGTATGGAGTTTCAAGGGGAGAAGAATTATCTGAGGTTCGCAACCTCATTTCAACTTAACACGTATTTGTCTAAAGTTCCATGAATGATGATATACTGAAGAGTGTAGTAACTTAATTCAAATCGTAGGTTTTAGACTCTACTTCTTTAAAATTAGTATTATGAAGACGTAAAGAAAACACTCCAATTCACTGTCTTTTTGTTTAGACACTCCTCTTTCCGTTTCTAAACCAGTTATCTAGTTCCTATAGTGTCCTACAATGACATCCCATGTCCTAATGATTTCCTTGTTCTACTATCTTGCACTGAGACCTTTGAACTCGCCCTAAACCATGTAACCAAATCAAGGTGTGTCTACACGAACTTACGGTTTGACGAGATGTTTATAAAACGTCCGAACACCTTACGATTTCATATTGATTGATCGAAATCAGTCAGCTTTCATACGTTAGAAGGTTGTACTTTTATAGTGACTCGTGTGTTCTGAGTCCGTCTTTCAGTCCCGAGCTATTACGTCAAGAAGTCGGGTCACCTAACGTCCCGAGTGACAGTGGTCGTGTGGGAAATGTTGCACTACATCCGTCGGGAGGGTAGTTGTCCACCTCAGACAAGAGACGTAGAATTTGGACTTGGGTTGTTACAGTGGACGAGATCAGTTGTCCTGTTTTTGTTTGTTCTGAGTCAGGTTCCGAACTTCACCCGAAGTCGAAATCCCGAACGAACGAAAGTGACAATCTTTAGGGTAACGACGGTAAATTGTAAGGGGTCGATCAGACGATCCTTTCTCCTTTAGACTCTTCTGTTAAAGGTGTATACATTGACTACAGTAAGATCTGATGGGTGGAGACCGGTTGGCTGGTCATCTGGTATTTTCTGTCGGTTTGGGTCGGTTTTCACGTCACATGTTTTACTAAGAAATTTCGGTGATTCAAAACTCCACTAAACAATGTGTCGTTTTCGATTGACAATGTTGATAAAAGTAGTATCGTGGGTTTGAAACTGATGTCAAATAAGGTCAGGGTACCCGTATAAAGAGACCCCTACCTTCAAACTCTGTAAACTATTGATGAAACGAAGGACTAGACTCCTTTCTACAATCGTGGTCTCACTTGACAAATGTCTTTCTCTCACTGTCAATAGTTTTTAGTATCCAATATAAATTAAATTTTTTTAAATAAAGGACACGATAATTAATGATAGATCGTTGATGTGTAGGTATCTTTTCTCCAGAACCCTGGGTCATTTTACGTTGTTTTAGGTTCCCATAATCCTCAAGTGAACTCTTTATAAAGTGAATTTTTAATGTACTCAGAAAATTCACTGGAGTCTGAGTCCTACTAGTTAACATACTGTATCTACGGTCCGTGGTGATAATCTCCCTATCTCTAGGATGACTCCTCTATTAGTAGACCTTCTAACCAAGATCGAAACCCACGACGTGAATTTCTGACCTTATACAGAATTCCTCTTATTAATACTAAAACTTCGAGTCTTTCAGTACTCTATTGTCATTCATACTTTATTTGGTTCCTCTTTTGAATGGTTGTAAAAACATATACTTCAAAACCAATTCTCCTACTCCCTTGTTAAAATTAAGATTAATGAAATCCATCTTGATTCTGAGTACCCACTTTCTTCTATCTATGTCCGAACAATAGTTGTACTCTTTTTTTAAAGATTATAAATGTCCTCATGGTGTTATCTAACTGAACTTGTCATACTCCAAAACAGTGACCCACACAAGTTTCTAACAAGTAGAGACGGGTCCCAATACCATCGTTCTTAATACGTGACTCTCCCTGTAATCTGTCCTACTGTAAATTCTAAGGAAAGTTTAGGTTCTAAGATTAGAAGACATACTTTGAATATGTACACAAATAGAAGGTGTAAACTTTGTATCATTAATTCATCTAGAAGACGTTGGAGTAGAATTATCAGGGTGGTCAGAGGGTCACCAGAATTAGACTCTCTTATGCTCTCTCCCCTCCACGATTCTCTTCTTACATTTTGTAATTAAGGAAGTGGGTGAGATAAAGAATCAACCCGTGTGTGAGATCTAAATTATTGAAACAAAATCTTTATTCTCATTTAGTCTACAGTAGACAAGTATAAAATTATGTTACTTTAAGTAAGACTCAACTTATTTCCATTTTAATCCAAATGATAATTTTTCTCTCCCTCCTTTTAGTCAAAGCATAACATTCCTTTTTTAATACTACCATATCACAGAATATGCATTTGAAGAGAAAGTAAAAGTCTCCTTTATCCATATGACGATTATTAAAAATTTAGAACATACAATATTTGATAATAATTATACAAAATTGATCGTAAAAATTAACGAATCATAATTTTAGCTTTTTCATTGTGATAAATTTATTGATACAAATTATAAGTACCTTTCCATAGTACTTACCGCTACCTTATAACAATCATCGGGTGCATAGTCGTGTTTACTTTGATCATAGACTTTGTACTGGAACTACTATCAAAAATATAAATTTTGTGATGGTGATAAGTCTTCAAGTCTGTGACACGTCGTAGGACGGGAGTATCTAGTCTGATGAACCTTTAATTGTACACTTTCACTTGAGTCTTATTATGAGACGTGGAAAAGAGGAGAGTACTGAAGAACTAGGTTAGGATATAATTAAGAGAAATAAGAGAGAAAGAAAGTTACATGTCGGGTATTTACATTTCAAAAGAGATTTCGAGAACGACATTAGAATCGTTTCTTAATGAATCACACACGGTACAAGGTCCGTGATACTCAAAAATACGAAGTATTAAGAGTTTTATGGGTCAGTAATCATAAAATAATAAAAGTGGAATCTCTCTAATTTATTGATTTGATTGTAGGTAAGGTCATTCTGTTTATCGAATGAGAACGTAAGTCTACAGAGAAAGGTGACGAAACGATGAGGAAAGATCCTCCCCGAGAGTTTTACACTTTTAACTCTAGGGTACCTTATGTTACATTCAGAACTGTTCACTGATCTATACTCCTTCTCTTTCTGTTCCATAGTTTCTTTTGACTCTAAACCTCAGGCTCGCTGACCTTCTTAACACCCCAGTAAATAGTTTTGGTTTCTTAACCTTATTTTCCGATTATTACTTCTTCAAAAGACACAAAAAATTACAGTTTCATTTTATCGACATTTTTTTAGTTGTATGGGATGTTCTAACATTGCCATATCTCTGAACTGCTGATCGTTTTCACTTTCTATTATTGTCTACACCTTTTATCCTTAGTTCTTTACAGTTACTCTAAAGACAAAACCCCTTTAATCTTTTGTAAGTTTCGTCAACCAATACACCTGGTGTTGTCTTTTGGTTGTTCTATAAGAGTCCTCATACTTTATCACCCGGATCTATTACGACTGCTATGTTGAAACAACATCTAAAGAAACGATTGTAAAACTCTAAAGAGGTTATTACAGGAACTACACGACCTTATTCTCTTTTTTTCGTGTCCTTCGACATGGTCCGACCCTTGACTGTCTCCACCTTTCAGTTCCCTCGGCTAGGTCACTATGTCTGATCTATAATAATACAAGTACTTATGTCTTTATATCCCTTCGTTCACTTTGGTTTTCACACGGATGTTGTCTTTCCCTCTACCTATTTGTTATGGTCACCATTGTCTCGTTCAAGTTATTACCTCTCTCTGACTTTCTGTCTTTTGACACCAGTCTCGTCCTGTAGAGATTCAAGTTTTAGAACTTACACCTCACAAAAGTTCACTACTTTATTAAGTCTTACATTTATACGACGACTTCTCACCTTCTCAAACTCGAGATCTCAGGTTGTGAGGATTTAAACTTAGGCCCGAACACTAGACTTCTATAAATTTCTCAAAGAATGGAAGAGATGCAAAGAATTAAACAGGTTGTTTTAAACCCTACTATCTTTACTCTCCCCATGATAAATGTAAAAATAAAATTATCTAACTTCTTTCGAATAGTCTCACATGGTAAGTTCGATCGAAAATGATAGTGACAACAACGAGAAACCCTATCCGGACATGTGTGACGATATAAGTTTTACCTATTGATTGTTCCTGGATGACATCTCGTACACCTTGAGACGAGTTACAATACACCGTCGAACTTACCTTCCCTTCAAACTCCCTCTTACCCATGTACATATACATACCGACCTGGGGAAGCGATAATTGGACTTTGATAGTGTTGCAATAATTAGTCGATATGGAGTTATGTTTTTATTTTTCAAAAATTTTTAGGAGTCAATAAGTCCTTTTTTTCCTGTTCCTTCGTTAGTGTACTGTCTAATAACGAAGTAAATATGAGGTTCTCGAACTGAACTTCGAATTTAAAGTTTGAAGGGGTAGGACATGAAAGACTTCATCCGGTCCTTGTTTATGAGGTACTGAGACGTGTTCCTACGAATTTCTAACTTATAAACGACATGGATAATGGTTTATTCTAGGTACTTTTTAATCATCTAGACTTTCGAGTTCCCTAAGAAGAAAGTAGGTCTAGAGACCCCTTTTACGATTACTAGTTCCTTTACTGGTTTTTCTACTTAAGGCTTCTTTTTCCTTTTTTATTTCTAGATTTTAAGTAGATAAGGTGTTAATTTACGATTTCTTAGATTTAGTCTATACTAACATTAATGAACATTGCTTCACTCAACGAATGAACTATTTTATGAGTTCCATTGATTCTTCGCTCCCATATGAAGTCATCCGAGGTAGAACTTTCATGAGGAAAATTACTTTTCAATTAGTAGATCCCTATTTAAGAGTCTTTCGGAACTATAAATTTCTTCTAACACAGAATACATGTCACTCTACCAGATATTGAAAGTTGTCTAAAAGTTTCGTACATTGAGGTTGTAAATATTTGGTGAAGAGTGTCCATATACCATTTATAAAATTTCTCCAAGTTTTGGTTTCTCAAAGTTTTGGATTGTTTTGTGAATTAAAATGTAACTACCAAATACTTTTATCAATAATAACGTATATTGTGTAAGGGTATTTCTTTGTGGTTAAAATGGTTTCTAAGGGAGGATAGTCAGGTGGTAGAGGAGTTGGGAGGAATTGTCTTACTTATGGTCCCTCAACAGACTAAATTCGTTTGTTAATCACATTTTATACGTCGAACTTCTTCGAATAAGATCAGTTGATGAGTTTTTGTAGAAACGAGTCACACCGTCTATGATTGAAGGATGAGTTATAAGTACTACGAAATAAGATTCTTTTTGGAGCTAAAAAAAAAAGGTTGTATAGTTACACAGGGAGACCTTCTCGTGTTAAGATAAAACGTTGTTTCCACTTATTGTTTTATGTTTCAACCCACTCTAAGGACCTACCTAAGAAATTTTCCCGTGAGGAAATCGATCTTACATGAAGGGAGAAAAGAAAAGAAAGAGTAAGGGTAGGACGGATCTTACGTTCATACTATAGTTATGAATATAATTAATATCCTTATAATCCGGGTAATTTGGAGTTTCTATCTTCCATACACGATTCTTGATATTTTATCTTTCACCAGAATCCAATGTAGTACCTTGAAATATGGGAGGGTCCTAGTAGAAGGACATGTAAAAAACACACTCTTTTCTATTTTGGGGATTAAACATTCCGAAGTCCTGAAAAACAAACAAATCTCTACAAAAGACATTTTTATTTATTGACAATGTCTTTTTTTACATAAAGTATTTACCGTACCTGTAATTCGGACTTTTAAAGAAACAATATGACGGATTTTCACCTGCTGAATTACTAAGTAAAACCATTTGTCATATTACCAAAAATTACCTGAAGGGACCACTAAGTCTACCATTTTCTTAGACGGACGTCACGCCCTCTGGACCCAAATTGGGGACCAAACCCTTCTAAAGGATCTCCTTCCGTACTGTTTAGTAAGGTGATGAGAATGGACCTCTTAGGGGTACCTGTCTCCTCGGACCACCCGATGTCAGACACCCCAGTGTTTCTCAGTCTGTGTTGACTCGTTGACTCATGTTCGTGTCGTGTTACTAAAAATTACCTAACAAATATACCATCATTTGTGATTTGTTGTTTCTTGATACTGGAGACTCTCCGTCCCTCATTTACTCACTCAAGATACCTGAGGGTCCGAGTAAACTATTATCGATGAGTTCAATATAAGTTCTTCCCCCTCAAATTTGTCTTGGTCCATCTAAGGAACTCAATTCCCTTATCTGGATCTCGGGTCCTTCGATTCTACCGATCGTAAGTATCCTGTCTCTCATTTCTCGAAGTGTCTCTTGAGGTCTCTACCCGTCTCCCGGGTCGAACTCAAGTCGTCCCATTACAAATCATGTAGATACATTCCTTTGATGAGTTCCGGTCGTTTCCTGGTGGACTTTCATACTTTTCACTGTCATAAACCCCCTTCCCAACCCTTATGACGGACAACAGTGGTCGGTCTGACCCCATAACTCATTTCAATAGTTTTCTATTGTAGGGGTAGTCAAGTCAAGTCAAGTCAAGTCAAGTCAAGTCAAGTCATTGCGTCAGTATGGGCTGGGAAACACTGGGGTACTTAGTGTCGTGCGGTCCGGAGGAACAGGTAGTAGTTGAGGGTCTCAAATGGGTTTGAGTAGACCAGGGTAGTGAAGTACCGTCTATCTACTCCTTTGTCACCTTTGGTAGTCTGACATGGAAACCCCGAGGTTTTAGTGACGTCGACCACTAATGTCGGTACTTTAATTTTCTGCGAATGAGGAACCTTCCTTTCAATACTGGTTGGATCTTTCGTATAACTTTTCGTCTCTATAATGAAACGGTTGTTTCCAGCTAGAACAGTTCCGATACCAAAAAGGTCACCAGTCCATGCCTACACTCTCAACCTGACACTTCTTTCGACTCGCGGTTTCTTAACTACGAAAACTTGACACCACAACCTCTTCTGAGAACTCTCAGGGAACCTGACGTTCCTTTAGGTTGGTCAGGTAGGATGTCCTCTAGTCAGGACCCACAAGTAACCTTCCCGATTACGACTTTGACTTTGAGGTTATGACACCGGTGGAGTACATTTCTCAACTGAGTAGCCTTTTCTGGGATAACGACCCTCCCTAACTCCCGTCCTCCTCTTCCCCTGCCGTCTCCTACTCTACCGACCTACCATAGTGTCTGAGCCACCTGTTCTCAAACCCACTTGAGGCCCTCAACCACTACCTGTCCCTCCGAACCGAACGACACTAAGTACTCAAGCGTTTCTCAGTCTGTGCTGACTCGCTGACTTGACTTGACTACAGGTAGCTCAACTACTACGATAGGTTGGTAGAGTAGGAGACAGCAGGAGAAGAGGGGGACGGGGGTTAGGGAGGGTCGTAGTCCCAGAAAAGGTTACTCAGTTGAGAAGTGTACTCCACCGGTTTCATAACCTCAAAGTCGAAATCGTAGTCAGGAAGGTTACTTGTGGATCCTGGGTAGAATATGTCCTACCTGATCAACCTAGAGGAACGTCAGGTTCCCTGAGAGTTCTCAGAAGAGGTTGTGGTGTCAAGTTTTCGTAGTTAAGAAGCCACGAGTCGAAATAAGTGTCAGGTTGAGAGTGTAGGTATGTACTGGTGACCTTTTTGGTATCGGAACTGGTCTACCTGGAAACAACCGTTTCATTATGATTCCTTATTAATCAAAACATACCAACCTACCGTAGTGGCTGAGTTACCTGTACTCAGACTCATTTGAGGTCCTCAACCGATACCTGTCCCTCCGGACCGTACGACGTCAGGTACCCCAGCCTTTCTCACCCTGTCTTGACTCACTGACTTGACTTGACTTTGTGATAAGACCGAGACGGAGCTTTTAGAATTATTGTTTGGGTTTTATCGTTTGATAAAGGTTCATTGAACTGACGGAAAGTCGTTTTTCATGTTCCTATATATATATATATATATATATATATATTTACGTTTTTATGGGGTTATTTTTATGAAAATAGGTTGTCCATACACCTTAAGTTCGTTTTTAATGGTCCTTCCGTTTCTTCACCTTTTGTTATGAGTCTTAAAGTTTTGGTTGGGTCTTGACTGTGTCCATTGCTTCACAATTTGTCTAATTTTCAATAATATACTATTTTTTCGAATTTTTATATAACTTGTACAATTCATCTCTGTACTTTTTATGTAAAAAATTTCTTTAGTTTACAGATTTCTATTTTTAATGTCATAGACTCCCCCGCCAGGATTCTGCCGTCTCCTTATCCTGCCCCTCTGGTGAAAGAGGGAGTGTTTAAGTAGTTTTCTTGTAAAGTTACGACTCATTTAAGGTGTTTTGTTGAAGACTTACGACCGTGTCCTGTAGTCCGTGGGTCTTTTGGTCTAGTAACAGAAGTTTTTGTCACTTGGAGAGACCCACAGGGAGTTACATCTCTTTGAAAAGTAGAAATTGGATCTACAAAATAGTAACCACGACATATCTACCTCTTCAGAACTCCGATGACATTTTTATTTTGACTTTTGGTCTTCGTCCTCCGAATTCAGGTTTAGGACACTTGTAGTCTCTTGAGGACTGAGGTCCCTTGTAATTAGTTATCCTCGAGTAGTTTACGGAGGTATGGATGTGACTTTGGTTCGTGGTGGGTTCCTGGTTGTTCAAGGTCTCGTTCTGTATGGTACGTTTAAGAGGTCGTTGTGTCCTTGTGTGGGGACTCGAAGTTATATGTCCGTCAAGTTTCAATGAGGTTTTGGTAACTGTAGAGTAATGAGTAATGACCTGTGAAGTAACGTGAGGTCTCTCTTCTTTAGGTCGAGGTCGGTGGTCTTGTGACTGTGTTCGAAGGGATTGGTTCTTTGGGACTGTTCGGTGACTATGATGGGGTGGGTGTCGCTCCTTTGAGGTGTTATTTCTCTTGAGGTGTTTGACGGTCTTATGTCTTTCCGGTGGGGTTTGCGTCGTTATAATGGTTCTACTTCTCTGTCTCCTTATGAGTCGTCCATTTCCTTGTCCTCTCAATGGGTGGTTTGGTTTGTTTTCTCCTTCTCTCTCCCTTAGATGGACTCTTTCTTAAGGCTTATTACTATCACTTTTACTAGGTTTTAGAACTTTAGTTTTACCTTAGTGTCTATTTATCGGACCTCTGTTCCTAACTCTTCTGCGTTCTTTCCAAATTGTTCCTGGATCTGTTTTATTTTTTCTCAGTTATATATTACTTATTCCGTTATTTACTCTAGTCTTTGTAAGACCTCCGTTGTTTATCATCTTATTGCCTCCGTCTTCTATCCTAATCACTTTATCTTCTATCTTACCATCTTTATTTACTTAGTCTCTCCTTTTTTCTTTTTACTTAATTTTCTTTACTCCTGTTAGAGTCCCTGGAGTTCCTGTTATACTTTGTGTGGTTGTAAGCTTAATATCCTCAGGGTCTTCTTCTTCTGTTTTTCTTTCTGGTACTCTTTTATGAACTCCTCTATTATCAACTTTTGAAGGGATTTTACCCCTTCCTTTATTGGTGGGTTCAGGTTCTTTGGGTCTCTCAGGGTTTGTCCTATTTGGGTTCCGTTTTGTGGAGTTCTGTGTATAATTAGTTTAATTGTTTCTAGTTTGTGTTTCTTGTTTATAATTTTCGTCGTTCCCTTTTTGTTGTTTATTGTGTGTTCCCCTAAGGGTATTCCTATTGTCGACTAGAAAGTTATCTTTGAGAAGTCCGGTCCTCCCTTACCGTTCTGTATGAATTTCACTACTTTCTTTTATTGGATGTCGGGTGTAATGACATGGGTCGTTCCTACTTCCTCTTTAGTTTTCGAAATGTCTGTTCGTTTTCGACTCTCTTAAGTCGTGGTGGTTTGGTCGAGAGGTTGTTTACGATTTCCTATAAGAGATCTGTCCTTTGTGTTTTTACCACATATTTGGGCTTGGGTTTTGTTATTTCATTTACCGTTGTCCTAGTATGAATAGTTATTAATGGAATTTACATTTACCCAACTTACGGGGTTGGTTTTCTGTTTCTGACCGACTTACCTATGTTTTTGTTCTGGGGATATATACAACAGATGTTCTCTGGGTGGAGTTTTGTTCCCTGTGTATGTCTGACTTTCGCTTCCCGACCTTTATATATAAGGTACGTTTATCTCTGGTTTTCTTTCGTCCTCATTGTTATGAGTATAGTCTACTTTATCTGAAATTTTGTTTCCGACACTTTTCTCTGTTTCTTCCTGTGATGTATTACTAGTTTCCTAGATAGGTTCTTCTTCTATATTGTTAATATTTATATATACGTGGGTTGTATCCTCGTGACGTTATATATTCTTTTTACGATTGTTCATACTTTCCCCTTTAATTGTTATTGTGTTATTATCACCCTCTGAAATTATGGGGTGAGTGTAAATACCTGTCTAGTTGATTTGTCTTTTAATTGTTTCTTTGTGTTTAAAATTTACTATGTTATCTGGTCAATCTGGATTGACTATAGATATCCTGTAAAGTGGGGTTCGTTACTTAAAGTGGAAAAAGAGTTCGTGTGTACCTTGGAAGAGGTCCTATCTAGTGTAGGACACGGTATTTAGATCGGAACTATTTAAGTTTTTTTAACTTTAGTAAAGTTCGTAGAAAAGACTGGTATTACGTCATTCTAACCTCTTCCGTTATCGTTGGGTGAGGTCATGAGAACGGACCTTTTAGGGCACCTGTTTCCTCGGACCATCCGATGTCAGGTACCCCAGCGAGTCTCAGTCCGTGTTGACTCACTGAAGTGAAAGTGAAAAGTGAAGTTACGTAACCTCTTCCTTTACTGTTGGGTGAGGTCATAAGAAGGGACCTCTTAGGGTCCCTACCGCCTCCGACCACCCGACGGCAGATATCCCAGCGTGTCTCAGTCTGTGCTGACTTCGCTGAATCGTCGTCGTCGTCGTCGTCATTCTAATCTAGAGTTAATGTCCTCTTTTTGATAATTTTTAAGGTTGTATACCTCCGACTTGTTGTGCGAAGACTTATTGGTTGTTTAGTGTCTTCTTTAGTTTTTTCTTTAGTTTTATACGTATCTTTACTTACTTTTACTTTTGTGTTGTTGGGTTTTGGACATCCTGTGATATTTTAGTCACGATTCCCCTTTCAAGTATCGTAATGTCCGTATGGAGTTCTTTGTTCTTTTTTCAGTTTATTTATTGGATTGAGATGTGGATTTCGTTGATCTTTTCCTTCTTTACCTCTTGGGGTCCCAATCATCTTCCTTTCTTTAGAATTTTTAATCCCGTCTTTATTTACGTTTTCTTTGTTTTCTCTGGTATCGTTTTTAGTTGTTTCGTTTTTCGACCAAGAAACTTTCCTATTTATTTTAACTGTTTGGTAATCGGTCTGAGTAGTTCTTTGTTTCCCTCTTTTTAGTTTAGTTATTTTAATCTTTACTTTTACCTCTCTAGTGTTGTCTGTTGTGTCTTTATGTTTCCTAGTATTCTCTGATGATAGTCGTTAATATACGGTTATTTTACCTGTTGCACCTTCTTTACCTGTTTAAGAATCTTTTCATGTTGAAAGGTTTTGACTTGGTCCTTCTTTATCTAAAAGATATCTTTTAGAATTGTCTGGGTAGTGTTCGTGTCTTTAACTTTAACATTAGTCTTTAGAAGTCCATTTGTTTTCGGGTCCAGGTCTGCCGAAGTGTCGACTTAAGATTCTTTTTAAATCTCTTCTCGATTGTAGATAGGATAAGTTTGAGAAGGTCTTTTGACGTCTCCTTCCATTTGAAGGTTTGAGTAAGATACTCCGGTGGTAGTGGGATTATGGTTTTGGACTGTTTCTACGGTGTTTTTTTCTTTTGATGTCCGGTTATAGTGACTACTTGTATCTACTTTTTTAGGAGTTCTTTTAAGATCGTTAGTCTTAGGTTGTTGTGTAATTTTTCTAGTATGTGGTACTGGTTCACCCGAAATAGGGTCCCTACGTTCCTAAGAAGTTATAGGTGTTTCGTTAGTTACATTAAGTGGTGTCATTGTTTAACTTTTTATTTTCGGTATACTAATAGAGTCATCTCCGTCTCTTTCGGAGACTGTTTTAAGTTGTAGGTAAATACTATTTTTGAGAGGTCTTTCGTCCTTATCTTCCTTGTATGNATGGAGTTGTATTACTTTCGATATATACTGTTTGGGTGTCGTTTGTAATAGGAGTTACCACTTTTAACTTTCGTAAAGGGGATTTCAGTCCTTGTTCTGTTCCCACTGGTGTAAGTGGCGATGATAAGTTGTATCAAGACCTTCAAACCCGGTGTCGTTAGTCTCGTCTTTTTCTTTATTTTCCTTAGGTTTAACCTTTTCTTCTTCATTTTGAGAGTGACAAAGGTCTACTGTACTAGGAGATGTATCTTTTGGGATTTCTGAGGTGGTCTTTTAATGATCTCGATTAGTTACTGATATCATTTTAACGTCCTATATTTTAGTTGTGTGTCTTTAGGGAACGTAAGAATATGTGATTATTACTCTTTCATCTTTTTCTTTAATTCTTTTGTTAAGGTAAGTGGTAACGTTGCTTTTCTTATTTTATGAATCCTTATATAAATGGATTTCTTTGATTTCTGGATATATATCTTTTGATATTATGTGACTATTTTCTTTATTTTCTCCTGTGATTATCTACCTCTTTATATGGTTCGAGTACCTAGTCTTCTTAGTATATCACTTTTACTCATATGATGGGTTTCGTTAGATGTATAAGTTACGTTAGGGATAGTTCGATGGTCGCCATAAAAAGTGTCTCGATCTTGTTTATTAAAGTGTTAAACATACCTTTATGTTTTTTGGAGCTTATCGGTTTCGTTAGAACTCTTTCTTCTTACCTTGACCTCCTTAGTTGAACGGACTGAAGTCCGAGATGATGTTTCGGTGTCAGTAGTTCTGTCATACCATGACCGTGTTTCTGTCTGTATATCTAGTTACCTTGTTTTATCTTTCGGGTCTCTATTTAGGTGTGTGTATACCTGTGGAATAGAAACTGTTTCCTCCGTTCTTATATGTTACCTCATTTCTGTCAGAGAAATTGTTCACCACGACCCTTTTGACCAGTTGGTGAACATTTTCTTACTTTGATCTTGTGAAAGATTGTGGTATGTGTTTTTATTTGAGTTTCACCTAATTTCTAGATTTACATTCTGGTCTTTGATATTTTGAGGATTTCCTCTTGTATCTGTTTTGTGAGAGACTGTATTTAGTGTCGTCCTAGGAGATACTAGGTGGGAGGTCTTATGACCTTTGTTTTCGTATTTATTTGTTTACCCTAGATTAATTTTAATTTTCGAAGACGTGTTGTTTCCTTTTATATTCGTTCCACTTTTCTGTCGGAATCCTTACCCTCTTTTATTATCGTTTACTTCGTTGACTGTTTGTTGATGAGAGTTTTTATATGTTCGTTGAATACGTCGAGTTCAGGTCTTTTTATTTACTGGGTTAGTTTTTTATCCGGTTTCTTGATTTATCTGTAAAGAGGTTTCTTCTGTATGCCTACCGATTGTTTGCGTACTTTTCTACGAGTTGTAGTGAGTAATAGTCTCTTTACGTTTAGTTCTGGTGTTACTCTATGGTAAAGTGTGGTTAGTCTTACCGATGCTAGGTTTTCAGATGTTCGTTATTTACGACCTCTCCCACACCTCTTTTACCTTGGGAGAATGTGACAATCACCCTTACGTTTGATCATGTCGGTGATACCTCTTGTCACACCTCTAAGGAATTTTTTGATGTTTATCTTGACGGAATACTGGGTCGTTAGGGTGACGACCCGTATGTGTGGCTCCTTTGGTCTTAACTTTCTCTGTGTACATGGGGTTACAAATAGCGTCGTGACAAATGTTATCCGTCCTGTACCTTCGTTGGATCTACAGGTAGTCGCCTGCTTACCTGTTCTTTCGACACCATGTATATGTGTTACCTCATAATGAGTCGGTAATTTTTCTTATATAAACTTAGTTAAGATTACTCCACCTACTTTGATCTGGACTAATATGTCTCACTTCATTCGGTCTTTCTTTTTGTGGTTATGTCATATGATTGTGTATATATACCTTAAATCTTTCTACCATTGCTATTGGGACATACGTTCTGTCGTTTTCCCTGTGTCTACATATCTTGTCTGAAAACCTGAGACACCCTCTCCCGCTCCCACCCTACTAAACCCTCTTACCGTAACTTTATACATATGATAGTACATTCTTTACTTAACGGTCAGATCCAAGCTATGTCCTATGTCCTACGAACCCCGACCACGTGACCCTACTGGGTCTCCCTACTATAACTCTCCCAACACCCTCCCCCCAAGTCCTAACTCTTGAGTACATGTGGGTACCGCCTAAGTACATTACATACTGTTTTGGTTATGTCATAACATTTCATTTTTTTTTTTTTTTTTAAAAAAAAAATTTAATGCCGTAGACTCTAAAAATTTTTATGTGTCTACCCTCATTAGCTTCTAATCTATAATATATTCTTTTCTGATCCTTAGGTCCTCTGTATCGTTATCTTTGATGGGTTTTACTTTACTTCATTCGATACCTTGATGAAGTTCGTCGGACTATCTCTACATTAATTTCGGAGAAATTTTATTATTTCTTGTCTTTTATTTTTATTGTAAAGTTTTTTTATTATCGACTTTCAAAAAGTGTAAACTGTTTTTGATTATTTTGTTGACTGAATTCTTATAGGAACTTGGGATTCGTTTTCTTTTTACTTATTTCAATGTGGTTCTATATGGTATTAACTCCAAGAGTTTAGACCACTATTTGTCTCTACGAATTTCCGTCAACCCCAACCGCCACTACTTCTTCTGTACAATGTTTGTTTCTTTATTTCTAGTCCCGCTGTCGTATACAAAATAGTCTTCATTACACTCTTCTGTCTCCATGTTGTGGAGATCTGATGACCTTTTTTAGGTTGAATATTAAGATATATATAGGTCGTTTTTATAAAGAATTTCTATTTTTACTTTATTTTTGAAAAGTCTGTAAATTTATGACTTTCTTAAGCAGGTGTCGTCTGGGTGTGATGTTATCGTCACATATTCTTCAGAAAGTGTATTTTCTTTTCACTACAGTCTACCTATACCACGAGATATAGTTCCTAATTTCTCTTAGTCTGTAATTTTAAGGCCCCCGACGTCATGAAAGTTTGAGTGAACTTACTCCCGTAGTGATGGGACTATTACTTTGGTCTGTATCAGTAATCTTGTTATCTTTTGATACAATTCTCTTTCTGGGTACAAGTCGCCCCCTGACCCGAACCTCCTTCCCTAATTGATGATTTACTGTACTTCTTATAAACCCCCGAATACCTTTACGACATATAAAACCTACACAACCATCTATGTACCCACATGTGTAAACAATTTGACATGTTAAATTTACACATGTTAAATAATTTACATTTAACATGGAGTTATTTCAACCGATTTTATTTTGATTTATTTTCGTCGTATAGGTCGTCTATGGTACCAAACAGAGTGAGTCATTGGATGGGGTAGTGAAATATCTGACAGAAGGACACGATGTCTCTCTTATAGCCCTACATCTCCGATCTTTGGATGTTTCGTGTAAAGGGTAAAAGAGAGCGACGAAAGTACACACTGAATAAATAACTGGTGTTTGTCTATGTCTAGTGAGTTCTGAAATGAATCCTTCTCTTAAAACATTTTTCTTCCCATCTCTTGTTTAGTAGATAATACGACTACTTCTCTTAAAACATCTTTCTTCCCACCTCTTGTTTAGTAGATAAAACGACCACTCCTGGTGCCGTTTCTGTTGTTCAATGATCTCGACCAGTGAAGGTCTAACACCGTTTCCGAAGGAACCACCGGGTAAAGACGTCTCTTCACAACCTTCATCAGAGATTTGTTCGAATCTCAGATATAAAGATCACACAGATGATCGTTACGAGTTATTATTAAAGAAGTAAGGATTTAACTTATTTTATCATGAAATTTATTTATGTCTTAAAGGTTATCCTCCGGGGACAACCTAAGTAAGACATACAAAGTATCGATACAAGGTTACACCTAAAACACCTGAGAATGACATCTCCAAATACCGACCAGGTGTTAGTTCTGTATTAAAAATTGAGTAAAGGTTGACCTTAAATATTCTAATAAATACAGGTTTGATAACCCTGTATTAGAGAAGTGTAGTTCTAAAAGACTACGGTTTTTGTTGTCCTGTGAATGAGGTTCCTGAAACGGTCGTTTCCAGGAATACCAATTTCGATACCACAAAGGTCACCAGCACATACTTACACTCTCAACCTGGTATTTCTTCCGTCTCGTGACTTCTTAACTTCGAAAACTTTACACCGTGACCTTTTCAGGTTCTCTCAGGCAACCTGGCATTCCTCTAGTTTGGTCAGTTAGGATTTCCTTTAGTTAGGACTTACAAGTAACCTTCCTGACTACGGTTTCGACTTCGAGGTCATGATACCAGTGGACTACGCTTCTTGACTGAGTAACCTTTTCTGGGACTACGACCCTTTCTAACTTCCGTCCTCCTCTTCCCCTCTTCTCTCCTGTTCTACCAACCTACCGTAGTGGTTGAGTTACCTGTACTCACACTCGTTCGAGGCCCTCTACCACTTCCTGTCCCTCGGACTACACGACGTCAGGTACCCCAACGTTTCTCAACCTGTGCTGACTCTTTGACTTTCGTTGTTACCGTTGGGGTCCCTTTAAGGTTCGACTTAAACGAAGATGGAGGTGGTTGAGGGGGAGATGATGACTCGTAACGTCCCGGTACATCTAGACGAAAGATTTCATTAAAGAAAGGGAACTGACAACTTAATAAAGGTAGAAGTCCAAAATCAAACCGACCCCTTCTCTCAGTAGTCTTTTTTTTCTCGTAGAGACAGTTGAGAAGGTAAGAACGGGAGACTACCTCGGGACTATCGAAGGGAAGTTACTTTTGTTGACTCGAGGAAACCGTGGTGGGTGGCACTCAGACCGTCATTTTATCCCCTCGACACTTAACAGGAAAAGGAGAGGAAGGTAGAGTACAAGAGGGTGCAAAACAGAGGTATAAGGAGACAAACACAGATGAAGTAAGAGACCGAGACCGACAAAGAGAGAGAGAGGTAGGAATTTCTGTCAACATAAACACGTCGACTAAGTGTGTAGAACTAAAAAGAGTAAATGAATTTACAATTGATTTAGTTTACCAAGATATATTGACAAATTTTGTAGTGTCTACAATTCCTTTGATGGTTGTAGTCAAAGAGAAGGAGAAGGTCTTAATACGAAGTGGTGTACGGTTTTGGGTCGTCTCCCGTAGGAAGGTAAAGTCTACGTGTTTATCCCTTTTCCAAGATGTTCGGGTTGTTACATGAGATAAACGTTAACACGTACCTTGGATTTAGTTCACCGATAACGTCCTCCTCCCCTTAAACAATACATTCGACAAAATCTGACAAATAGAGGCAAAACTTAATATTTAGATCTTCATTAAGGAGAAAATAGTCTTTTTCTTTCCCCCACTTGGAGAGAAGTCTGAACCCCTTAGTCGAAGTTTAAAGTCTTCGTTGTCCCATCGTACACACACTAAGAAGATGGAGATCCAATGAAACACACATTATTTCACTAGTAACTCTTTCTTGAGACGTAAGTTAGAGGAAACAGACAGTACGAGAGGGAGACAGGGACTTTGACTTCCTGTTTGTTGTCCTCTCCGTGAACCCGTCCAATCTGACTCTTCATCCTTCTTCTACTCGTACCAATTTTACTCTTGTCACCCACTTCGTTTCAGTGAGTCAGTACAGCTGAGAAACACTGGGGTACCTGACATCGGATGGTACGAGGAGGCAGACACCCTAAGAGGTCCGTTCTTATGACCTCACCCAACGGTAAAGGAAGAGGTCCTCTAGAAGGGTTGGGTCCCTAGCTTGGGCTCAGAGGACGTAACGTCCTTCTACGAAATGGTAGACTCGGTGGTCACCCACCCGATTCGAATAATGGGTGATTCACTAGAATCTCTAGTGGGTGATTCTAGTTGATACGTCAAAGTGTCTTGAATTTTGTGTAACTTTTTATACAATGTAACAGTCTTCTTAAAAAAGGGTCAAATTTTTCGTTTAAGACTGTTGGAAAATGGTCACTAAAAGAAGGGTCACACCTATACGAGAAGTCTAAAAAAGGGAACACCTTCTTACAGAATTTCTTCCTTTCTATACTTCTCTGTTATATCGTAGTAAGGATGTCGGTAAATTACATACAAAAACTCTCGAAACACTGTTTGAGAGAAGATCCACGATTCTTATATCGTCGTTTGTCTGGTTGTTGTTAATGAACGGAACTCCACTACACGGTTTCATGTTCCCAAACCCCTTAACCTGACTGGATTGTACCTTAGGACCGGGACGGTTAATGGGTCGATACACTGAACCTCGTTTTCTTATAAGAGAAAAAGTTTTGTCCCTACTTTTAACGATGATAAATAACTTTTGTATGAAACAAGGTTGGTATACTTGACTAATTATAAAATATAGTAATATATTAACTATGTAATTGATATATTATTACCCCGAAGGGTCCACCGGGATCACTAATTTTTTTTTTTGTTTTTTGGAGAACGGTTACGTCTCCTGCGTTCTCTGTACAAAACTAAAGTCCCAGTCCTTCTAGGAGACCTCATCCTTTACCGTTGGGTGAGGTTATAAGAACAGACCTTTTAAGGTACCTGTCTTTTTGGACCGTGGATGTCAGGTACCCTGGAGTCTCTCCATCTGTGCTGATTCGTTGACTCGTGTGTGTACGTACACATTATTATTGTATTATATTATGTGTGTATATATTATTTTGGGAGTGGTAATCGGATTCTTTTCAAGATGATAATAAGAGTATGTTTTCTCGTTTGGTCCATTGTCTCACTAAATGCGTAAAGGGTCGTAATCTTCATAGTCTCGTACAACTTTGTTACGACGGACTGAGGTTCCGATAGAACGGAAAATTCGTCACAAGGTCTCTCAAGTAAAGATTTCAATCTGACTACCAATCTACTCTATTGTGTACATTCGACTCTCATATGATATCACGAAAAATTTTAGATATATAAATAGACAGTAATAATAGACATGGTAACGGTACCTATAGACCCTGGAGTCCGAGTTGTGAAGTTAGTTTTAAGAAGAGCAAGTCTTAGTTAGACACAGGTCGAGACCAACTTTCATTCTGACGTACTACAGTATCGATCACTGAGTACCGAAAAGACGTAATTAGAAAGGTATTCTACCGTCTGACGGAGATTGTCGGTGCCGAGATCTGTCCTGTAGTCTATGTTCGAGGGACATTGTTTGTCCTCGTAAAGGACGATTCTTTTTAGAGACCGAAAAAGAAAGAGACTTCGGACTTCCAATTCTGGTCTAAACTTTTTAATTATACATGACTGAAGAGTCATGTGAGTTCCGTGGTCTTTATAGTTCTTTTTATGTCTTAAGGTACGTTTAATTAATAACGTTAAGTGAAAAAAGAAGAGACTAGTCACTGGAACAGTCGGGATGTAGGGGTCGGTGACCGCAGAGAGTCGAGAAACGAGAGGGAGAGAGGTTTCACAGGGGTGGTCTCGGGGGAAGAACCCGAAGAATGGCTACTGTGTGTAAGTATCTACCTACCCCCGATAATACGATTACCACAATAAGTCTCTCGTCACTTCCTCAGTACAAAAAACGACGAGACCCTTAAGCGAGACGAGTGACATTCGGACGTAAACACAGAGTGTGAGGACGTAAGGAGTTTAGTTTTTAGTGAAATTTGTTGTTCTTCTATTTTAAGACCGATGTCCGGGATAAAGAATAACTAAAGTAAAGTACTGACAGTAGAGTCAAAGTAATTCATCCTTTAACTCACAAACTATTACATCATATCCTCTTAAGTGTTTACGTATAGAGTATATAAGACAAAAAGAACGGACGTGAATTTTTTTTCAAAAACAGGGTATACAGTTCGAAGAGTTAAGTTTTGAGTTCAATTGATTGTTAAAAATTTTACATAAAGATAAGTTTTTCTGTTAAGGTACGACTAAAACGGAGTGATGCTGAGACATCCCTACTTGTGACATCACTATGTAGTAAACCCAATCTTTATTCACGAAGTTTTGACGACCTAACTTGAGACTTTTAGTCATTCATACGACCATCGATACTACGTTCAACGAAACAGTATCCAAATGTCTAAAGATAGTTGTGACCAACCCAAGTTATTTTTTCTAAAAGGAATCGTCTGTGAATGGGGATCTATTACCGGTAGTTACTTGTGCTGTCCCTCCCTTCCTCGAAGTCTTTGGGCGGCCGTAGCAAGTAGATTGAGAAAAGGTATCAGCGGTAAGTCTCGTTACAAAAAGAGAAGTTTAAACTGAGCTACCAAGACCTTCTAGAAAGATTGGTCAAGTGTGGAAAGTTTCCAACAGGCATGGTGTGCTTCCGTTCACCATATTTAGTGATGGGCCAGTTTAAGGTCGAGTCAACTACCAACGACTTCCTTTTGTAAGATCACATTTATAAAAAGTAAACGAGAGAAGAGTAATAAAATTCTGTTAATTGTAAAGTCGGTTACTGAGTCCACAATTTACACATGTTATGTTCAACTTATTCATGGTATAAACAGTTAAGATTCTGTACAGAAATATAAAATCTTGTAAACATTAACGTTATTTTCACTGTTGTATT
This sequence comes from Capra ibex, assembly GCA_006410555.1. Lineage (NCBI taxonomy): Eukaryota > Metazoa > Chordata > Mammalia > Artiodactyla > Bovidae > Capra > Capra ibex. The sequence goes on along the minus strand of SJYO01041852.1, from coordinate 50,996,158 downwards.
AAATCTACTGTATTAAATTAACTGTCATAAAAAAAGGGGAGAATCATCGTATAGTCTATTACCACGTGGAATTTTAACTACTACAGAGTGTACCGTGTGGTACACTCCTTTATTCCTTACCATTTTAATGAAAAGAGTAGAAAACATCTGTAGTAAGTTAATACTATCACCGGAGAACATGGGTTTCATTTCGTACCCTGTCTTATCAGTTGTAATTTTAAATTGGTAAACTTTTCAGAAGAGGAATAGTTGAATGGTTTAAAATTCCAAAAAACTCGGTGTTAAAGAATTCTCATCTCCTGGATATAGTATCCCGACGAGACTCCAAATTCACACGCTCACACTCAAGACGACTACAGTCCGAAGGAACACGTCACTCTCCAGCGATGGTGATCCTTGTTTTCCAACTCACCGAGTCTCGCTCACATATCTTTGGTTCTGGTTCCACCCGCCGTCCATTTTCGGTCTGTACCTTTCCTTATTTCCTTTATCATGTGACGTTGTCTCCGTTCGTTGAGAGTTTTGGTTCCACTTCTGAGGAGTCTTCTCTTAGAAAAAAACAGACGTAAAGGACGATGTAGTCCTTAGTCACTGATGTTAGGAGCCTTTGGGACGACTGTGACGCTCGCGGTATAGTCGATCCACCATGGCTGCAGTGGTCCTGTTGTAGTAGGAGAAGGAGAAATAGTATCAGAATGAACTTCTTCCGACTTGTCTTGGGTTGATGTGTAGTACTCAAGTTCCCTATCCACTCAGAGGTGCCCCGATGTCAACAACTTTCTGTTGGTACGTTGAACATTTGAGGACACTTCAGTTTTGAAACTAACCTTTGGTGAGGTTCCTCGATTTATCATCTTGGTCTTCCATCCTATGATTCGAGGTGGTAAAACATCAGTTTCTTTCACTTGGTGAGTCGGTCTACGTTTGTGTGTCCATCAGGACCTTTACATACTTCACTACTTCTGCCGTTACATTACCGGATGTGAAGTGACTCTTTCTCCTGTAAAACAAAAAGGACTACCACTTTACATGATTTCTGTATTCTTAGTAAAGAAGGGGGTTGTCTTAAATCTCCGACTCAACTTTTGGTCTCGAGACCTCCCCGTTTCGAACACAGTACTTATGACCTCGCCCGGTCCTCATTTTCTCCATCCATGATTACTCCCCGTCCCTCTCGCAGTAAACTTTTCCCTTTTGTCTTGAGTCGAAGTTCGTTAAGGTCCTAAAGTCAGTACGGTGAATCACAACAGTTTATTCTAATGACATTTATATTTGAACTTTGGACCTAAAAATATTCTTTAAAAGACGAAAGATTTATCACCGTGGAGTAATTTTTTATATAACTCTGGGAACCTGGTTATAGTGACTTCCGACTTAAACCGAATATCTGACCTTTACATAATTGCGACCTTCCCTCTCTCAGGGCCCCTCAATATAGTATATAAGGACCTGTTACAGAGACCGATAGACACAGAGACTCTTCAATGACTCGGTAAATCGAGTCAAAGAAGTAGACATCTTACATCTTACACTATTATCGTCATCTATGGTTTGTCTAAACTACTCATCTAATTCATTCTCTCTTATTCTTTTGTTGATCACGTCCCGAATTTTATTTCATGACACAATTCAATATTGACGTTTTTACAATGTGAGGTGTAACACCTTGAAAATTCTTATTTTGGTGTTCGTTTTTATTTAGTCACCTTTTGTAATCACTTTAATTATTATGTTTTTTCTCCTGATAATCTAATTCTTCGTAACTATCCCATTGGTTTACGGGTTCTCGGAGACCAAAGAGAAGTATGTAAATACCTGTACAACCCTTAGTGACTTGAGTGACATTTACAACGTCGAAAACCTTCTCGTGATTCTAAGAGAAGAAGGATTACTAAAATAGACCCATTAATACGTAACAAGGAGACCGACGTTTCTGAATATTGACGTAAACAAAGATAGGTTTACGAAATGGAAAAAGTTATCATATGAATAGCAAAATTTATAAACTATTCTTTATGTCAAGGGGATACACTTTTTCACCCTTTCAAATTCTAACCTGGTAAGACGATGATGTTGACTGAGTGTATCCTAAGAGAGACGATCCTTTGTTTACGAACCATGGTGAAAGGACACACAGAGATTCTTTATATGTAAATTTTTTGTCATTGTCGTACTTAGGAATGACCCACCGGTACAATTTACGACAGATTACGTTTCCCATTGTTTTTATAAGGATATGTCGATAACAACTCCTAATCGATACAACGGACTTTAGTTACTAAGATGTTATCATAAACTATAATCTTATTTGATCCCTCGAAAATTTTTAGGGATTTCGGGTCAGGTTCGTGTACGGACAATTTAGTCTTAGTGTCCCACCCTGAAGTTTTGACCAAACAAAAAAAAATTAAGGATACCCATCTGGGCCCAAGTTAGGGACCCAACCCTTCTAGGGGACCTCTTCCTTTACCGTTAGGTGAGGTCATGATAACGGACCTTTTAGGGTACCTGTCTCCTCGGACCATCCGATATCAGGTACCCCAGCGTTTCTCAGCCTGTTCTGGCTCGCTGAAGTGAAGTGAAGTGAAGTACCGTTAAAGACCGAAGGGGTCGTCATTTATTAAGCGGCGTTACGTCTTCTGTGTCCTCTGTATCCAAACTAGGGACTGAGTCCTTCTAGAGGACCTCTTCCCTTACCGTTGGGTAAGGTCATAAGGACGGTCCTCTTAGGGTACCTGTCTCCTCGAACCTCCCGAAATCAGGTATACCAGCGTTTCTCAGTCTGTGCTTCGGTGACTCGTGTGTCGTGTACCTTTAAAGTCACACGTTGGTTCAAGATCTTGATCAATCTGTGGTCAACCTTTACGTCTTAGTACTCGACGTCGGGTCTAGATGACTTAGTTTTAGACGAGAAATTGTTCAAAAGACCCTTTAGACCCAAGTGTAAGATAAAACTCCTTGGGACCATTCAGTGTATCTGTCAAACTGAACTGTCTTTTGGATCCAAATACGGGGAAATTTTATTGACGATCAGTAAATGTGTCAGTAATCTTATTCAACGGTTTATATACGATCCGTGATCTATATATTACCGCTCGTTTGTTATATTAAAGGATTGCTCGAGTATCAAATTTCATTATTTGTTTTTACAATGTATTTATTTATATCTTAATATTCGACCATTCACGACGTTTCCTTTACGTGTTCAACAATCTTCTCCGATACCGTCTTCCCAGAAAAAACAAATCTCCAATTCTTTCGTAAAAGACCATAAACTCGAGGCTAATTTTCCTTTTCTTCTTCAATGTCTTTAATTGATCCATCGCTCGTACCCCCTTTTATAGTATCTGTTCACATTTCTCCAACTGTACCTCCTTCTACCGTACAAACTCTAAGACTTTCTTTCAGAATACACTTTGTGTTTCTTCCTCTTAATATTATTATGACTTACTCAGACCTGTACATGTCTCCTAGTTATAGTACATATAAAATGTCTGTCAAATTTCTAGATACCGGAAATTGAATTTTCGTTACTCTTTAGGGACCTCCAAAAATTCCTTATACCCTCCCCAAATGCATAAAATTTTTATTCACTTCGTCTATAAACGTGTTTGGATCGTTCACGGTAAAAACGACATCAACAAATCAGCAATTCAGAACAGACAGAGAAACCTTAGGGTACCTGATATCGGGTGGTCCGAGGAGGTACCCTAAAGGGTCTGTTCTTATGACCTCGCCCAACGGTAAAGGAAGAAGTCCCTAGAAAGGTTGGGTTCCTAGTTTGAGTACAGAGGACTTAACCGACCGTCTAAGAAATGACGACTCGATGGATCCTCCGAGTTGTTGTCACAGTAATAATCATGTCAGATTTCCTTACTACGAGAGTCCCAATACATTAGGTGTGACACTTGGTAGTAAAGGTAAGAGTAAGGGTTGAGGGGACCAGACCCTTGAGTCTGCCTTAGACCCTATTTAAGTTCCATCCTTTATCCCAATAGAACACATTCATTAATTCATTTGTTTTTACTAGAATAATTTGTCAAAAAATATACTAAACTTTCATCCAGAAAGATATTCATCTTCGCCCAACTTACTAAAGAGTTCCAACAAAGGTCAAAATACTATACTTAAAATTTACTATAACAGAACCCCCTTTTATTAGGAGAAGATGTGAACGAAGTAAAAGAAAGGGAGTTGTCTAAACAGTTTCGTAGACCGGTCTTTAGATTTTTATCGGAGAGTCACCAATCGACAGGGAGAAGAGGGAAGGAGTCACAATGGTACCCTTATCACATTACTTCCTACCTCCACAGACTCTTTCGAGATTCTTCGGGGACCGTAGACGTCAGACGAACAAGACTCTCTCAGCTAGATCCACTATTATTTCCGTTCGGTAACGGAGGAAAGGTAACTAATTTTTTTCTACTTAGAAGTCCCACGGGGTTTCGGAGTGTTGTTGGGTGTCGTTTCTATCTACACAACAGTTCCCTCTCTTGAGCGACACTTACTCTGATTTCACACAGATGTATTGGAACTTGTATATAGAAGTTCGACGTGGAACGGACCGTTAGTGGTGACAGTCCGTCATTCATAACATCAGTAGCTCCGTAGACCCTTGTGAAGATCTCGGGGTTTAGGTGACATTGAGGGTGACGGAGTCCGGTTCTTAACAGGGGTGACGAGGGACTATCTCCCAGTCGAACTACATATGAGTGGAGGCGTCCGAACCCGTCTAGACCACCCAATAAAGGTGAGCTGGGAAACGGACAGGTCCACCGGGACCAAACTGTTCTAGAGGACTTTAACTCCAGGGATCTGTTGAGGTCCTTAAGTTTAGAATTTATTTTGATTTTTTATATTATTTCTGACTGTAAAATTTTACGACTACCGTTACACACGTACGCACGTACGAGTCAAAACAGGTTGAGAAACGTTAGGGTACCTGACATTGGGAGGTCCGAGGTGACAGGTACCCCTAAGAGGTCCGTTCTTGTGACCTCCCCAACGGTACGGGAGGAAGTCCTCTTGAAGGACTGAGTCCCTAGATTGGGTGCAGAGGACGATACCGTCTGTGTTACGATTATTGAAGTGTAAATGAATGAGAAGGGTTATTAATGTACTACAATCATATAAATAAATATCTAGATCTTTGGATCCAAGTCTCTCTTGTTCACAGGAGTTGTCCTACTACCTCAATTTTAATGTCGTTTTAATCTTTTAACCTCGGGTCTACATACGTGAAGTTTCAGGTACACAAAGGTGGGTCGGTTCGTCTTGGGGACTTGTTGCGACAATGAAACAATGGGGACGAGGTCCTAATTCAATAACGGTTTTGTCTGGTGACATCTTGATTAAGTTCCGGGCACTTTATTGTGACTACTAAATTTCTCCGAACAGAGAAATGGTTTAATACGAGGGTGTAAATTATCGTTGTAGGGTCCTCCCCGTTAAAATTGAAATTAAAGTCAGATTTTTCTAAGGAAACTGTACCTGTTCCACGTCTCTGGAAAAGAGACAGACTTCCGTTTCTCCACTTCACTAATCGAGTCTCGGTACGTCGTACAGTCTTCCGATCGACCCTGACCTGGGTCTAAAGGACTAATAATCCGTAGCCCGGTTGGGCGACCGAGGTCCTTAGTTAAAATATATGTTCTGTGAACGGAAACCTTCGTCCCTACACCCGAAATGAATCATTTCCCGTCCTTAAGAGAGGGAGAGAGAGAGGGAGGAACACGGTGAGACATTTGGGGACACCGATATACGCATAAGACTCTACGAAGAATTATTATTTAAATTTATTTATTTATTCAAGGACGGACGGAACAAAGTTTCACGGAAAACTTAATAAAGTGAATTGATGACACTACACTTTTGGATGAAATAGGTGTGACAGGATGAGAGAATAGAATCAAAGACTTAGACTGGGGTGAGACTGGTATGAGGGATGAATCAAGACTCCCATGGGGGAGGGTGTGAAACTGGTGTTTGTGGTACTCATGGAAGAGTACAAGGAAACATTGTATGCCCAATTATTGATGATAAACGACGTACTGAGGTCACACACATGTGTGTGTGTGTGTGTGTGTGTGTGTCTCAAGGTCCCGACGTGTCCCCTTGAAATGTACACATTACAAGTAAATAGTATTCTCTATTCCTAATAATAGGTTTAAAATATCAGTTTCTTTGACTTTGAACTTCCATTTAAATTCCAGTTCCGATACCAAAAAGGTCACCAGTACATACCTACACTCTCAACCTGACACTTCTTTCGACTCGTGACTTCTTAATTACGAAAACTTGACGCCACAACCTCTTCTGAGGACTCTCAGGGAACCTGACGTTCCTCTAGGTTGGTCAGGTAAGACTTCCTCTAGTCGGGACCCTAAAGAAACCTTTCTTACTACGACTTCGACTTTGAGGTCATGAAACCGGTGGATCACGTTTCTCAACTGAGTAACCTTGTCTGAGACTACGACCCTCCCTGACCCCCGTCCTCCTCTTCCCCTACTGTCTCCTACTCTACCGACTTACCGTAGTGACTGAGCTACCTGCACTTAGACTCACTTGAGACCCTCAACCACTACCTGTCCCTCCGGATCGTACGACGCTAAGTACCCCAGCGCTTCTCAGCCTGTACTGACTCGCTGACTTGACTTGACTTGTACGGAGTCTCCTTTTACCTCGTCTTGGTCTTAAAATTGGACTCAGAAGGAGGATTTAAGAACGAATGTCGGAATCCTTCTATGAGGTGTTGGTAGAATTTATGTTGGTTGTTTACCAGTTTGGTAAGGTCTTGACTCATCACTTATCATGGTACCTCTCTGATAGTCTCCCTGATAGCCTCCCTGGTAGGATCTTTAAGGGTAACGAGGAGGGAGGTGAAGTAAGGTCACAGAGACCCATGTATAGTGGAGGAGTCTGTATGGAGGGAGTAGTAGGGTACATTTTATCTGGGAGGTAGGGGATTACGTTAAGAAAGAAAATCTTATGAATCACGACGACCTGTAATAACACATACAAATAACCGAATAGTAGAGTTGTTTATTTTGTATTGGATTTATTTTGTTCCCGAAGGGACCACCGAGTCACCATTCTTAGACGGACGGTTACATCCTCTTTACCCAAACTAGGGACTAGACCCTTCTAGGAGACCTCTTCCTTTACCATTGGGTGAAGTCATAAGAACGAATCTCTTGGGGTACCTGTCTCCTCAGACCGTACCTGTCTCTCCAGTGTTTCTCAACCTATACTGAGTCACTGACTTGTGTGTGTGTGTGTGTGTGTTTATTTCGTCTTTAAGTAAAACATGTGTTCTTGGATCTTATACTGGACCATGTATCTACGAGTCCTTTATGGAGGACTGGAGAAGACGTATGTGACTTAATTCTGAACTAAACTTAGATAGAGAATCATTGTCTTATTGGAACATGGTCAATTAGAGAAATTCAGAGTCAAAAAAATAAACATTTTATCTGTAGTCACGAATGAAGTACCCTTTAACACTTCTAATTTACTAATTTACTTATCTTTTTAGGAATTGTACTTAGGACTATGTATTATTTATAATAAAGAAATAATAATTATAGTAATAATGTTTTACAAGACCTGTGTGTTGTCTTTATCATGATAGTGGTGTTAATAATAGTAGTTGTTCAGGTTTAAGTGTGTTCAGTAGTTGGTAGATTCAAACTTACCGTTTCAAATTGAAGCATCAATGTACTACTAGTTTTTTATTTATAAAAATTACGTAATTTAATGATGAATTTAAACGAACCTACACGGTAGTTAAGATTCTCATCTTTTGTTATCTCTTATGTACATTCTACAGTATTTTTAGGGAGGAAAAGATTCAAGTCGACGGGAGTACCACCGTACTTTCTTTGTGTACTCGTATTAGAGAAGTGTGTTTCTAAAGTGTTGTCACTTATGTGTTGTCACATAAGACAAAAGTGTTACGAGGTTCTAGTGTCTTTATTTACCTAAAATAAAATAAAGTCAGTAATATAAAGTAAAGGGAAGTACGAAATCTTCAATAGATAAACAGGTTTAGTTAATGACTCAACCGGATCTGTAATTAACTTTTCAGTTACTTGGATTACTTAGGAGGTCTGGTTTCTTTATTTAAAAAGGTCTTTCAATTTGACTTTGCTATGACTAAAAGGTCGTGTAGTCTCAATTACCTTTACTTCCACGGGGGAGGGTGGGGAACTGGAACCTCTCCCCCCAGTGTCAAGACGGTTAATTCGTAATTAGATTGTGACTCTAAAGTGAACTTTTAAATCTGAAAACAGAAGAGGACTTTGTCGTCTTTTGAGCTGTTGTGACCAAAACGACGGAAGGAGACGTTTTCGTCGAACTGTCGTTGAGAAGTGAAATCTACTGTGTACCGAGAACAACAGTGTAAATTATGGTAAAGGAAATATAGATCTGTTACAGAGAGTAGTTGTAACGGACGTAACAGGGAAATCCAGAACAAACATTATAATATAAATCAGGTACCGAAGAGAACACCGAGTCGACCATTTCTTAGGCGGACGTTACGCCCTCTGGACCCAAGATAGGGACCTAACCCTCCTAGGGGATCTCTTCCCTTTCCGATGGGTGAGGTCATAAGACCGGACCTCTTAAGGTACCTGAGATATCAGGTACCCCAACGTTTCTCAACCTGTGTTGACTCACTGAAAGTGAAAACCTCTTCATTTACCGTTGGGTGAGGTTATAAGAACGGATCTCTTAAGGTACCCGTCTCCTCTGACCACCCGATATTAGGTACACCAACGTCTCAGTCTGTACTGACTTTTACCGAATCGTGATGGTAGATCAGGTATACGTGTGAAATGTACCCTTCTTTAACTCTGAGTGTGAAATTAATAAACTTAGTTTCATAAAAAAAATCCTTCGTTGTACAACGTCCCCTTTCTTTTAGGTAGACCTCGGTAACAAAACCGTGAGTCATGGACGTGTTTGAACCCCTTTAGTCAAATGAAAGGACCCTAATGAAAAAGAGAAGAGAGTATACCCATGTCGATATTAGATCGGGTACTCCCTCAACATCCCAGTATCCATTTTCTGTGGATTTTCTTTCTCTTTCACTTTTGACGAGTCAGTAAGACTGACATTGGGGTACCTGATATCTCAGGTACCTTAAGAGGTCCGGTCTTATGACCTCACCCATCGGAAAGGGAAGAGGTCCCATAGAAGGGTTGGGTTCCTAGCTTGGGTCCAGAGGGCGTAACGTCCTCCTAAGAAGTGGTCAACTCGGTGTTCCCTTCGGGTTCTTATGGCCTCACCCATCGGATAGGGAAGAGGTCGTTTAGAAGGGTTGGGTCCTTAGTTTGACCCCAGAGGACGTAAAGTCCACCTAAGAAATGGTTGACTCGATAGTCCCTTCGGGTTTCTGTGGACTTCTGTGACATTTAATATTTTGAAATGTCTATGTGGTCGGTAGTAATAGGGGGTTTCAGTGTGTCGAACCTCTTCTCCTTGATCCTAGAGTACAATCGGTGGAAAAATAGTTTGGTTTCGTAGAGAGAAGACTGTACTTATAAACCAAAGATATCTTTAACAGCGTTTGTGTTAAATAACCGTAAACGTTAAGACGAGTAAAGAAGTCCATTGTGTTATAACTACACTTGTGGTTTTTAGTAGTAAAGTCCTCGTAGGGTAGGGTTTTATTACGCGAATGGGTATCACTTTTTGGTCCGTCGTTTACTTAGTCTTTGTAGAATGTTTACCTCTATGACTTTTTGATGTAACAGGGAGAGTAGGATACTTTCTAAGTTCACCGTTTTGGTCTTCTTTGACTTGATGTCACAAATTGTTATCGTAGTCTTATTATTCACGAACCAGGACGGAACTGGTAAAAGTATCACGGAAAGTAGAAAAATAAAATATTTTCGAGACCACGAAAGGATTTCCCTTTCCACGGGAAAAATAAGGTAAGAGGGTTTCTGTATGTGTAATACTTATGTTTTAGTTTGTTATTTTCTAATTTAGAAAGACCTAAAAGATGTAGTTTCTTTGACGGACTTATTAGTCGATTTACATCAGTCAGGAGAAATCACCCAACCCTATACTATTCTCAGATGAGATCTCTGACTTTATGAACGTAGCGTAGAGTCGAACTACGAAAGTATTTACGGTAACAATACTTCTCCACTGGAGTCAGAAACATCTTCAGGGTCTTAGTTGACTCTCAGATAAAGTTTCGGTCACTTTTGAGTCTCCAACTCTTTTGACCTTGGTCGGAGTCCGTTTAGGGAGTAGGGACGGAGAAGAAATCCGAAGGTCCAAATTGAGAATACAGTGAAACTGAGAATACTTAGAGTACCAGGTTGGAGTGGATTTATACGAGAAAAGGTCTAAGATTTGTGACATAAATCCCCTTCTTTGACGACCTCTCGTAACTATCCTTCGAACCTTCAACCGTGTCCTTCGAATATGTACATAGAATACTCGTGACTCAGGAAATTAAGATATTCCTTTTATCCACGATAGTAATAGAATCGAAGCGTCTACTCCTTTGTTTCATCCACTGTTCGGATTTGAGTCTGTTCATCGTTCTCTGTCTCGGTCATAAACTAGACTCATTTAGTGTCTTGAGTTTAGAAATATACTAGGATATCCAGTGCAGGACTGAAACTGAGGTAAAGATGGGGTAGAGTAACTCATTTTTCTTCAATCTCCCTGTCTATATCCTAAATAATTAGGATTTGAAAGTATTCAGTAGTCAGTATTTCCTTTAGTCGGGACTTATGAGCGACCTTTCTGACTACGACTTCGACTTCGAGATTATGAAACCGGTGGACTAAATTTCTTGACTGAGTAACCTTTTCTGAGACTACCACCCTTTCTGACTCCCGTCCTCCTCTTCCCCTGTTGTCTCCTACTCTACCAACCTACCGTAGTGGTTGAACTACCTGCACTCAAACTCGTTTGAGGTCCTCGACCACTACCTGTCCCTTCGGACCACTCGACACCAGGTACCTCAGTGTTTCTTAACCCGTCAAGTAAAGTCCAGTCAAGTCAACGAGTCAGCACAGGCAGCCTTTCATCCATAGGTAGCCTGTGTTGACTCGTTGACTCGACTTTACTTGGGATTTCAAAGTATTACAAGATCCGTCCTCCTCTTCCCCTGTTGTCTCCTACTCTACCAACCTACCGTAGTGGTTGAACTACCTGTACTCAAACTCTTTTGAGGTCCTCGACCACTACCTGTCCCTTCGGACCTCAGTGTTTCTTAACCCGTCAAGTAAAGTCCAGTCAAGTCAACGAGTCAGCACAGGCAGCCTTTCATCCATAGGTAGCCTGTGTTGACTCGTTGACTCGACTTTACTTGGGATTTCAAAGTATTACAAGATCCCGACAACATAGTTTAATGGTGTTTACATCACCGGATTTTTTTGTGTTTACATTATAGAGATTTAATTAATAGAGGTTAAGACCTCCAGTCTTCAGAGTTTATTCAAGGTGACCCGTCTTTAGTTCCAGAACCGTCCTGGTGGAGGGGAAATCTTCGAGGTCTCCCCTTAGATAACGGAGTAAAAGGGGTAGAAGATCTCCAGTGGACGTAAGGAACCCAGAGGTAGGGAAGACGGTAGAAGTTTCATGTCGACTGGGAACTTGTTGTGTAGAAACTTGACACGTTCAAGTAAATATGTGTCTAAAAAAAGTTATTATTTGTGATGTCATAATGTGTTAGACTAGGTTCCAACCAACTTAGGAGTTTACGGTTTGACGATCATACTTCTATGTGTTCTGTCACTTCCAACTGACTTAATATGTCCTAAAGACTGACACACCTTCCAGTCACAGGGATTGGAGGTAAGAACAAGTTCCCAGTTGGTATATGACATTGTTGGAGATAAAGGTACCAGTGTGGAAAAGAGACTAAGACGGGAAGTACGGAAAAAGAATGTTCCTGGGAACACTAATGTAACCAGGGTAGGTTATTAGGTCTTATTATAAAGGTAGAGTTCTAGGTAGTCAAGTCAAGTCAGTGACTCAGCACAGGCTGAGAAACACTGGGGCACTTAACGTCGTGCGGTCCGGAGGGACAGGTAGTGGTTGAGGGCCTCAAGTGAGTTTGAGTGCAGGTAGCTCAGTCACTACGGTAAGTCGGTAGAGTAGGAGACAGTAGGGGAAGAGGAGGACGGGGGTTAGGGAGGGTCGTAGTCTCAGAAAAGGTTACTCAGTTGGGAAGCGTACTCCATCGGTTTCCCGACCTCAAAGTCGAAGTCGTAGTAAGGAAGGTTTCTTGTGGGTCCCGACTAGAGGAAGTCTTACCTGACCAACCTAGAGGAACGTCAGGTTCCCTGAGAGTTCTCAGAAGAGGTTATGGTGTTAAGTTTTCGTAGTTAAGAAGTCGTGAGTCTATCGATTGATGTTTACGTTTCAGGGAAGACGACATTCCGTTGTACAAGTGTTTGAGATCCTTAATCCTACCCCGAAGGGTCCACCGAGTTACCATTTCTCAAGAAATGGTAAGGACGGTTACGTCCTCCGTTTCCTCGACGTCCAAGTTGGGGACCCAACCCTTCTCGGGGATCTCTTCCTTTGCCGTTGGGTGAGGTCATAAGAAAGGACCCTTTAAGGTACCTGTCTCCTCGGACCACCCGATATCAGGTACCTCAGAGTTTCTCAGTCTGTACTGACTCACTGGTTCGTAAGTCCTTAATCCTATTCTTGTCGAAACCCCAACCCCTCTGATAACAACTCAAATACTATCTATATATCCGTCCATTTATCTCTATCTAACTGAAATTCCAGTGTCTAGTATCCAAATCCTCATTTTTCTGAAGTTCAATGTGTTAGAATTTCTTCTGTCCTTTGAACCTTTAGTAGATTGGGTCGAACTTGTTTACACACTGTCACAGTTCTTGTGTGAGTTTGGAGATCATCTGATTTAGAAGGAGTAACATGGATAACCGAACGATTTTGTGTTTTATTCCCATAAATATCATTCTGTCCGTACTTTGTGTAACAAGAAAATTCTGGAGCTATGTTAGTAAACACTCGTCCTGAAAAGAGGTTCAACGATGACTTCTCTACCTTTCTCAAATTTTTATTCGTCCACGTAATTTCTTTCTAAACGAGCTAGAAATAGTTAAGTCACACAGAGTAAAGAGAAAAGATGAGAAAGGATAGAGAATGGAACGTTATACGAAACGAGTTTAACAGTTTGTTCGGAATCTTTAACGAGACTTTTAGTCTACAATTCGTACTACTTTGTTCCCTCCCCGAGACACAATGTACTTTTCTTTTCGTGTTTATTTTTACAAACTTTAAAGACGTATTTCGGTCTCCAACTTAAATACATAAGGTTTTTCCTTAGATCGATTCAGAAAGTCAAGTTGAAGTTTCGTTTATTGGTAATCTAAAGTTTTCGTTCTTTTCCAACGGAAAAGTAGAGTAAAAGGGGTTTAATACAACGAAATTATTTTCTTTGATTTAACACTCCATGTACTTCGGATGTCCTCGACTACACTTCTTATTATGAGTTTTGGAATTTTCAGTATAAAAAAAAAGTTCACATAAGACATGATAGACCCTACTGGTTACATTAAAAGATTTCCTTCTATTCGTGAACTATAACTGACGTATAAGTTTATTCTTTATTTACGTCCACAAAAATTTGTTCTAATTAGTGTCATAATAGTCTTCCTTCTTTTATTTTTATAAGAAGTGGTCTGTGACGAGCGAAACTATAGTCTTGAGGAAGCCAAGTCAAGTCAAGTCAGTGAGTCAGCACAGGCTGAGACGCGGGGTACTTAGCGTCGTACGGTCCGGAGGGACAGGTAGTGGTTGAGGACCTCAAATGGGTTTGAGTACAGGTAACTCAGACACTACGGTAGGTCGGTAGAGTAGGAGACGGTAGGGGGAGAGGAGGACGGGGGTTAGGGAGGGTCGTAGTCCCAGAAAAGGTTACTCAGTTGAGAAGTGTACTCCACCGGTTTCATGATCTCAAAGTCGAAATCGTAGTCAGGAAGGTTACTTGTGGGTCCTGACTAGAGGAAACCCTACCTGACCAACCTAGAAGAACGTCAGGTTCCCTGAGAGTTCTCAGAAGAGGTTGTGGTGTCAAGTTTTCGTAGTTAAGAAATCAAGAGTCAAAAGAAGTGTCAGGTTGAGAGTGTAGGTATGTACTGGTGACCTTTTTGGTATCTGAACTGATCTGTCTGGGATCAACCGTCTTGAGGAATGACCTCGATTAATAGTCTAAAACCTTTAAGTCAGTAATCCTTTCTCTAGACCGACTTAATAACTTCCTTGATTACAGAGTAATCCACCTTCTAAAATTATAGTCGGTAAAATAAGTATTAAGTTAGTTGTATACGTCGTCTTTTTTTAAGTAACTACTAAAAATACGATGTCCGTAGTATAGTCTACTTATCTAAGTAATAGTGATATTAGGAGTGTTATATTTTACGTTATCTATAACGAGAAAGTAAAAGTTAACTGTTTCATTTATTCAGTGTCCCTCTAACGTTTGAACAAGTTTCGTGTTTGAGTATCTTTATAAAAGGTAACCGTATGTATTGTAGGTAGAAAGGATCTAAAGGAGAATGTACAGACCGATAGGTACAAGTCGATCTCAGTGAGAAGGGGATTCTTAAGAGTAAGGGTACCTGAGAGTCGAACCTGGAAGAGGAAGAGAGACCTACTCGAGTAGTTTTAAAGTTATTGATTAACTTTCGACACTTGAGGGTTCTCACATAGAAGTCGAGTCTGACGTGAGGTTGTGAGGTCTGATCTACAGGTCAATAGTCTCATTGTAGAGGTGGGTTTCCCTGTGTGGGAAATATGGAACGTAACTCTTACGGACTTTGATTGTAGTAACGGTAATTTGGATCAATTGGTTGACGACTTTTAGACCCTTACCAGGACTAAAGAGGTCGTGAAAGGGAGTGGTGGGGGTAAAAGGTATTTAGTTCATAGTTAAGAAAGATATATACAAAGTTCGGAAAAAGGAAGGAAGACAGGGGTGAAAATGTCGAAAATGAAAAATTTTTCTACACCTTCAACTCTGAGTCTCTATGTTTTACTGAACGGGACCTAATATGTCTGCACTACACCTTTCGATCTTAACTGGGGATCGTTCAGATGGAGGGTTTAGCTATTACGTCACGAAAGGTGATTAACCAGAGTAGAGTCGGGAAAGTAGTGTCCGACACACTGAAGAAGAACGTAAGTTTACGTTTACGTTTGTAGAGATAAATGGGGAATACGAAGTTAGATGCGAAGGAACACAGTTAATAATCACCGTAATACAGATTGTTCATCTAACACTCATTGAACCTTCGTTTCAAGTCTAGAAGTTCAGAAGGTAATAACAGACGATAATTTTATCTTAACTCTTATCTCTTTCTCCTTTCACCTCTCTCTCGTTCCCTTCCTTTCCCCCTCTTTCCTTCCCTCCCTCCCTTTCTTCCTTCCTCTCTCGTTCTACTTGAGAATTTTAAGAATGTCCTCTGTTCTACGGAGTGGTAGTGAGGAGTTTCATACCAGGTATCTGGTGAACATAGTCTAGAGGACCCTGCGTCAGAATCATGGTAGTGGGGACGGGTGTCTAAGATCACGTCATCGGGACGGACACGTCATTTATGGGGTCTGTTAAGAATAGGTTTAATGTCTAACGTTTAGGGACTTTGGCCTTCAGAGAGCCGCAAGAACGGTAGAAAAATTTGTCGTATAAGATAAGCAGGGGTACCTCCCATTCGTTTATGAGATACCCTTTAAACGGATTAGGAATACTGACAGTTGGACATTCTGAACAGTGGAATAAGAGTAAAAGAGGAAGAATGACTTTCTTCTCAAGGATTAATTTTGGAGGGTGACTCAACTGTCCTTCAGTCCAAGTCCATGGATACGACAGGAAAGAGCTAAAACACTTTCTTTACACTGTCACTTTAGAATATGTTTTCGGTTAAGGAACAGTTTCGTGAGTAGAGTAAAATTTATTTACAGGTAGAGTGGTTGAAAAGACAAACATACACGACGGGTAACGTAGTTTGAATGGTCTAAGTCTCACAAGTTTTAATTACTACAGTAGAAAGAAAGAGAATATAAAACATCTTTACTAAGTAACAACAAAGGTGCGGGTGTTCGTCTTCTCCAAAGATAATTTTACGGGGTCCGGGTGTGTTTATTAAAATCGAACTGAGGGAGAAAATGTCTCTCGTGTTTTTGTTCGGGTTTTTGTTAACTTTTGGAACACTCGTCTTCAATTTTACTACACGAGTCCAACGACAAAATTAAATCCTCGATACGGTTCAATTATTCCTTTCTTTTTTAGGACTATCAAAGGATTGGACCGAGTAAATATAGTAAAATTTTTCCCTTCTCGTTATAACGGTGTATGGAGTTCAGACAAAACAAAACAAAAAATACAACGAAGAATTAACACTCCTATTGAAACAGGAATTCTTAAATGTGTAAGAATTCCTGTACATAATATTCTACTATCGAGTCAAATCCGGGAAGTGAGATAACAGTAAGTTCTCCCTGAACTAAACTCGTAAGATTGATTTCGTGTGTCGTACGACATTACTTACCGAATCCTTAGTCTTCAGGATCTAGAATGAAGGTCAAACGTGTTGAACCTCCGGAAAGATATAAGGAGACCTTGAGTACACGAAGAGACAATTTACTCTCCCTACCTGATCTTTTTCTCGATTGAAAAGTTTCCAAAAAATCCTCGATACGTCCATTTCGTTTACATTCTTGGTTTTACTATTATATTTTGTTATCCCCCATCGTCCCTAATACTTTTTGACCTAAAAATACGAGAGAGTTTTTGATAAATTCAATTAGACTTTTGTGACACAATTGATTCGGAGACTTTTAGTTCAGGTCGGGTGTCTGATAGATGCTAGGGATATGATCTATCAAAAAGGTCATGAAAGATGGAGGTTGGTATGCACAAAGACTTTAGTGTTCATTACCGTTAACTTTGGTAGAATATTAGATCTATTATCATTAACAATTGTAAATAGACCACGAATGATATGTAGTCAGAGAATCGATTTCTAAATTAAATGTCATTGAGTAAAATCAGGAATATTGCGACGTTACTCCATCCATATATTATTATTATGATAATAATAATAATAATAATAAATTAGACGAAAAGGTTTCCCTTTTTAACTTCGTATACATCAAATTTATTGAACAGGTTCGATTAGGTGACTGTAAAGACATACACATTCTTAATGTTATCATGGTTTGTTATCCCGTTCGGTCCGAATTAGTTAAAGTATTAATGAAGTTATAAATTCAATATTTGGAATTAGTTCTCCGAATTGTTTCCTATTTTCATTATGAACTTTCAATCCTTTATAAAGTTTACGTTGTAATAAATTACAAGATGAGGTAATTTTATTATTTACTATTTTCAATAAAAATTACGGAGATATAATGACTTTATCGGAACACACGAGTCTCCTGATTAACAATAATTTTTGATCTCTCATTCTTATTCCTATTAAAAAATGTTTTTCAGTTAACAGATTTTACAACTATTAAAAATTTTAATTTCTTTTACACAAATAGTCGCAGTATACTTTCAATCATATCAGTATTTTAGTCTTATTATTTTGATCTTTTCCGAATATCTTTGGTTACTAATGATAAGGAACTGGGTTAATAATCTAGTATAATATCGACGTTATACTAGTATCCTTAATTGATAAAATTAGGTTTTATGGTTTACTCTAACTATTGGGAATTTTCAATTATCAAACTTAAAGACCAAAGATGAGGTTGTACATCTCAAACCTTCGACAATGAATATTCTTCTTTTACAACACGTTTTGATTTTAGTTACTGAAAAGACCCAGGTAGTATCTTCATTCCAACGTTCCGTTTGACGGTGGAACTTTGGACCTCTCTGTCTACGTAAGTCTCTCTCTGTCGACTCGAGGTGAACGGACCTCGACTTCAGGAACCTGTGAATTTACTATTAAAACTATTTGACAATCTCCAACTCGCACCTGATCGTACTGTAATACTTTTTCGTTCCCCGACGAGAAAATCCACCGGGGATTTTGAAAATACTCAAAATAAACATCCTTGAGGGTGTCTAAGAGTGTCATTTCTTGGCTCTTTTACGGGGTCCGAGACCGTCCTCCGTCCCTTTTCTTTGGGGACACTTTTACGTGAGATTCTGTTAAGGAGTCAGGAACTTACACGCAATGTGTCACTGGAGGAGGGTTTTTCGTGTCACACCTTCTACCCTCTTTCTCATGAAACTGTTCGTAATAGAGAGAGTCGGTCCACTAGTTCAAATCGAAGTGGACAGACTTCAGTTCAATCGTACATGTAATTTATGCTACACTACTTTTACAGTGGAATGGAGACACTAAAAAGGGGGTTTTGTGTCTTGAGGTCAGACTAGGACTCTTTTTGTAGTTTACTTAAGGTCGACTCTCTATAAGAAGTTGTAAGGATTCGTTATGAAGGGGTTTGTTGGTGCCGGAAGTTTTGGTTCCCTTCAGACTCTTTGATTCGCTTTATACGATAAATTGGACACAAGGATCTTGTCTTTTTCCTGTAATCCACTTGTGACTCCTTTAGATTTAGTTGATACCTGAAATTAGAGTTTTTCAGATGTTTATTATTTACAACCGTTCGTACACCCCTTTTTCCTTGGGAAGGTGACAAGCACCTTTACATTTAACCTTATCGGTGACATCTTTTGTCGTACCTCTAAGGAGTTTTTTTAATTGTTGTCCTGACGACTATAATATGTCGGGTAGTTAAGGTGGGGACTCATACGTAGGTCTTTTTTATTTTGTGGTTAAGTCTTTCAATGTACGCGGGGTTGTAAGTGTCGACGTGATAAATGTTGTCGGTTCTGTGTCTTTGTTGGGTTGACGGGTAGTTATCTACTGGCCCAATTCTTCTACACCATATATAGTGTGTTACCTTATGATGAGTCGGTATTTTTTCTTACTTTAGGACGTAAACGTCGTTGTACCTGTCTGGGTCTCTTATAAAACGAATTACTTTGCAGTATGTCTATTTATGTTTATGAAATCATAACGAGATTTTTGATTATGTTTACTTACTTTTCGTTTTGTCTGAGTGTCTACATTTTTTGTTTGCACTAATGGTATCTCCTCTCCTTTCCACTCTTCCTGTTTAATCCCCATACCCTTATTCTCTATATGTAATATACGTATTTTATCTATTCGTTGTTCCTGTAAACATATCGTGTCTCCAATCTTGATAGTTATAATAGAACATTATTAAAAGTTACCTCATATTAAACATTTTTATGACTTAGTGATACGACATATAGACTTTAATTATATTATAATCTTTAGTTGATATATAGTTATTGTTGATTTTACCTAGTTATAACCAAATAATTAATACAGTTTATGTGGTATGATCAAAATTCTACAATCATTGTCCCCTTTATCCCACACCCTATAAACCCTTGACAAATAAAATAGGAGTGTTACAAAGATATTTAGTTTTTAATAAGGTTTATTTTGTAAATAAATAATTTTTTATCTCCGACTTATTGTATTATTTAGATTGTACTCATTAATTAATTACACTTTTATAATGGTTAACGACATTGAGACTATTAATAAGTACTTTTAATCTCTCGATCTACGACAAGGGAGTAATTTCCGGTTAAAAGTGGAATCAGAATTTATAGCTGTCTAAGACCGGATGACATTTAAAAATAACTTTATTATAGTTTTTATTTTACTGTTAGGATAAAAGATTATAAAAATAGTAAACTGTTTCTTCACGTTAGAGAGGTTTCTTCCCATGAAGAGTAGGACATGTAACGGGAGTGGGTTTAATTGTATACAGTCCCGATGTTTAGGGTCTTCTTTTCACCCATTTATAGACTACCTTGTAAAACAATTGACTTAAAATATTTTACTGTTTAAAAAGGATCACCTTTCTTTTTCATCCTACCCTCAAGAAAGTACGTTATAGTGTAAGAGGGGAACTTTTGGTATCAATTAAATTGTATTCTCGACCCCTTCAGAATCTCACTTTTTTTGTAATAGGGTGAAACATACTGGTAACATATTAAAAAGTGTTTCGTAAATAATTGTGTCCTTCCTTATGGTCTGAAAGTTTATTATGTCACGTAAGTCTAGTAAGTCCTTCTTCTTTAACTTAAATTTATTAAAATTTACGGTAAGACAAAAGAGCCACTGTTATAAAGTAATCTTTTATATGAAACTACTGATACTGGTACAGTATTTCACACGTTTTCTTCTAAGATAATCGAACAAGAGACTTTTGGTACTACGTGGATGAGCGGTCGTCTTAAATTTTCAGTGACAAATCCTCTAGTCCCATCTTTTTATAAGACGTAGTCGTCCTACTATTTCATCTGGAATGAAAGAAGTTTACTCCGAGAATTCTCACCGAATAAGAACTGAGACACACCAAAGCTATGGAAATCTAGTACTTTAAAAACGTAGGAGAAAATACAGGGACCTATATAAGATAATAGAAGACCAAACATCAGATGCCATTGAACTTATCTTCAACATAGGATGACAACACACTTTTAACATATTTAGAAGTAATAATTATACAACTTAACCAGGTATCACGAAAAGTCCAGATGATATAGGGAGGTGAAAAGTCGGATAAGTAAGATGATTAAAAACTCTCAGACTATGACTGTGGGGCTGATCGTTAGAATAGATGAATTTTTTATTAACTTTATATCTCACCTTGAGATACATTGACACAAGACATAAAAACTTCAGAGGACATTAACATAGTATAAAAGTATTAATTATTTTTTTATTTCTTCTTTTTTCTCACCAACTAAGAATTCTCACTAACTATGTTCCGAACGGGTCACATGCTTCTCGTTTTTAGAATAAAATATGTAACCACATTTGTTCGACGGGAGACTCTCTGAACTCATCTTACTATATTTGGTGTCCCCTTTCAAGTGCCTTCTTGTAAGACATTGTCCAGTGTAAACCTTTCCAAGAATTAGGACGGTCTACGAAGGCGGATCGTAAGTACGGGGAGATAGTATCAGACGAATAGGAGGTAACGTGCAGGTCGGGCGTAGAGTCTGAGGCAGTCGTACTTGGAGACGAGAGTGTTTCGAGAAGAGAGAAATGGACGTCTACTTAAAGTAAAGACTCTGAACGAATTCCCACGTATAGACTGTTATAAGACTGATAGATTTTCGGAGGAAGGAGAAGGAGGGGAGGTGTAAGAGGGGTAGAAAGTTTCAGATCGAATTCAGTGTGATACGTTTTTCGGGAGGACCTGGAGAGGACCGGAGTTGGTGACGAAAGAAGAAAGAAGGAGATCACGGAAGAGAGATACTACGACTGAAACAGTGAATGACGTATTACAGGTCAAATGAAGAGGTTTACACAGCGTACCTTGTCGGTCACAAATAAAACAAAACAAAGACGACTGGTGGAGAATCGTGATCTTTAGACAAATGGAGGTAGTACCTCTTTTACGATTGAAACGGTAACAAACGTACAGAGACTTCCGTATACACACAGAAAACGAAACTGTCATCTCTTAAAGAAAGTAAACTACCACTGGATAGTGACCCTACGGGTACAAATTGTATACCTCGTATTATTTATGGACAACGGAACTGTACAAGGACTCGTCAGTCCCAAAGTCCGAAAAGTTTTATTAGACGAAGAAGTTCCGTGAACAAATTCTTCAAAAGAGGGGAACAGTCTTCGATTCTCATGCCTTAGACGAGACGTCAGAGGTTAGTCTTAGGGTCAGGAGGTATCCTTTGTAAGAATTGTTGTACATAAGATAGGGTTTCTTATCTTAGAAACTTTCTAAGCTTCTTTTCGTAGAAACTGGTATCCTTATTAGAAACAGGCACGGGGACTCGAAAGTGACTCGAGTGAGTACCCTGGAGTAGATGATAATACGGTCAGAGACATGTACCTAGACATACAACGACAACGACAAGGTAACGAGTCAGTACAGGTTGAGAAACACTGGGGTACCTAACGTCGTGTGGTCCGGAGACACAGGGAGTAGAGGACCTCGAACGAGTTTGAGTACGAGTAGTTCAGTCACTACGGTGGGTCGGTAGAGTAGGAGACAGTAGGGAAAGAGAAGGACGGGAGTTGAAAAGGGTCGAGGGTATGAAACCAGTGGACTACGCTTCTCGACTGAGTGACCTTTTCTGAGACTACGACCCTTTCTAACTTCCGTCCTCCTAGACATACTCTGTGATCACAATCGACAATGTATACACTAAGAATAAGGACGTTTCAAACGAGTGTGTAGTCCAGATTATGTTTGTCCATACACTTTTATAAAACATATTTTGTTTCTTTTCAGTTCATTTGTGAGATGACTCACTATCTCGTTCACTGATCCTTATACACATCACAGACAAACGATTCTATCTCTTTCTTAAACAAGACGAAGTCCGTTGAGGTTTTAGGAGTGAGGTTCTCTAATTATCTACTTGAAATACTTTTCTTCACGATTAGGTACACAAATCTGTATTTTTCGTCTGAGACACCCATGGAACATACACACACCCACACACACCATCTCCGTCCTACAATTTAACTTAATGGTAAACAAAGTACTATTTTAACAGGTCACATAGAACAGAATGGAAAAAGTAACGAACGAATAGTGATTTTATAGTGAATCCTATACTGTTTACCACACCCATTAAAATACATAGATACTACAGGATAGTATGTATATATTGTATGTACATACTGTACATATTTCGTCGTATTTTGACAAAATCGAAAGGTCAATTACGAGTATTGAAACAAAATAGTTTATGATGGTTCACTTCTCCAGATGAATTCCTAAGGTATTTACTAGACAAAGAAAGGTTAAATCTTGACGGAGTGAACTTATAAATTTTATTATTATTAATTTTTAATTAAAAATTTGAAGTTACAATTTGGACTTCATCTCGAGGGGTAAGGGAGTCGAGGTAAACCGATATAGAGAGGAACGAAAACCGAGTGAACCCTTTTCCTCCATGTCTGTTGTACACCAGTCTAAAATGAAGGAAAAGAGGGAGATGTCTCGTAACTGAGGAGTAAGAACATCTATTCTCCGCTCGTCGGGACAACGGAGTGACACAGTCGTACGACGGAAGGGGTACTATCCGTCAAGGAGATCGAAGTACTGGTACCTGTCTACCCGTACCACGAATGAGTTTCTCCGTTACGTTGTGAAGAATTGAAACCGTCAGGGAACCCTCCACACTGGTAGGAAGATCGACTACGGGTCGAGTCCCAAAGTCCGTTGTAGGGAGACTGAGTAGACGAGGAACAAGTATTTCGGGACCAAGGATTTTCTGACGTCGGAGGTAATAGTAACCGGTCCACATACCCATCCCAGAGTGAAGGTCTGGATGAATTTGACTCTCATTCTGTGTCCTACACAGGACCGAAGGAGAGACGAGTCATTAAAGAGTGGTACGGTAGAGAGGGATTAAGAGAAAGGTGACAAAAGGATACGTGAAACCTTTCAATATTTTGAGAGAGTCCTTCGTGTACAGGTGACCAACTCATTTCAACAGTAGAGAGGAAGAAACTCCGAGGGATCTTAGTATCTACTAAGAGAGTAGTGACTGGAAGGATTCAAATCATTTCTTCGTTTGTAACCAGAGGAAAATAGAGAGAGGTGGAGTTCTCTATCCTATCGCCAGTTACTTCCTCCTCCAAAAGGGTCGCTTGGAAGACTCTCCAAGTCAAGTGAAGTCAAGTTAAGTCAACGAGTTAGTACAGGCTGAGAAACGCTGGGGTACTTAACGTCGTGCGGTCCGGAGGGGCAGGTAGTGGTTGAGGGCCTCAAGTGAGTTTGAGTACAGGTAGCTCAGCCACTACGGCAGGTCGGTAGAGTAGGAGACAGCAGGGGAAGAGGAGGACGGGGGTTAGGGAGCGTCGTAGTCCCAGAAAAGGTTACTCAGTTGAGAAGCGTACTCCACCGGTTTCTTAACCTCGAAGTCGAAATCGTAGTAAGGAAGGTTTCTTGTGGGTCCTGACTAGAGGAAATCTTACCTGACTAACCTAGAGGAACGTCAGGTCCCTGAGAGTTCTCAGAAAAGGTTGTGGTGTCAAGTTTTCGTAGTTAAGAAGTCGCGAGTCGAAAGAAGTGTCAGGTTGAGAGGGTAGGTATGTACTGGTGACCTTTTTGGTATCCGAACTGATCCGCCCGGAAATAACCGTTTCATTACAGAGACGAAAAGTTATACGATAGATCCAACCAGTATTGAAAAGAAGGTTCCTCATTCTCTCCATCCGTAGGGGTTGACAACGGTCGAGAGATTGTGAGTCCTCGTGTATTGAGGATAGTGTAAATCGAAACCAGAACCGACATTAAAGTCCCGGTTTCCTTGACATTGTTTATTTGACGTTTGTTGATACTCCTGTTTCTACGAAGTGTAAAGAAATTCAGGGACGTGTATCGTGTCCCGGGACTTGAGGGTGAGTTTTTTTTTTTTTTTTTTTTTTGAACCTAAATAAGATCTCGGTGAACACAACCGGGAATTGAACACTGTGTTAGGAACGTAGAACTCCTACGAGTGGACTACCACTGTGACATGGTTGGTCTCTCAAACTCAGTATAAATTTAAACAGATATACTTAAAACTCTACGGAAATTGGTGTAAACTTCGTCGACACCCACTATAGTTTAGTCCTTCCTGTACAGTGGTCGAGAAACCATAACTGTAAGGTTTTTCCTGACCTCTCAATTTCCCTACTTGATCTTACGAGAGACCTATAGTGTCGTACCAACATAGAGAGTGAAGATTTTCATAGGATAGAGTCTCGGTCATGAGTTATTTTAAAATCGACCGTCCGACTACCTTGTCGACCTATTCTTTTACACGTAAGTTATACCATTGTATGAATTTTCTAAAGGACTTGACAAACCAGTCCGGTGGATTCCACCGATAAGAAACCGAGAGGTATGTACGGGACGAGTTTATCATAGACGGAGTGGATGTGAGATGAGTGGACTGACTGGGAGGGAGAATTAGTGTTCTCGGATTGGTCATTTACGGATACATGAACAAGGTACGGCCCTCGGTCGCACCTTTTAGGGTGGGTACCGTTTCCAGTACTTTTTCTCCGGACTTCCCGTTTCCGCTCTAGTCCTGAGTTCCCTGGGGGATTTGAACGAGCTCGTAGATGGGGTTTGGTTTTAGACAGACAGAATGATAAAATACGGAAAGTAGTTGAGGAGACTGTAATTGTCCCCCGAAGGAGTTGGCGTAAAAGGACCTTTCTCAATTGAATCCCGAAATCAAAGATTTAGAGGACCCGTATTTTCCTCACAAAGTTTGGGAGACAATCGTAAGATCGAATGTACCGTCGAAATAGGTCTGAGAACGTTGTAACAACTCGGATACGTTACGAACGACGGTTCAAGAGTGTAGGAAATAGGTAACACAAGGACCTTCACGTATATCCGTCCTACATTTTTTTTGTTCATTATCGGAATTGTAATCGTTGTAATCTGAAACTCAATTATTCAAGAAAGAAACGACATTGGGCGACGTAGAAACGAGGTATTTTTACATTGAGACATGAAATTCCCACTACGTCCGATTTTTAATTTTTTTTTTTAGTGAAATTCCTTTTTAGTAACAAGACCACAAGACCGATTGGTTGGAAATAGTTTTCCTCCAGTACTTTATAGTTGTCCGGAGGTTTTATTTTCTACTACATGTTTTTTATTCTGAAAACTTTTTTTTTTGGACTATAACTATTTTCAATAATGACTGTTTTACAACTCTACTGAGATGTAAAAAGTGGAACGACATATATATTGAGTCCCATATTTTCGGGGCCTTTTTTATTACATTCCCCGGAGCGAGTTTTTTCGGACCAGTGGGGCACAGAGAAAGAAATAGAGAAATAGATAGAAAGAAGTAAACGACTGTAGCAGGTAGGACTCCTAAAGGGACCTGAGACGACTCCGACCTGGGACTGTCAAGGTCGGGGTCGACATTAACAAAAGTAGAAATCTAGTCTCCATAAAGGTGATACTATCGAATAGTTTCCCCACCACTCCCCGTACGGGGAGACGAACAAGGGTATTCGGTTATCCTACAGTCAAGGAGGATATTGACCATTGAAGGGGGTGGGGGTCATCACTTCGGACGGTGGTACAGGACGGACAACAGACGACGTGTGACGCCCCATAGTGAGGTCCTGGGAAGAAATCTGTTCATTCTAGGGTGTCGGTAATTCGGTTACTACAGAGACAGTGACTAAGGTCCGAAAAAGACGTCAGAACTCCGACCTGTTCATGTCCCGAACGTCCTACCTCTAGATGTACTGTTGAAAGAGTGGTAAACTGTAAACTGTTTTGTAACTGTACCCTGAGAAAGACAGTCAAAACTGACACTAGATTTTCACTTTTATTTATTCATCCACGGTTTTTGGGGACCTAGGATTTTCCTACAAGAGGTCTTACTCATTAGTCACACCACGTACTTGGTCAGTGTTCTCGTAGTGAACCCTCGAACAACCTTTACGTCTTAGGGTCCGACGTTGTGCCTGGATGACCAGACTGGTATAGGACTCACAATTGGATCTTTTGGTTGAGGGAGTCAGAGAAAACTCATGATGACGGATAAAGTTTCTCTCGATTCAATCTCATAACCCCAAGTTCAGGGTAAACGTTTTTTTTTTTTTCTTCTTCTTCTACTGTTGGAAAATAGACACAAAGTCCTTCCGACTCGATTTGTGCGTTAAATAGAAATGGATATAGGGTGATATAAGGGACAGTAGTGAGTGTATATTATGAGTGGTGACGAAGATAACAAACGATATCTCAAATGTGGATTCTGTATTTAGTATAGAATCCGAGTATTCTTTAAAATGATCGAACTAATGGGAGACTAATGACGACAATATCGTTTTCTTTTCTTTCCTTTCTTACCTCCCTTTCTTAATCGTAGTGACTCACGAAAAGATACATGTTCGAAGAAGGTATATGTAACAGACTAATGATACAGGTAACATCGAGACGCTTTAGACTCCAAGTCTCTCCATCATTTAACGTACGGACACCTGTCGTTTATTTGTCTCCTTCGCTCTAAAATTGGGTCTGGAGTCACTACGGTGTTACAAGGTTAGACTCCTTTGGTTATAATATATATATAATTTTTTTTTACTTGGATATAAAACTAGTGGTCGGAGTCATAGATTGGTCACTCTCAGTTGTAATTGTGACACTAGACCTACGGTCTCCGATTACTTGACGTATCTCCCTACTTCCTTTCGTTTCCGTTTTGTGTGTCTTGGACTACTCTTTACGTGTACAGGTTGTGTTTGAAGACCTATACGTTTCTGTCCGAGTGACCAACCAAATCTTTTCTGTATCTTTAATTTGACGATCTTCTTTCTTCGACTTATTTCTCCTCCATTCCGGACTAAGTCTGTCACGTTAACAGATCTCTTTAAGGGGTACTACTTCTCACCGACTACTTTAAAATCATGTCACTTTGTATTATTCAGACTCCAACGAGACATGGTCACGTCCTGATTAGACCTTGGGGAAAGGGAGTCCGAGATTCGAAAATCATAACTATTGTTAGAGGATGTGTGTTTACAGAATACTACTTCTTTACTTGTTCCCACTACTATCCACTATTTCGTCCCGTCGATTTTCACTCTATATCTTACCTGTATCTTAATTACATTTCTTAGGGGACTTTTGTTTTTTAGTCTCGAATCTCCAATTCCCAGATCTACGACCAACTCAAGTATAGAGTCTGTAGGACAGATGGTGATCATATCCACTGATTCTATTTTTAACCATGACTCTTCACTCCACGACGATATTGTTTATGGGTTTTTACATCTTTACCAAAACTTTGACCCATTACCACCTATACTTTCAACCTGACACTTCTTTCGACTCGTGGTTTCTTAACTACGAAAACTTGACACCACAGCCTCTTCTGAGAACTCTCAGGGAACCTGACGTTCCTCTAGTTTGGTCAGTTAGGATTTCCTTTAGTCAGGACTTATAAGTAACCTTCCTGACTACGACTTCGACTTCGAGGTTATAAAACCGGTGGACTACACTTCCTGACTGAGTAACCTTTTCAAGGACTACGACCCTTTCTAACTTCCGTCCTACTCTTCCCCTGTTGTCTTCTACTCTACCGTAGTGACTGAGTTACCTGTACTCAAACTCGTTCGAGACCCTCTACCACTTCGTGTCCCTTCTGACCACACGACGTCAGGTACCCCAGTGTTTCTCAGTTTGTGCTGTCACTGACTTGTTGTTGGTGGACTATAGTTTCTTGTCCTTGGGTCTCCTCGGGACCCCCGTACTAAGAATGAGGTTGTCTCTTGGTGTCGTACCCACCCCGGTGACGTCTTTCGGTACCTCACTCGTCCCGGTACGACTCGACACCCCGAACAACGGTGAAGTCATCCAGGTCTTCCATTTAGTAGTTTAGTCCTAATTAGTAGTTTCTCCTGATAAGAATTCGGAATTCTTGAGTACCTCGAACGGAACCAGCCAAACCCTGAATGAACCTTAGATATAGTGTCCAGTGGGGAAGGAAGAAGGTACAAATAGACAAAATCTTTTTCTCTCAGATAGGATACGGACACGATGGTAACGTAAACCCCTTGTGTATTGAACACACCAAAATGATCTACCTTTCATACCTCCTTAAAACAGAGTTCTACTTAGTATGGAGTTCAAAGTGGGAATCGACGAACTCTACTATAAATCTATTTTGAAACCTGAAATATTTCAACTACGATCTTACTCAATTCTGAAACCCTTGAAAACCCTACTTTACTTACATAAAAGGAACACTCTTCCTGTACTAAACCCTCTTCCCAGTTCCATCATTACCTGACTTATAAACATAGAGGAGTTTTAGGTACAATTTTAGGATTGAAGGGTTACACTACCATGATCCTCCACCCTGAAACCCTTCTATTAATCCAGTACTTCCACGTCAAGATTACTTACTCTAATTACGGGAATATTTTCCCTGGGGATATCTTGGAGTAACGAGACAACGAGGTACACTCTTATGATCTTGACGACTATTTAGTCATTCGCCCGAGAGTGGTCTGTGGTTCAAACGGACGTGTAACTAGAACTTGAAACTTCAAAGGTCTTGACACTCTTTCTTTACGACAACAAATTCGGTAAACGAGACTATAACAGAATCGTCGGGTTTACCTGTTTTTGTCACCAGAATCTACTCATGAACTGGAGAAATATGAAGTTAAAGGAAAGAAGATTTTACCTTTAATATCATTTTGAACCTCGTATAGGTTTCAACTTGAGTTTCTTTGAGTCTAACTCTCTTTGTAGTTTTATTCAAAATTTTTTTTTTTTTTGAACAGTTTTGGATCTTATCTCATGACGGTTCGACTTAATGAGAAGGGAATCCTTGTTATCATCCCGTCGATCTTCTTGAATTCTCTATAGTTCTTACATAGAAGTTCTTCTACACTATATATAGGTACCACCTTATGATGAGTCGGTAAATTTTCTTACTTTATTACAGTAAACGTCGTTATACCTACGTTGACCTCTAATAGTATGATTCACTTCATGATTCATATATGATTCATGAATCATGTATGCTTCAATCTTTTTCTGTTTACGGTATACTATAGTACATAATACATCTTAGATTTTATACCGTGTTTGCTTGGATAGATACTTTTTCTTTGTTTGAGAGTCTCTTGTTTGAATACCAACGGTTGTCCCTGTCCGACCCCTTTCCTACCTGACCTTCCCACTCCTATAGTCTACGGTCCATAATATGTGTCTTACCTACTCGTTGTTCTAGGATGACATATCGTGTCCTACAAGTTTACGGAACATTGTTTGGTATTACTTTTTCTTATATATATGTGTATATACATATATAGAAACAACGTGTCGTCTTTAATTGTGAAATGTTTAGTTGATATAAAGTTTATTATTTATAATTTTTTAACATAGAAGTCCATCTTTCGTTCTTCCAATCTTAAGTAAAGTTTCTTTGTAAAGAGAGTTCCTCTAAACTTTACAATCCATTTTCGTCAAGCAAGGTACCGTTATAAATTACTTCGTTAATTACTCAGTCTCACTCGACTTGAAGAGGGTGGGTCTCCATAAGATATAACGTCAAGAACGAGTAAATGACAGTCTTCAGAGATTGAGTCGAAGTCGCAGACTAGAAACCTCCACCTCTTTTACAGACTCCTTAGTTTACTTGGTCGACGGACAGTCATGTTGGGGAGGAGGAGGTGAAAAACGGAGACAGTTTCGTTCACGAAAGAGAAGAGAGGGTGAACGGGAAGATGAGGCGCAGTAATTTGGCGACATTTCTACCGCCTTCCCGTGTTAGGGTTTACTGAGGTAAAGTAAATATGACACTTCTTCCTTTAACTGACATTTAAAAAATGTACGTGCCTAAGTCGTATAAAAAACTTCTGTAAATATAGACTCTCACGGTAAGATTCTTCCGATAATTCCTTTAACGACTTTATTTAATGTTACTATTCGTTTAACGACTTTTTTTATTATCTTACTTTAACCGTTTTATACCAATTAACCAAACGACTCTACATAAGAATTTTACTTGGAGATTAATCCCACGACTACGTGAAACATTTTCCTGATAAACGAAGATCCTAACTTAATAAGGTTCCAAAAGACGTAAGAAACTCATTTTGTTTCCACCCCGAAATAAATACTTAGATGTCAAAAGTGCAAGACGAAGGTAATCGTTAAACGGGAGGGATTGCGGGAGGGTTTAAGGAGTGACTGGGATAGAGAAACCAGATTAAAGGAAGGAGGAAAGTTTTGTACATTATGAACGGGCTCAATTTCCGCGTAAGTTAGATTTGTGTCCTAGACATGGAAGAACGGCATATGTTGAGTTTTACAAAAATTTATAGGAGTCTGTAGAAAGGTACGAAAATCTTTCCCGAGTGTTTCAAAAGAAAAAGTGACCCTTCCGAGTGTCGTTTCCGTATGTCGTGATCTGTGACTCCACGAGGCAGTGATTCAGCACAGGTTGAGAAACACTGGGGCACCTGACGTCGGACGGTTCAAGGAGACAGAAACCCTGAAAGGTCCATACTTATGACCTTACCCAACGGTAAAGGAAGAGGTCCGTAGAAGGACTGGGTCCCTAACTTGGACCCAGAGGACAAATCTTTTGTCTGAGAAATGGTGAGACGGTGGACCCTTCGGGATGTTTGTTTAACGTTTTTCGTGGATTCCCAAAGAAGATTTTTACGTATGACAAATGTCCCGGTGTCACCTTTAATCTAGGGAGTTATTTCGTCAGTTGCAGAACACTTTCGTACAGTCAACAATCTGAAGGGACTGGAGGTTTGGACTTTTTCCTTGGACGAGGACGAGGACAACAGATGGTGTCGACAGTAAGGGTTAGAGGAGTAAGATACCTCTAAAAAAGTGTCTTAAATAGTGGTGGACTTCCACGTAACACATAATTAAATCAATATATAAACGAACTAATAATGAACGAAAGGTGTCTCTAAATTCAAGAGTTTTCCGCCCTTAAAACCTAACAGGGACCCCATATGGGTCGAGGATCTTTGTATGGAACGTGTATTGTCCACGAAGTAAATAAAAACGATTCATTTCCTTTCTTTATATCTTTTTTCCCTGTCGTCTTTTATCACTAATCCCTTTAACCAAAATCTCAGTCTTCCCTGACTTAACGTTGTGTCCCAGTAGCGAAGAAGACAAGGATAATGGTGAAAACGACAAAATTAACAGAAAAATAAAGTCGAAATAACCCCATATTAACTGGTTTTTTGACAATTCTATAGACTTCACACGTTGCCCTACTAAACTAGATGTTATAAGTAACACTTTCTTAGGGGGAGCAGTTCAATTAATTCTATAAGATAGTAGAGTGTATAAATGGAAAAAAAATTCACTCTTCTAACTTCAAAAATGAAATAGACAAATAGGTAACTACCTGTGAATCGAACAAGTGTATGGGACCGATAACTTTTATTACGACGTTACTTATACCCTCATGTCTATAGAGCAATTCTGTGACGAAAACAAAGGAAATCTATACAAGAATCTCACCTTAAAGACATAGTATACCATCAAGATGAAAATTTAAAGAACCCCTTTTGTATGAGGTATCACGGACATGGTCAAGTAACTAAGAATGTACATACTTAAACCCGTCTAATACATTCAAGAGACTAGTAGACAAAGGAATATGTATTTTACCATAACTAAAAATAGAGTAGTTGTCTCAACAAAATTCCTAATTTATACTATTAAATCCATTTTAGTAGTTAAGTAGTTAATAATAAAGACCATATAATGTACACACACGTGTGTATATGTGTACAAAATTATATGTCAAGAATGGAACAAAGTGTATTTATAAAGACTTTCGTACTGTTGACACTACTCCATACAGTCTTTGACTCACGAACTACTTAAACGTTCACTTAATATCCTAGACTAGGTACACAGATCTCGGGAGGTATTTAATCCCAGGGAGAGCTCTTAGTCTAGGAGAAAGAAACAACGAGAGATAACGAACGACGTAAAATCTGGTAGATCCCTTAACGAACAGTCGAAATCATAGTGTTAGTCAACACGTTGACCACCATCTATCAAATAATGGCTAATATCGACGTAATAAATAGTCCCTAAATGGAAAATTATATCTCAAGTTCCAATGGGGGTATTATTGCAGTATGAGTGTAAGATCGAAAACTTTACAAGAGGACTCACTCTCTTCTACGTCACTTCAATCGTATAGCCTCCGACATGTAGTGGAAGGGAGAACGTGTACCCTACTACGAACCATTCACTCGTCATAGATAATAGATACAGAGTCTTCTTTTTTATAACCGCGTAGAAACCTCTAAAAATTCTTAACCACAAACACCCTTAAGACACATACACGTAACGGATCGGACCACTGTCTACCTCCGCATCTTTGTACCCCGGTTCTATCTTTCTCTTCCCTAATTTAACCATTAAACGTACAACGGGTCTATGTAAAAATTCGGTTTAATGTTCATACGATAAACATATTGACACTTCATTTTCTTTTAAAGATATGTGTCTTTCGTTTCTAGTTCTATTTATAAACCGATTTATCAGGAGAAAGAAAAAATGACCGTTTCGATGGATGAGATTATCCTCTCCATAAAACAGACGTACGTATAATCCTATAACTCTCTAAAAGAATAACCGGGACCTTACCCAGTGAGTCTAACATTTGACTCTTCCATCTCGTATTTAATGGATTATTCTCCCGGGTTGTCAGGGAAACCCGAATAATTCTTTGTTTGTTCAAGACGGTAGGAGGTTGATGGAGGGGTAGAGTGAAGGTGGGGAGGGGGATGGAATATATTACTCTCCTATTTTCTCTCTACTCCAAGTAATGTCTCCGTCACCAATCGGAAGAGAGATTCCTGTTGTAAGAACGGGAGGATGTCGGTACGGGTAGGGATGTTCTACTCCCTGTTTCCCTGAACAGTCAGACTTCGGATTTGGGAGAAGATCCAGTACAAGACTCATGAGGTCTTAAGAGAGAGGTTTACCAGGATTCGGACGAAAGTCTTAAATGTGTCTGAAGAAGGGACCCAGGTGAGGGGACTTCTTGTTTTGGAGATACGGGGGGTTTCATCGGTACCCCACCGACAAACGTCGTCCACCGTCCTCCATTTTGTCTCGAACTTGAACAACCGACGTCACTGATATGTGTCCCTATGTCCCGGTTGTAGTCACACTTTAGGTCCTTTCTATTTCTACCATCGGAACCCGGTACCCACCTCTCCTCCTGTTCCTACCAAGTAAGATACGGTAGTACAATTGTATGTTGTAATGTTCCTCAAGTACCTGAGGTGTCAGGTTGACCGGAACTTCCAGTTATACTTTTTACAGATAGTTTTATTCACGTACCTTCTGTAGATAAGTTATGAAGTAAACGAACTATATGTTGAAGAATCATAAATCTGTATCCTACAGAACCGAAGCTAGGTATGAGTACTGTGTCCGGGGGGTTTTAAAATCCCCATGGACCGTTGTCTCCCCGTGGACCCCTTCGGTTGATCACAATCAATTCTCTATTTTTTTCTTTGTGAACAGTGGAAGATAGTGAAAAGAGGAAGGACGTGGTATCCGTACCCCTGGATCTTTTCCTTCACCCACTTCCTTTCCGTCCGTCCACTATACAAGATCCTAGACTAGTGTAGAGAGTAGAAAGGTCCAGAAGGGTCGGGATTCAGTGTAGTCGTCCCGCTCTCTCTTTTAGATTCCCAATTTATTCTCTTTCTCTTGAAATTCACATCTGTTCGAACCTTAGTAATAGTATAAACAGGTGCTACAACTACTTTATTTTTTTCTAACCTAGTTTGTACAAAGTCTACCACTATATTTTTTTTAATTTAGTTAAATGACAAACTTAGAGTAGTTCAAGTCTGATAAGTTACTTGTCAAACCACTACTGACTCACACGTCGATGTCCAAAAAGACACATGGTTACGGGGTGGGGTTTACGAGTCCTCTTTCAATGGACGTCGGAAGACAGTTTCACAAAGGACACACCGACAAGTCATGGGTCTTCGTCCCATACCAAGACTTAAAGGTTTAAATCTTCTAGAAATCTTTTTGTTAGATATTTACTCATTTTCATCCGTACAACCATGTTTACTCGAAACACAACTTTCGTAAGTAAAAGACGCTATCTCTAAATTTTCCTTTAATAACGTTGGGGTATCACTTACTATTGGGGTGTCACTTCACTCGATCCTTATTAAATAACCGGAGACGAATGATTCCTTCTGTCTTCTTCTTTTTGGTCTCCCTTTACCAATTTTTAAAGTCTCTCTTGAGAAGTCAAGAAGTATGATAATTCATACTTAAAGTAGTCCTAATCACCTTGTCGAGTCTTACTCTTTACTCTCTTCTCACTTTTCACAAACTAATAGACTTTTTTTAAAATTTCTGTAAAAGATTCTTTATTTCCTCTCCCCTTTTCCTTCCGTCTCTTCCTTCCTCCCTCCTCCTCTCTTTCCCTTAGAATTTAGGACGTCCTAAATAAGTCAAACTGTCTCCCCTGTGGTAAGACACGTGACGTACCTCGACACTAAACTTCGTCTTGGAGACACGGGACAAGTACCTACGAGACGTGTATGGTTCAACTGTG
Organism: Capra ibex; assembly: GCA_006410555.1. Lineage (NCBI taxonomy): Eukaryota > Metazoa > Chordata > Mammalia > Artiodactyla > Bovidae > Capra > Capra ibex. Next base: position 50,960,988 of record SJYO01041852.1, on the reverse strand, counting down.
TACGAGATCCGAAATCGTGGAGAGTTGTACTATGTGACGAGAAACGATAAAGATACACTGTGAAACAGGGTTGTATATAAAGCATTAAAGTATTGACTGAAAGGACTACATACGTAATTCCTGTCTACCGTCCCCATCGTTTAATTCAAGAGTATGATTAAGTAGTATTCGATATTTTCTTTTTTTTGAAGAACCGACTTACCCGCTCACATGCGAATCTGTAAAAGTTCTCAAGAGAAAGCAACTCTACGAGTCACGAACACGGGGTTGGAGGGGGAAGTGGAAAGGTTGTGACGACTGAAGTACTCTTCGTCGAAGAAGATCTTCACAAACGGTGACAAGGGTGACCGGATACCATTTGAGGGAGACGTCACTTCGTCTTCTTCGTACGATGTCTTCTCGAGACGGTCACCTACCAGTCGTTACGTTTGGAGGACGGATGAGGGGTCTGCGCTCGGTCTGAACAACGAACGGAGAGACTCCAGGTTCTAGGTAAGGGAACACGGTGTTTCCGACGTCACGGAAGGTTTTTCGTGTCTCTTAGTTCCATATGTATTAAGGTGTATAAGGTATAGAAAATACCGTTTAGTGTATCATCCTACGTAATCTGAGGAACTGTCTATATCTTTAGTCGACTATCTAAAGGTTTAGTAATTATATTTACCTTTCCTTGTGAATATCTTTAAAAGTAGAGATCTTTAATTTTAAAATTCGAGGTCTATCTGTTATTTGTCACTCAAGACCCTAAAAAAAAAAAAAAACTTAGTCATACACTGTACCTTTTTGGGACCTTTTCTGGGACTACGACCTTTTCTAACTTCCGTCCTCCTCTTCCCCTACTGTCTCTTACTCTACCAACCTACCGTAGTAACTGAGTTACCTGTACTCAAACTCGTTCGAGACCCTCGACCACTACCTGTCCCTCCGGACCACAGGACGTCAGGTACCCTAGCGTTTCTCAGCCTGTACTGACTCGCTGACTTGACTACACTGTACAAGAACCTTTACCGGAACACGGACGGTCACTTCGCATAAGATTTCCTAGGTTACTCTTGTTGGTTCTTTTGTACTAAATCAGTCAAAGAGACAGCAGGTTTACATAATAAAAGTATAAGATAACTCGAAAGTTAAGACTTCCGTGACTACCGATTCTCCAGGTTTTGAAAGATACAACCATAGTGTCTGAAGACAAGATACAAACCTTAGGTCTAAATAGGGACTTTTCCCTACTTTTAAGATATCGCGTAGACATAATTTACCTTTTTGTTTTCGTTTACCGTGTGAAATTTTTATGGTACAAATTTTTTTTTTTTTTTTGTACAAATTATTTCTGATTCTTCGACCGAGTCCTGGGGTTTAGGTGCACGGGTACTTTCTATTCGTCCGTTGTGTTTATTCTCCCTGAGCCCGGTTCGTACTCTTTCGTTGTCTCACCTATATTCCTATTTGTGGTTCCTGGGGACCTGAACCTTATTTCCTCTATTATTTTTCGTAATTTCTGTCTCCGTACTACCTTCTACGTTAACACAGACTGTCCGGTTGGTGATGTGTCGAGATCGACTATAGAGTTCTCTTTTACGCTTGGGTCTAAACAGTTCTGCGCGGGGACTATGTCCGACTACATTTTAAAAGACTAAAATTTTATTGACTTCGATTATGTCCGACAGAAATTGAGTTTTGTAATAATTTAGTAATACTATCGATAAAAATTTACTGTCGGTCGTCTCGAGGATCTAACTCGGAATCTAAGTGGGAGTCTAAATCGTACATCTGGTTTCCCCTCTCAGAATATCATGAAATAAGTACACTCATTTGGTTCTGTGGATAACCTTTTCTTAAGCACATAGTCTTCTCTCTACCAGTTCGTGTCCTCGAACAATGTTTTAGTTACTGTCCATCGTCTCTACCCTTGTTCGCAGGAAAGCCAGTAGTGGGAGAAGAAGTTTGCTGTCTCGTGTAGCCACGTCTTGGGTGCCCTTGAAAGCCCCCGTCTCCGTCCCCCACAACCCTCGGAGGTGTTCTCACCCTCCGTCTTATACCTCGATCCTTACATCTCCTCTCCTACCTCCCTGTGGTATTGTAGTGACCGGTCCAGATCAGGAGTGGTCGTACCGAAAAGTTTGTCAATAAACGTTTCCTTAGTGGTCCCGAGAACAATTTTACGGTAAGACTAAATCATCCAGACCGACACCGGGGTTTAGGAGACAAAGATTGTTTGAAGGTCCACTACGACTCCGACGACCAAAATCTACTGTACAACTCTTCGTTCCTCAGGAAACTGGACCCCTAAAATCACGGAGTCCCCTTTTCTCTTTTGAAGCAATTTTGATCTCAACGAGTTCTTTATATACTGACGTCCCTATAGGGACCACTAGGTCACCAATTCTTAGGTGGAAGGTTGTGTCTCCTGTGTCCTGGCTAGGGACCAGTCCCTTATTCTAGGGTGTACGGTGGTCTGTTGATTCGGACACACGGTGTTGATCCCTCTCTTCGAGTGAATGGCGTTACTTCTGGGTCGTGTCGGTTTTTATTTTTCTTCCTTATGTGCTGACACATAAGATCCACGTGGGGAAGTACTTTCACTCCGACCACACCGTTCCCTCTGTGGTGGTCTCCTCAAAGCTCTTTATAAAATACGTATATTCCCGAAGGGGTCACCGAGTCTACCATATCTTAGACGGACGTTGAGTCTTCTAGACCTAAGCTAGGGACCCAACCATTCTAGGGGACCTCTTTTCTTACCGATGGGTGAGGTCATAAGAACAGATCTCTTAAGGTACCTGTCTCCTCGGACCGTCCGATGTCAGGTACCCAGTGTCTCTCAGGTAGTCACTGATTGTGAAAGTGAAATACGTATATTTCATACAATCAGCGAGTCAGTACAGCCTAAGACACACTGGGGTAGCTGACATTGAGTGGTCCAAGGAGACAGGTACCCTAAGAGATTCGTTCTTATGACCTCACCCAACGGTACAGGAAGAGGAGTACGTCTATTTTGACTAAGGTTTGGTGACATGGAAGTCTATGTTCACACACAACCGACCTGATTTTAGAATTTTACGGATAAGTGGTCAATCCAAGGTATCATCTAGAGTATTATAACGTTTTGATTTCTACTTCCACTTGTCAAGCACCCAAAGGAAATAGGGATAGTAATACAGATTAAGAATGGAACGAGGGATAACCTCTAATACCACATACGAAGTATTAGGGTCAACTAGGAAAGGACGGGTCTTTATGATTCCATCGAAAATGCGGATCGTGTTGAAGAAAGTGGTACTTTAAGTAAGTGAGATCTTCGAGAATAGATTCTTCGGGAGACATGGAGGAAGTAGGACTGACCGGTGGACAAAATCTCTGGTAAATTAATTTCGTTCACAGTCGCCGAGGTAAATAGTAAGGGGTACATTCACTTTCCTTAGTATTTCAGTACTCAGCGACGGGTACTTCAGGACCGACCACTCAGGGGTCGACTCGACGTCTGTATGTTGCAAAAGTAACCATCGACAAGGTTGGGAAGTAAATGCTAATTAATGAGACGTCCTCGTTAGACGGACCCTGATGTTTTGTTAAAAGTAAGTAGTCGTCACTCGTACTCTAATTACTTTCGGTGTTCGAGTAATCTTACTTTGTGATTCGGAAGTAAACACGATAGTCATGAACTCCTTTACTTTGTGAAAAAAAAGAAGAAATATATAAAGACGAAGGTCTTTATTTTAGTCTAAACCAGTCAGGTCAGAGAGTCAGTACAGACTGAGAAACACTGGGGTACTTAGCGTCGTGTGGTCCGGAGGGACAGGTAGTGGTTGAGGACCTCGACTGAGTCTAAGTGCAGGTAGTTCAGCCACCTCGGTAGGTCGGTAGAGTAAGAGACAGTAGGGGAAGAGGAGGACGGGGGTTAGGGAGGGTGGTAGTCTCAGAAAAGGTTACTCAGTTGAGAACCGTACTCCACCGGTTTCATGACCTTAAAGTCGAAGTCGTAGTAAGGGAGGTTTCCTTAGGGTCCCAACTAGAGATAGTCTTACCTGAACAACCTAGAGGAACGTGAGGTTCCCTGAGAGTTCTCAGAAGAGGTTGTGGTGTCAAGTTTTCGTAGTTAAGAAGCCCCGAGTCGAAAGAAGTATCAGGTTGAGAGTGTAGGTATGTACTGGTGACCTTTTTAGATCGGAACTGATCTGTCTGGAAACGACCGTTTCATTACAGAGACGAAAAGTTATGCGATAGATCCAACCAGTATTGAAAAGAAAGTTCCTCATTCGTAGAAAAGGAAAGTACCGACGTCAGTGGTAGACGTCACTAAAACCTCGGGGTTTTTTATTTCAGACTGTGACAAAGGTGACAAAGGGGTAGATAAAGGGTACTTCACTACCCTGGTCTACGGTACTAGAAGTAAAAGACTTACAACTCGAAATTCGGTTGAAAAAGTGAGAGGAGAAAGTGAAAGTAGTTCTCCGAAAAATCGAGGAGAAGTGAAAGACGGTATTCCCACCACAGTAGACGTATAGACTCCAATAACTATAAAGAGGGCCGTTAGAACTAAGGTCGAAAACGAAGGTCGGGTCGTAAAGAGTACTACATGGGACGTGTCTTCAATTTATTCGTCCCACTGTTATATGTCGGAACTGCATGAGGAAAAGGATAAACCTTGGTCAGACAACAAGGTACAGGTCAAGATTGACAACGAAGGACTGGACGTATATCCAAAGAGTTCTCCGTCCAGTCCACCAGACCATAAGGGTAGAGAAAGTCTTAAAAGGTGTCAAATAACACTAGGTGTGTCAGTTTCCGAAACCGTATCAGTTATTTCGTCTTTTTAGTCTAATCTGAAAATATTTACGGTGTCTAATGTGAAAACTGATAAGTATATACATAGATTCTATATATATTATATCGATATATAATATACACTATATACATATTATACATTTTTTTTAACGTTTACATAGTTGTCGAACACTTTCGTTACGTACCTTCGTGTAATGTTTTCGGTAGGAGGATAGTCACAAGTAAAATTTCCTCATTAATAACCGGACCAAAGGAGGGTTCGACGGAAGAAACTGGGATTTTGTCACTGTGTGATAATTTCACTTTCTATCAGTCCTCTACTTCGTCTTTGAGGATAAGAGTCAAAAGTAGTCGTGTATGTAGTCAAGTAACTTTTAGAAATTAATTAAAATTTATGGGACCTCTGACTCTCACGGGACCTATACTCTTTGTTGTCTTCTGGAGTCTAGAGTTTTCGAGAACAGTCACGAGTCTATTCCTACCAAAGGACTTAGGTTTAGTGAGATGTGTAGAAAGGGTGTTTTGATTGTAGGTGTTCCTTGTTTAATTATGGTGTGTACGGAGTATGTAAGTCGTAGTGATCTTTCCTCTCTTCTCGTACTCGAAGTTTAGTTGCGTCTAATGTTATCACGAGGGAGGAAGATGGTAGTAGTAAGCGAAACAGGTGGTTTTTTTTTTTTTTTTGTCTATTACTACATGGTCGTCGTCACTCGTTTAGGTGGTGGGTCTGAAACCAAAGGTTTATGGTAAGACGTGGCCTTCCCTGGTCTCGAGAAACCTCTTTACTAGCTAAGAACTCTATACGTCCTTTTCAGTCGGATCTCGTAGAACACGGTGTTCATTCCTTTACGAGTTTTCTAACTACCTCCGTACAGTTTTTCTGTGGTCGTAGTGAAAATTCCCCGAGGGTGATTGGTTTTCACCTTATAAATTTCATAGTTTTATTTTTGTAACCATCTAATATTGAGTTACTATTCTTAGGTACTCAGATGTATGACTATATTTATCTATTTATTTACTTAGATATTGTTTCCTCTTTGTTTCTCAAAGGGAATGTCCTTTTATGACTAGTCAGTGATATCCCTTTTTTATAGTAAAACGTTTGTATTAAGACTTTTAATTATGTCCGTTTATAGTAGTAACCCACGAATTAGAACCAACATTTTTAAACTACTTCTTGTTCTCTTAGTGTATCGGAGTTCATGGAGGGTTGTTTAATAAATCGTTCATTTCACCCCTTTTATTGATTCGTCAACTCTTTAATCTCTAGTAGTATTATTTCACTAGTTTTAATTATAGTGAGAATCCCTTTTTACTTATTGTACATGGAAGTCTATACTATGGGGGTATTAACATAAAATAGTAAATTTATTATAGGGTCGGTTTTTACACATTGAACTCCTTTGTAGTTTCTTTGGGTTTGATTCTCTATAAGATAATTTGTTGACCGTATATAAAAAGTTTTACAGTCACCGTGTTTTCTGGTTTTTTCCGACTTCTTGATGGTAGAATTTTTACGGTTTAAAATAAACGATATATAAGTCTAGTATTGATGTAAAGTCGAAGACATCAAAAAGGACCGTAAGTATCGAATGAAAGAAAGGAGACCGAAAGTCACGGACATATAGAGTCCATCGGGAGAAATTCGTCCTCCTGAAAAGAGTTGATGGTAAATAAGACAATTAGGTTAGACTTGGTTAGCGAGAGACCTAGACGACTTCTGAAAGTAGGACCTTAGAAGGAAATGACGAGAAGACTCACCCTAGGTCATAAAGAATTTAAGGTTTAAAAGAGTAGAGAACCAAACATGGAAATAAAAAAATGTTTTCATGTAGGAATTTATTGTAATGAGAAGACTTTGCTACACTCGTTCCAATTGAGAGAACTTGAGACTTGTACTCCTTTATAAAAACAAGATCCGAATACGAACATGACCGAAGGGAGGATCCAGTCAGTCATTTCTTAGACGGACGTTACGTCCTCTGTACCCAAGTTAAGGACCCAACCCTTCTAGGGGACCTTTTCCTTTATCGTTGGGTGAGGTCATAAGAACGGACCTCTTAGGGTACCTGTCCCCTTGGACCCGCCCGATGTCAGGGACTCCAGCGTTCTCAGACTGTGTTGACTCACTGAAAGTGATGATGATGATATGAACTAATCACCTAAATATGTCCACATCCTAACCCTCATCTTAATAGACAACCGACCTTAAATTAAATAAACAAGTTTTATTAAAAGAGATTCTCTACAGGTTAGTTTACCGTAACGTTGAAATCCAAATCTCCACGGGGTTGAGGTGCAAGGTTCGTCGTGACACAACACAATAAGTCAGGGATTCAACACAGGCTGAGAAACACTGGGGTACTTCACGTCACTTGTGGTCCGAAGGGACAGGAAGTGATAAAGAGCCTCAAACGATTTTGAGTCCAGGTAACTCAGTCTCTACGGTAGGTTGGTAGAGTAGGAGACAACGGCGGAATAGGAAAATATAAGTAGAAAAAAAATTTTGATTTGCCGTTACATGAGTAATACATTAAAATAATCTACTTATCTACTCATACTTTGTTTCTCCATTTTCATCAAAATACGACCATCTTAATAAGCTACTAAGAACAAAGAAGGGATATGAAAAATATAAGAAGTACTTAAAGATTATCACTCTTATATAAAATGTTAGCATAATTATATTTATATATGCCTATATAAGTGTTATTTTCGCTTTCGTATAGACCGATCAAAAGGAATGTCAAAAGTAAATGTTCCAGGTAGATGGAATAAAAAGAAGGATAAGTCATTTTATTCGAAATTTTCCATCGTTAATGGAAAGTATATAATGTCCCCAATAATGGACCCCGTGACTAAAAGAGGATCTGTCTATCAAACTCGACAGGTTAGAGAAGACTTGTATCAAGGGCTTAAAACCTCTCAAAGGGGGAGACATTAGGGGTTCTGTATCGGTCTTCAGTGACAGGATCCGGGAGAACAACGACTGTAGTATGTGCATTACCCACAACGGTTAGTCTACGTAGTGTACTCAGAAGTCGACCGTTCGATTACAATATTCCTACGGCTCTACTTGCCGTAAATAGGGTCCACTTATGTTGGTGTCGCCGAGTTACCAGTAGAAAGGGTCGTAGTCCCAGAAAAGGTCATTCAGTCAAGAAACATAGTCCACCGGTTTCGGATCCTCGAAGTCGAAGTCGTAGTTAGGAAAGTTACTTATGAGTCCCAACTAAAGGAAATCCTTGTTAACCAAACTAGAGGAATTACAGGGTCCCTGAGAGTTCTCAGAAGAGGTCGTGATGTTAAGTTTTCATAGTTAAGAAGTCGTGAGTACCGTTGGGTGAGGTCATAAGAACGGACCTCTTAAGGCACCCGTCTCTTCGGACCGTCCGATGTCAGGTACCCCAGTGTTACTCAACCTGAACTGACTTGTTAATTGTGTGTTGGAAGACGTACCAGGTTGAGAGTGTAGACATGTACTGATGACCCTTTTGGTATCGAAACTGATCTACCTGGAAACAGTAGTTTCACGCGATACAAAAAATTATGCGATAGATCCAGATAGTTTCGAAAGGGAGGTTCTTCGTTCCCAGACAATTAAAGTACCAACGTTAGGTAGACTTCACTAAAACCTCGGGGGGTTTTATTTCAGATAGTGATAAAGGTGACAAAGAGATAGATAAACGGTACTTCACTACTCTTGTCTACGGTACTATAATCAAAAGACTTATAATTCAAAATTCGATTGAAGAAGTGGGAGGAGAAAGTGATAATAGTTCTCCGAGAAACCAAGAAGAAGTGAAAGACGGTATTCCCACTATATTAGATGTACAGACTCCAATAACTATAAAGAGGACCGTTAGAACTAACGTCGACCACAAAGTAGGTCAGGTCGTAAAGAGTACTACATGAGACGTATATTCGATTTATTCGTCCCACTGTTGTCTGTTGGAACTGTATGAGGAAAGGGTTAAACCTTGGTCAGATAACAAGGTACTGGTCAAGACAAAGAAGGACTGGACGTATGTCTAAAGAGTCCTCCGTCCATTCCACGAGACCATAAGGGTAGAGAAAGTCTTAAAAGGTACCAAACAACACTAGGTGTGTCAGTTTCCAAAACCGTATCAGTTATTTCGTCTTCACATACAAAAAAGACCTTAAAAGAGGGAAAAAGTTACTAGGTTGTCTACAACCTTTAAACTAGAGACCAAGGAGACGGAAAAGATTTAAGTTGAACTTGTAGACTTTCAAGTGTCAAGTGCAGGACAACTTCGGACCGAACCTCTTAAGACTCGTAATGAAACGATCGCACACTTTAATCACGTTATCAGCATCAAACACGTAAGAAACCGTAACGGAAAGAAACCCTAACCTTACTTTTGACTAGAAAAAATCAGGACACCGGTGACGACTCAAAGGATTTAAACGACTGTATAACTCAAGTCGTAAAAGTGTTGTAGTAAAATCCTGAACTTTATCGAGTTGACCTTAAGGTAGTGAAGGTGATCGAAACAAGTATCACTACGAAGGATTCCGGGTGAACTGAAACCTAAGGTCCTACAGACCGAGATCCACTCACTAGTGTGGTAGTAACTAATAGACCCAGTACTTCTAGAAAAAACATAAGTGTACTTCATGTGACGTAATTTATTTGTCCCACTGTTACATGTCGGAACTACATGAGGAAAGGGTTAAAACTTGCTCTGACTTCGTTGAATCGTCGTCGTCAACAAGGTATAGACTAAGATTTACAACGAAAAACTGGATGTATGTCCAAAGTGTCCTCCGTCCATTCCGCCAAACCATAAGGGTCGAGAAATTCTTAAGATGTGTCCGTTTCCGAAAACGTATCAGTTACGTCGTCTTTATCTGAAAAAAGACGTTAAGGGAGCGAGAGAGATACTAGGTTGCCTACAACCGTTAAACTAGAGACCAAGGTGACGGAAAAGAAAAAAAATATTTAAATAAGTAAAATTAACCTCCAATTAATGAAATGTTATAACATAACCAAAACGGTATGTAGTTGTACTTAGGTGGTGTCCATATGTGCACAAGGGGTAGGACTTGGGGGGAGGGAGGAGGGAGGGTCATGGTAGGGAGACCCAGTAGGGTCACGTGGTCGGGGTTAGTAGGACATAGTACGTAGCTTGGACCTGACCATTAAGTAAAGTATATACTATAATATGTATAAAGTTACGGTAAGAGGGTTTAGTAGGGTGGGAGCAGGAGAGGGTGTGTCAGGTTTTCTGACAAGATATGTAGACACAGAGAAAACGATAGAGCGTATGTCCCAATAGCAATGGTAGAAAGATTTAAGGTATATATACACAATCATATGACATAACCACAAAAAGAAAGACCGAATGAAGTGAGACATATTATCCGAGGTCAAAGTAGGTGGAGGAATCTTGACTAAATTTACATAAGAAAAATTACCGACTCATTATGAGGTAACACATATCCATGGTGTCGAAAGAATAGGTAAGTAGATGACTACCTGTAGATCCAACGAAGGTACCGGACCGATTTAAGTCGATCTTGTAGACTTTCAGGATCCAAGTGTATGATAACTTCGGATCGACCTTCCTAAAACTAGTGATGGAACGATCGCACTCTTTAATCATGTTAATACGTCATCAAGGGACCACCGAGTCTGCCATTTCGCAGACAGATGTTACGCCTTCTGGACCCAAGTTAGGGACCTAACCCTTCTAGGGGACCTCTTCTTTTACCGTTCCGTGAGGTCCTGATAACGGACCTTTTAGGGTACCTACCTCCTCGGACCATCCGATGTCAGGTACCCCAACGTCTCAGCCTGTTCTGACTCGCTGAAGTGATATATCAGTGATACGTCATCAAATTTGTAAGAAACCGTAACGGGAAAAGACCCTAACTTTACTTTTTAACTGGAAATGACCAGGACATCGGTGACGACTCAAAGGAGTTAAACGACTGTATAACTCACGTCGTGAAATTACCGTAGTAGAAAATCCTAAACTTTATCGAGTCGACCTTAGGGTAGTGAAGGTGATCGAAACAAGAGTCATAACGAAGGATTCCAGGTGAACTTAAGTGTGAGGTCCTACAGACTCAGATCCACTCACTGGTGTGGTAGCACCAATAGACCCAGTAATTATGGAAAAGTATAGGACACTAAAGTATACGATACTAAGAACGGTGGAGAAGAATTAGAGAAGACGAAGACAATCCGGGAATGGTTAAGGTAGGAAATAGCACGGGTAGAAACGTACTTTACAAGGGAACCATAGATGTTAAAAGAACTTCTGAAGAGATCAGAAAGGGTAAGACGACAAAAGGAGACAAAACAACGTAACAAGTGAATTCTTCCGAAAGAATAGAGAGGAACGATAAGAGACATTGAGATGTAAGTAAACCTATATAGAAAGGGAAAGAGGAAACGGAAAACGAAGAGAAGAAGAGAGTCAACAAACGTTCCGGAGGAGTCTGTTTACAAAGCGTAAGAACGTAAAGAAAAGGAAACCATACCAAAACCAGTGGTGGAGGACATGTTACAATGTTTAGAGGTGGGTATCAAAAAGTCCGTCTGCCAAGAGGTCTAGGTTAGGGAACTTAGGTAAACAGTGAAGACGACATATTAGTATTCCTAAACTAAATCCAGTGTGTACTTACCAGATCTCTAAAAGGGATAAGTCAAATTCAAACTTAAAACATTCTTCAAGTACTAGACTATGTATTAGTCGAAGTCCAGAATAAAAACGGCTGACTTATCTCGAAGAGGTAGAAGTCAACGGATATGTACACATATTTATGTATATATCCACAGACACATATATATAATATATATACACACATATTCATATATGTATATACAGATACATATAGTCTCTGGATAAACCTATGAATGGAGTGACGAAAGTTTTATATAGTTACAAAATTGAATAAACCTTACCTGAATCTAATCTAAAAGAAAAATCCATTTTCGTTCCGTAGTGTTTTAGTTTTGCGTGGGTAAGAAAATCAGGAGTTCATGGATTTCTTGTAAGTAATATGTCAGTTCATGACATAATCCATGAGTCCTATACCTTTAAATTTTATGTCAGGGAATATTTGGATACACCTTCCGACCCATCATTTGTTTAAACCCACAATCTCAATCACAACATTATTCTCGATATTATTCCTATAAAGTTCTTGATGTCTTCGTAAATCGTGATTGATCCCCCTCGGTACCTTCGAAGGTCCTTTTTCAGTGTAGACCACAATCGACTTTTCTAACACAATTGATTCTCTTTTTTCTCCGTCGTAAAGTTCTTTTCTTTACTCATATGTTGTTGTTGTTTTTTTCTTAGTCCAATGTAATTTGCTTTTCCAGACTAATCCTGTGGACATAGCCACACGTGTCCGACATTCCTCTGGTACACGTCCCTACTCTGTCCTTCTCATTTTTCCTTTGAGCGCCTTTCGAAATGTCCAGAACACACAGCCGTCTGAAAACACAAGGTGGGGTGTTAGTACCGAAGTCCTTTGTCAAGGTATACTCGCAATTCAGTAAAACGTGACTGTCTTTGAGTGACGTTCAAACACAGTGTGTAGAAACCGAAAGACGGGGTCCAAAAGAGGTTGAGGAGTCACTCTCCGTGACCTCCTTCTGGTGGGTCGAGAATCCAGAATGTCGTGTCTTTACACACGTACCTGCCCCACCCCTTGTACATTTGGAGAACCCCGTTGGGAGTGGTTTCCCCTTTTCAAGTATTTACGAATGGGAATACCGACCACACCTGAGACTTTCCACAATCTCTGTTAGGGTTCTTCCGGGGTCACCCTTGGTCCTACCTTCCTTAGGATCAGAAGGTACTGTCACTAATTCTGTAGAGGTATAGCCGAAATAGGGGATGTAAGGAGTTAGAGAGGGAAGACGGGACTCTAATGAGGGGTTTTTGATGGGTGTGTGCCTGGGAATAAAATGTGAGACTAAAACTCTCCTTGAGTCCGAGTATAGGGTCCGACTCTTCAAAATATGCATTTACGATGTCTTTTGTTAAACGAATGAAAATCGTTCCCTCATTGTACTAATCTAAAAATCAAGGTACTCCTTTACTAGTCGGTTTCCATTCGGACCCCCGACCTTTTGTTTTATCCTTCGCAAAGAAGTACAGATAACGTTATCTTTGAATGACTCGTTAGGGGTCTTCATTTATCCGAAAAATTACTCTTTTATTGTGATTACTGGAAATTTTTACCGATTGGTCTACCGTGAAAGACTAACGTAAAATCCTTTTCCTTTTACGTGATCGAGACCAAGGTCCTTTTTACTGATTAATCAATCTCAAACCTAAAACCCCAAGAGAACGACAAGTGCAATAGGATAGAACGCTAAGAAAAATTTTTCGTAAATCATCGGTACTAGAGGACCATATGATGAAGGTCCCCTCCCTTTTTTCGTGATTAAACATCATAAACGACTAGAGACACGATCCTTGTAAAGGTGGTACCGGTCAAAGATTGTCGTTTGTAAAACTGTTGGTTAAACGTCTAAAATACTTATGTATTGGTAGAAGGGTGGTGTAGTGACGGTAAAAGGTGTCCTTTCTGAGGCCGATGAGTCTTAAGAGTGTTGGTTGAAGGAAAGCTAGTAAACCTTGACGAAAGGTTACGTCACGATATCACTCTCTGGGGTCATAGGACTTAAAACTAGGGAAGGAGTGAGTCGTAGTAAGGAGGTGACAGAGGTCTATAGTAGTATACAAAGGTCCCACATCATCTACGACACCCCAGATAGGAACTGAGAGGGAAGGGAAGTGGTAAGACCATGAGATAGAGATAACAGTACTCACCACCGACGTTTGACAAGAGTCGAAGGAGAGGGAAATCTGTCTCTTAATGAGGGAAGCAGATCTTCTGAACCCACCCTCCCGTTAATACCTGTAATGGGTCTTGGTGTATGACCGGGTGGTCATAATTGTCGAGTAGATTCTGTACTACCCGTTTTTTATGATTCACGGACTGACATCCTGTGTATACGAGGTCTTACACCCTCTTTTAGGGTTATTTCTAGGTTCTTAAACGTTGAGGACTACTTAATAAATCCTCAGACCACCAGACCCCGTACGACCTTGAAGGGGAGTTTACCTTTCCTACTCAACATAAAACGTGGAAAAGATAAAACCGGTGAGGTGTGCCGTACATCCTAGAATCAAGAGGTTGGTCCCCAGGTGGTACGAGGGGGACGTGATCTTCGTGTCAGAATTGGTGACCTGCCGGTCCCTTTAGGGACATGGGAGATAGAGATCCATTTTTTACGTCACCTACTTTGACCTCGGTTAATATGTCTCACTTCATTCGATCTTTCTTTTTGTGGTTATGTCATATGATTGTGTATATATACCTTAAATCTTTACACATATCGCCTGAAAACCTGAGTCTCCCTCTCCCTCTCCCACCCTACTAAACCCTCTTACCGTAACTTTGTACATATAATAGTACATTCTTAGTTCAGCGGTCAGATACAGGTTACGTCCTATGTCGTACGAACCCCGACCACGTGCCCCTACTGGGTCTCCCTACAACACCCCTCCCTCCACCCTCCCCCCAAGTACAAACCCTTGCGTACATGTGGGCACCACCTAAGTACAGCTACATACCGTTTTGGTTATGTAACATTTCATTTTATTTCATTTTTCTTATTTTGTCTCAATTGTGACTTTTTTTTTACGTCACGACCTACCCCAATTTTCTGTGTGTAGGTAAACATTCACCGTATCTTCCAATGGTCAGAATGTCATTCCGAGTGTTTTTCGTCCCGAAACGTTATCGATGTCCGGTTTCATGTTCATCGGGACTTCTCGGGTCGTCTAGGGTACAATGATCTCCACAGACTTCACCTGTTCCTGTGAGACAGTTTAGAGACCGGTCCTTTCTGCATCGTCGTTGGAGATCCAAGACATAGTTTTGGTACGACAGACGTCTTCTTTGATGTGTCATAAACTTTTCGTCGAAGACCGTACCGGTTCGGGGACCATCTTTGACTCGTAAATGGGAAGGTCTGATTATATTAATCAGACCTACATATGATGAAATATCTACATATGACAGTTTTGGTGTTTCAGTAAATTCTAGCTCATCCAGATCGTTGTTAAGTAGTCTTTTACTTTATTCTAGTCCGAGTTCGTCCAAGTCTTCCGAGTTCATTCGATGAACTTATCCTTCCTTGTGACCGGGATGGTATATGGTGTAGTACGTCTTGACCTATCTCGATATCTTATCGTCGGACTTTCGTATCTACTACGTAGGCGAACCACTACTGTGGAATACCCTTTCCCATAGTAAGGGGTCCTACGGTTAATGAAGAATTCGATATAACGGTTATAGATCTTACGTACCCAGGTCCTTTGTTACCCCTCTTTCTTCTTACTAGGGTAGGTGGTAGTGAATGTCACTAACTGAACACGAAAGATAAGGATGTTGAAAGTCAGTCAACTCAGTGAGTCAGCACAGGCTGAGAAACGTTGGGGTACTTAGCGTCGTGCAGTCCGGAGGGATAGGTAGTGGTTGAGGGTCTTAAGTGAGTCTAAGTGCAGGTAGCTCAGCCACTACGGTAGGTCGGTAGAGTAGGAGACAGCAGGGGAAGAGGAGGACGGGGGTTAGGGAGGGTCCTCGTCTCAGAAAAGGTTACTCAGTTGAGAAACGTACTCCACCGGTTTCATGACCTCAAAGTCGAAATCGTAGTAAGAAAGGTTTCTTGTGGGTCCCGACTAGAGGAAATCTTACCTGACCAACCTAGAGGAACGTCAGGTCCCCTGAGATTTCTCAGAAGAGGTTGTGGCGTCAAGTTTTCGTAGTTAAGAAGCCGTGAGTCGGAAGAAGTGTCAGGTTGAGAGTGTAGGCATGTACTGGTGACCTTTTTGGTATCGGAACTGATCTGTCTGGAAACAACCGTTTCATTACAGAGACGAAAAGTTATACGATAGATCCAACCAGTATTGAAAGGAAGGTTCCTCCTTCGCAGAAAATTAAAGTACCGACGTCAGTGGTAGACGTCACTAAAACCTGGGGGGGTTTTATTTCACACTGTGACAAAGGTGACAAAGGGGTAGATAAAGGGTACTTCATTACCCTGGTCTACGGTACTAGAAGCAAAAGACTTACAACTCGAAATTCGGTTGAAAAAGTGAGAGGAGAAAGTAAAATAGTTCTCCGAAAAATCAAGGAGAAGTGAAAGACGGTATTCCCACCATAGTAGACGTATAGACTCCAATAACTATAAAGAGGACCGTTAGAACTAAGGTCGAACACAAAGAAGGTCAGGTCGTAAGGAGTACTACATGGGACGTATATTCAATTTATTCGTCCCACTGTTATATGTCGAAACTGCAAGAGGAAAAGGATAAACCTTGGTCAGACAACAAGGTACAGGTCAAGATTTACAACGAAGGACTGGACGTATATCTAAAGAGTTCTCTGTCCAGTCCACCAGACCATAAGGGTAGAGAAAGTCTTAAAAGGTGTCAAATAACACTAGGTGTGTCAGTTTCCGAAACCGTATCAGTTATTTCGTTTTTTATCTACAAAAAGACCTTGAGAGAACGAAAAAGGTACTAGGTTGCCTACAACCGTTAAACTAGAACCAAGGAGACGGAAAAGATTTTGGTCGAACTTGAGGTACCTTCAAGTGCCAAGTGCATAACGACTTCGGACCGAACCTGTTAAAACTCGTAATGAAATGATCACACACTCTACTCACGTTAACACACCATCAAACTCGTAAGAAACCGTAACGGAAAGAAACCCTAACCTTACTTTTGACCGGAAAAGGTCATGCCACCGGGGACGACTCAAAAGGTTTAAACGACCGTATAACTCACGTCGTGAAACTGTCGTAGTAGAAAGTTCTAAACTTTATTGATTTGACCTTAAAGTAGTGGAGGTGATCGAAACAAGTATCACTACGAAAGATTCCGGGTGAACTGAAGTGTAAGGTCTTACAGACCGAGATCTACTCACTAGTGTGGTAACACTAATGGGCCCAGTACTTCTAGAAAAAACATGTCAAGATACATAAGAACGGTGGAGAAGAATTATAGAAGACGAAGACAATCCAGGTCTGGTAAAGACAGGAAATAACTCGGGTAGAAACGTACTTTACAAGGGAACCGTAGAGATTAAAAGAACTTCTCTAGAGATCAGAAAGGGTAAGACAACAAAAGGAGATAAAGAAACGTAACTAACGACTTCTTCCGAAAGAATAGAGAAGAACGATAAGAAACCTTGAGACGTAAGTGTACGAATATAGAAAGAAAAAGAGGAAACGAAAAGCGAAGAGAAGAAAAGTGTCGATAAACATTCCGGAGGGGTCTGTCGGATGTTGAAATCGATAGTAATTTTGGAACCAGGGTTTTCCCCTATGAAGATGATTTGTCGTATCCTGTCCCGGGTAATTTGAATTTCGATGTCGACTGTACAGCAATGGAACCCGAGTAATATTGTCATTAGGTCGACAGTATTTTTTCCTCGATAGTGTGACCTACCCCATTAACTGGGACTGACAGTTTCCCTATTTGACAACGATATATAATCCCTGTCTATTTTTAGTCAAACCACGAGTCCACGGTGAGTACCATGAATGAACCAAAATTTACATTTACCCGTTCATGTCGTTAGTGGTCTCCGAGTCTTAGGGGACCCTGACTCTTATGTCCATGAGTTGGTACGGTCGATACCAACACGATCAATTCTCCTCCACCAGATATCACCTTTCATTCTCTCCCTATTTTGTTTTTAGTGAGATTCTGATCGATGTCTCACCCCCAATATTAAATAGGGTGATCGAGGGGTGATTGACCCCGTACCGACACGGACCCACCTTATTTAAGGTACCCTCTTCGTTTATTCAGACTTGTCACGTTCTTCACCTGACATCACCTACGAGGTCCAAACGGGGATTTACGACCCAGTCGGTGGTGGTGGTGGGGGTCGGTGACACTTATAACGGACGATTTTCGAGTGTCGAAGGGGAAAGAGACCTAGTTACAAAGTCGTCTTACCTACTACGGAAAAATGATGTCTGTAAATATATGTGTGTATCTGTCGGTTGTCGGTTACTGTCTGTTGTGTCCGTACTGTTTGGGGTCGGGGAAGGATTTTTGCTCCTGTTTAGGTACAATATTAAACATAAGGTTCGTAAGTCCGACTTCGATCAGAGATCTGTTCTAACGAAGAAACGAATCGAAAGAACGGTGGGATTTGACAAGGGAGGTAGGGAAAAGAAGGCTCTCACAAGGGAGTTATTTAGTGAACAGACTTCTTAGGTTAGCGTCCAAGAGGAAGTTCCCTTGAAGTTTACTTCTGTTTCTTCTAGAGACCTCAGTCTTTTTATTACCTTTTTAAAGTCTACCGTCTAGTTTTATTTCCAGTTTTATAAACCCCTGTTTACAAAAAAGTAACGAGAAAGTAGTTTAACCCTACAACAGTCGAATATAGTACATTTTATTTAATTATAGACTGAAGGTTTAAACGATATTCCTAACTTCTTTGTCATAATCTTTTTTCTACACACACACACACACACATGTGTACGAGTCAGTAAAGGGGGACCTGAAACGTTGGGGGACCTGACATCGGACGATCCGAGGAGACAGGTACCTTAAGAGACCCGTTCTGATGACCTCACCCAACAATAAAGGATGAGGTCCCCGAGAAGGGGTGGGTCCCTAACTTGGGTACAGAGAACTCAGAGGACGTAACCGTCCGTCTAAGAAATGGTGACGAGGTGGACCCTTCGGGTATTCCTTCCATGGATTCAATTAAAGACATACACGTCCGTAAGTTTTTTTCTAACGAGAGTAATAATTATGGTTATCTTAAACGAATTTATTAAAAAAATTTCGAACAAACACTGATCACCTTAGACCTTTCGTCGTCGTCGTTCGATTCTCCGAACGACTCTCTCCAGACGGGACGAGACGTACGTCTCTCGACGAGAGAGAAACAAGAGGAGTTTACCCTTCACTCAGAGAGAGGAACGGATAACTCGGGACTCCCCTACGAAGGTTCCGTCCGCACCTCCTCCTTCGACACCCTTCGAAGGGACACTGAGTCATCACACACAAAACATAAAATAAAACAAAGACTAAATTACTTCCGTTCGTCCTCCCTTTTTTATTTCGGGATACGTGACATATCTTCAAGTAAAGACAAAGTCCACCGAGTCGAATCCAGTTCACACCGACTGCACGTGGAAAATTTTTAATGTGTTAGTCCGGGATGAGATCTATATTATCTATTCATTATATGAATCTACAAATACCGATACTCAATTATTATTCAACAAATCGTAGGGGAGTACAGTAAACTACAAGCTACCGTAGTGACTACGTTACCTGTATTTGAACCCGTTTGAAACCCCCACCACTCCCTTTCTCTCCGGACCGAACACGTCAGGTACCCCAGCGTTTCTCAACCTGTACTGACCTGCTTGTTGTTGTACAGTAAACGCCAAAGACTTCAAGATCATAATCTTATTACTTTCGGTAGACCATTTTTCCAAGTTTTTTGAAAAAATTTTCCATTTTTCGTTGTTCTTTTTCCAGATCCGGACTCTTTTGTCCATACCGTCGGTATTTAGTTTTCCTTACCTATGACTTTTTTATAATTCTTTACTTGAACTTTTCTGTCCTTTTTTGTTCCTGTCCATTTTTGTTGCGTGTGTCTAATATGACATTCTAGTGATAATTTTACGAAGACATACCAGGTTACACTCAGTTTAACATATTTCAGAATTAATTTTTTTAATTCAGTATAGTGTCAAGACCCACCTTAGCCTACCGACCCACCGTAGTGACTAAGTTACCTATGTCCGAACCCGTTTGAGGTTCTCTACCACTCCCTGTCTCTCTGGACGGTACGACGTCAAGTACCCCAGTATTTCTCAGGTCGTGATGACTGTCTGACTTTTTGTTGTTAGTCTCAAGAACCCATTACCACACCGTCCGTGCCAACGAACGAATGGGTTGTCGACAAAGTTTGAGGTCCGAGGTACGACAGGAGACGGTGTCTCCGTTTCGGTACTGAGTATAAGGGTCCGAAGATAATATCGTTCGTCATCGGTATTTTGAGATAAGACCTGTAATTGACTTTCTCTTACGAAGACTCTTTAAAGATCTTAAGAGAAAAGAAAAGACTATCTTCTCCGCTTGGATGCTTCCTCGAGAGAAAACGGCGGCGAGGGAAAGACAAAAACTGAGACCAGACCGTCGGTAGAACCTAGGTGCTCCTTAAAGTGTTTATTCGGTTCCTACTATCTCGTCTTTTGTCCTTGATTCAGCAAATGGGGGAATAGTTCGGTGGTTTGTTGGAGTCGTTGTCGGAAAAGACTTGTAGAGGACTTGACTATTTTTACTTACGGACATAAAATTCGGTACAGATCATCAGATGAGACATCAAATATCGTTTTATATAGGGTATATTTGTGTTTATTAGGGAACCTAATCCCAACTTTCCATATTTTTCAGTTAGGTCCGATAATGATTTCTTCTCTACCCTCAATAGAGATGGGTCTTCCTCATTCGGTCCGAAAGTCCTACTGTCCGCAACACCTCCTTACGAGTCTGTGTTCCGTGCACCCACCGACCGACTCGAGTGTCCATGTCTCGGTTTGTCTGTGTGTACACCGGATCGTCGGAGTCCTCCAATTTTTCTTTTATCTTCTGTTTCCAGGTGCGTCTCCGGTCTCGGTTCTGGCCTAGACCTTGCCTCCTTGACCGGAGCCCTTTTGTCCAAACACATCGTCTCCGATTCGGTTCAGGTCCCGGTCGTCGACTCAAAAAAGGGTTTCTCTTCACTCACGTCGGTCGTTTCGGACGACATGGTACTTCAGAAAAGTCCTTCAGGGTGCGTTCGGGATCAAAATTTTCTACAATACACTCCTCTTCTCGTAGAGATTTCTGAATGTCTCAACCCAGTCTTAAGGGCGGAGACAGACAAACATTTGTGATGCCATGAGTGGTATAAACTGTCCTTGATACTCAAATAGAAGGAGTACTCTTCCTTAAATCGAGGAAACTCCTATTTTCAGTACGAAACAAGTAGTGAGACGGGAGTAACGGATCGTCTCATGAATCAATCGTTACTAACTAAGTCAAACAAACTCCCTACTTATTGTCTTTATTGTCAAAATAAGTGGTACATGTTACACGGTCCGTAACACATTTTACGATGTATGAGTCATCAAGTAAGTAAAGTACCCTTTATCAATGATAGTAATAGGGGTGAATTGGCTACTCCTTGGACCCCAAATGTTTTCAATTCATTTAAAGGGATCCTATGAGTGGAGCCTCAAAGTCTGAGACTAAGTCTTTGGTTCGGTAGAGGGAGGTCTCTTTTGAGAATGGGTAATTGCCTCCCTTTCTCTCGTGTTTTTCGTAAATTCTGCGATGGTCTCTTAATCCTGTAAACAAGGAAGAAAGAGAGTCTTTCCTTTGACCCCGAAACAAAGAATCTGTGTGAACCAAGAAAGGAATGAGAACCCTTATTAACTATCGCGATAAAAATTCTCGGGTCTGTATTTTACTTCCGTATGTTCTACCGTTTGGGTTTGCACGTTTGTGTGAAGTTCGGAGAGTATACGATGTAGTTATCTAAGGTAACAGGTTATTCTCAGTGTACAGGTTCTGATGTCAGTTTCAAACATCTTCGCGTGAGGACAGAAGCCCATCGGTACCGTTTTGATACAGTCACATGGTGTCCCTTTTCCCTCTTTTTTGTCGGTCATTAAATTAGATGGTGTTTTGGAAGCAAAAGAGTATCTATTTTATTCGAATGATGTGGATGGTCAACACCATATATCTGATTGTCGGTGAGGTTTCCCCGGTGTGGGATCAGGGGTGTTGGACGCTTATGGAATAGAATTTACCGTTTTCTCTAAAACGTCTTCTCTAACACAATTCCTAGAATTTCATCTTCCAAACCGGACCTAATATGTCCTTCCGAGTCACATTAGTATTTACAGAAATAATTTCTTCTTTCCTCCATCTTCTTGATCTTCTTCTCTACATTATCACCTTCGACTCCAGTGTCACTACGTTCTAGCACCGGTTCCTTACGCGTCGGAGGTCTTCGACATTTTCCGTCCTTGTCTTTCTAGTGTCAGGTCAATTTTAGACGTGAAATAGGGGTACTCTGTAAAGTCTGGAGACTAGAGATCTTAACATTTCATTATTTAAACACAATAAGATTCGGTGGTTCAGACACCGTACAACAAAGTTGTCGTCATTCTTTGATTATGTAATTCACTCAGTAATAGTAACAGGTCCTTTCAGGACTTATACCTATGACGTCCGAAATAAAAAGTGTATGGGTCGTACTAATTAGACCTACGGTTTCCGGGACAAAAGTAAAGTACCCCCTTAGCACTCAGGACACAGTAACTTTTCTCCTCACAAATGAACCCTGTCAAACCTTCCTCAAGTCGTCTTAGAGTCCTGTACTCTCCCGTAGTGAAGGTAATCTACGAGACGTTCGGTATACGACCATCGACAGTTTCCCTCCACGAGTACTTTATCGGTACCCCACTGTACACTCGGACCGAGACGTCGTTTCTGTCGTTCGTCAGTTCCTCTCGACGAGACGGTCGTAACCAACGAAGGTCTCGGGGGCATTCATCCCAACAGGTGTCGAAGAGGTACGACTAGGTCAAGATTAGGTACTTCGGGGCTTGGGGTTAGAGATCTGGGTGGTTGAAGGAGATTCCAGTTTCGGGTAGTGGAGAGAAGGGAAGGATTCTACTGGAAGTAAATCAGAGGTGGTCAGACCCTGAGATTGAAAAAAGGTGACTGGACAATCTCGTATTAAGGGGTCACGGAGGAGAAGTTGTTGTCTGATAGAGAAAGTTTATTTATGAAACCAAAAGTGATAAGAAAGGTCGACACCTGATCGGTTCGAAAGTCTCAAAAGTATATTATTTCTAGAAATTAAAGTATCGTAAAGAATACATTCTCTATGTATTACCTCCTTGAATTAAGAAAGTACCGAATTAAAACAACAAATTTCTAGTTATTTTATTCCTTAAGAAGAGATTAAACCAGATAATTGACACCCCCTCTAATGTACTTGTTTTACGTTTATAACCCAACCGGTTTTTAAGTAAATCCAATAGTGTAAAATACTCCTTTTTTAAATTGCTTTAAAATCCAGTTGGATTATAAAGAAAGGAAGATTACTTTCCAAGATTCTGTATTTAACAGTCGTCAATCCACTCTATTACTTAATAATCTTTTTATTTTGATTCGTGTACCTAGGTTTAAGAATCAACTTACCTAAACGTATACATTTATTTGACAGGAATTGGTTTTTTTTTAACATATAAAATCAGACACATAATAAAACTTTTGAGTAAGGTTCGTTATTCCTAACTCCCTAAGTATATTAACATATCATACGGTTAAATATGTGGTAATTTACAAGTATAACGAAAATATGTTTCAGGTTTTGTGACCAGAATCTTCTTTTATAGTCTTTGAGACGTTCGTACTTATACGGTGAGTCTCCTACAAACAGATTAGGATGACAATATGACGAAAATATTTCAAACCTTTATAGTCCACAATTAAGAGATTGATACACCATTGGTACCCGACGGTCATTCTCAAGTAGTTTGGCGAAGTTTAGTAGGACATCTTAGACGTCCAAAAGAGTCACACAACAAGATTTCAGTCTTAACTTTGTCGAAGTACCCTGGAAGTTTGTTAATTAGAAGCTTGTTAATGTTGGTTCGAGGGTGTTTAAAGTTAAGTACTACTATGTTCCTAAGACTATTTATAAATCTATAAATAAAGCGATTTCTCTGTTCTAAAATTATTCTAAGTGTCCTGAACCTATTCACTCATGATTTCCCGTCTCATTGATAAAGACTGTTAACCCCTGAATATTCCAGTTTTATTCATAGAAATTAATATATCTAATGGGAAGTCAAGAATATAGACCAATTTTTCCTTTAATCTTTCTTTCGTTCTCATCGACTTCTTTTCTTACATTATATTACTGTCAGATTGTTATTTTTTCTGATTTTGACTCTTTTTATATTCGTAACCGTTTACTTCTTACCCCCGTACGGATACTATCCAGTTACTCGTTTGTCTTCCTCTTTTAGGAGACCTCTACCCTATGTTACAGTCACAACATAGACTTAAGAGGGTCCTTAGTGAAATATGTTGGTAAGTATTACATGACAAGTTAGAAGGTACCTCCGTCTTTAATTCAAAATAAGGAGTAGAATAGATCGTATCAGGGCCGAGGTATTATCTATACGTCATTTACGGATAATTTATTTCCTAACTTACTTGTAATTTCTATTGAGTATAGTTAATTTCTATTGTGTAGTTAATCTCTTAACTACCCTCGTTTGATGATTATGAAGTGGTACGTTTGAGATAAGGATAGGTTATATTCTTTAGAGGTTTGTGTTTCTCTTCCGTTATTGGTGTTTCTCATACAGTGATTTAAGTAATTGAGTTTCTTTCTTATAAATAACTCCAGGATTAATCTTAGTGTCATATTTATGACAATATTTCTCATGGTTTCCCTACCGTGCACCTTTCACCAGTGTCATGAGATGTCAAATGTTGTTAAGAAATTAAAATGTATTATTATATAGTCATCGACCACTGAGTCGTCATTTCTTAGGTAACCTCTGCGTCTAAGTTAGGAACCCAACCCTTCTAGGGTGCCTCTTCCTTTACCGTTGGGTGAGGTCACAAGAACGGAGCCTTTAGGGTACCTGTTTCCTTAGGTCGTCCGTTTTCAGGTACCCCAGCCCAGCGTTTTCTTAGTCTGTACTGAATCACCGATTTGTTGTTGTCATGGTTGAAGATAAAACCACGAAAAAAAAAGGACGAAGAAACTACTACAGCGGATTAAAGAATTACATCGAAGGACGTGGTAAACTTTAACATAGTTTTTAAGATCTTAAAGAACGGATGACTATTGATTCTTCTGTTATAAAGGTAATCATCTACGAACAAAACTATTTGATAACGTATTCTTAAGGGGGTCTATTCATACTAAAATTTAGGGTGTTAAATTACAAAGTATATGTCTTTACTTCATGTTTGACATTAATTAACTAATTATTACTATGATGGAACATCTCAACGATACTTCTCGTTTATACGGTTACGTGTATTTGTTACTCTTGTTATGGACCGTAAGTCCTTCATGAATTAGTTGGAAATGGTAATAATAACAAAAAGGTCTCTTCAGGTTTATTTGGTGACCCTGAATTCTCAGTAGTTCTCATAACGAAGGAAAAAAGACCTCATAATAAAATAATAGTTTCGATCTAAGTCACTTGGTCTCTACCTATTCTTCATACAGGTCTTTGAAGACGGTTATGTGTACTTATCGACATACGATTCCAGTCACTCGTTTCGACTCGTCGACAAAGGAACTCACTTGGTTCGGTAAGGGGACGACAGAATTGAAGAGGTTAGAGTACTGTGAAGTTAGTTTACTACAATATCTTAATGTTAAATTTTGACTTATCTTCGATAAATCGACGTCTTTTTAGAGTGCATCCACTTCTAACTTTCAAGTTACCTGCTATTTAAATTTTTAGAAGATTGGTTAACAACTTTAAAGTTTTCTGGTCTAATATAGTATTGTACTATATAAATAAGGATGTATAGAAGTATAAACAATAATGTTGTAAAGTTTTCCGTTTCACTCCTTAAAAACAGATCTCACAATATGAAAATTTTTGTTTGTTTCGGTTTTGTCACTTTCTATCAAAAGATCGAAACCCAGTTTATTGACTAAAGAGACTATAGGTCGATAAATTTTTGTCTGTAGTAGTATTATTATAGGAGGAATAAAGTGTTTTTAAAATCATGTTAATTCGTTTTATTACAAACATTTTGGGAAACGTTTTATATTAACAAGACGTAATAATAAAATAAAATAAACGGACTTTTGTAATCTTACGTGTATTTATGTTCGAGTGTTCGATCTCTATACGTATATGTATGTGTCTACCTCCAATGTACAGATTAAACTCAAGAAACTTTTCTCGGTGGTTTAATATCACGCACGACATTAATGAAAGGAAAAAACGTAGATAAAAAGAGATTATGTCTTTACAGTTTAAACATCTTTCTCTCCCTGGATTTAAATACCTTTAATAAATCCGTTAAGATTGTCTCATACGAATGTTTCAAACTTCTATTCTAGTTCTTTTCTAATGGCAGACTTTACATTAAAATATTCTTATTTAATCTTTTGTAATTACTGGAATTAATAGACGTAGTGACTGGTGACATTCTCGGAAACCTTTATTACAACGACGACTCTCTTTTCACATAGAGTATGAATTAGTATACTTGACCCACCTCTCGAACTCGTTATGTCAACACATTAAACAGAACGTACTCTATTGTTACTTATTAAAAAAATTTGTTTTATTTAAAAGATTTTAGAAGTTTATTACTCCTTTTCATAATAGATCTATCTTTATAGGAATGTTGTCTTAAAGAATTTCTCTTGATTTTTTCTTGTGGATGTGACCATTCTAAAGACCTGGACAAAGATTTAGTTGATCTCTACCTATTTAATCCTATGGTTATCCTTTGGACAGATAGTCATATGGAAATAAATAGAGACTGAGTCACTTGTGGGAGGACTACCAGATTGGACTAGTCTCACTTTTTAGCATCTAGTTATGTATAGAATAAAGGAGTAATTTGTGACTTCAGTATTTCTTGTGATACTTTATAAAAAGTAATTTTAAAGGAAAATGCAGGACCAGTTATTAAGAACTTGAAATGATATACGTTTCACTTCACTTTCATCGAGTCAACACAGACTGAGACGCTCGGGTACCTGACATCGGGTGTTCCGAGGAGACAGGTACCTTAAGATGTCTGTTCTTATGACCTCACCCAACGGTACGGGAAGAAGTCCAATGGTATACATTCTCATTGTATTTGTCGAAGACTATGTACGGATAAAGGTCCGGTACTGATATAAGATCCGAAAGTCTAAAGGTTTAGCCGGGGTGAATTCGTAATGTAGGACACTAGAGATCCTCTCTATTTTTTCAGTCCGTAGACTTTTGAGTATTAAATCTGGCCGTGGTCCGGGAACTCACTAAGTGGTTGTTTGGTGTTAGATGTTCCCGGTGACCTATTAGGTCCACTGGAAAAGGGAGACCCAGGTAGTAGTGGGAATTTTTGGAACTAAGCATGACGTGTGGAAGTTATTGGGTCTTAAGATATCCCGTTAATTAACTGTTTACTTTATTTTTAAAAAAGATTATAGGAAAAATATCTGTTGAAGGATAATTAATTATTCACGACGAGTCTTCATATTTACAAACCTCATTTTTGCTAAAGTTACTAATAAGAAACGTGTCAACTTTTAAAACGTTCAGTGAATGGTCTCTACCATTATTGTATTACCTTTTGATTATCTCTCTTTCGTTTCACTAAACGTACCAAAAAGTTTCTACGATAAATATAAATCCCAAAGGAGAGTTCAAAGTCCAACTCACAAATTTCTAAAATATTGAATTATAGAATTTCCTTCTCGTCCTTCTTGTTGGACTAGCAAAGAAGGTCGTGTCAAGGAAAGAAGTTCTAAACGACGCGTAACCTTTGAATTGGTTTATAGGTTCTGTCCTGAGGACTGAGGAGTCTAAGAGAGGAGGGACTCTCTTTACCGATGTAATGTCAAGGTAGATCAATTTAAACGACGAATGAAGGGTTCCCTAAACCTTTTATATGTCTCTAGGTCCCTTCTCCGTGAAGACCGGGGATATGGCTGGATACTCACATTAACTTACCATTGAAGACGAAAATGGAAGACCCCGAAGAGACTATGACGTACACCCTACGGATACCTGTACTGACTGAGTCAGTAGGATTCTGTATACGGATTCTGTAAACAGTAGGGAATAACTGTATGTGTAGAGAATCGTTCGTCGTCATAGGTTCAGTCGAGAGTCCTATTATGACCCCCCCCAACAGACACGACGAGTGTGTCTGTCACTACAATTACCTCGGGGAACTTTATCACGTCGTTCGTCGAGACTATATTCCATCCTCGAGGAAATTGTAAACAGGACCTTTCTACCCGCTTATAGGGGTGTTACTACCACCGTCACTATTATTACTACTACTTTGATCACTATTACCGGTGTTAAACACTTATATTGCACGACTAAAGATATGTTAATAATTTTTTTTTTTTTTCTTACTGGTTGAACCCTTTTTTTTTTTTTGACTAACTTATAGTTTGAAACTCTCTGGAGACGATCATTGGTAATAACAGAAGAATTTCGTACCTCACTTATCTTACTCCAATGTAATAATCTTTTACTGTCAAAACAACCTAAAAATAGAATTTTTTTTTCTACTTGTTTTAAAATACGATCACGGGTAATAAACAGAAGTATGGAATGGGTTCTGTGGTGCAACATAAATTGACGTAACTCGTCGAAGTCGACGTACGTTGTTTAAGACCATTTAAGAGAAAAGTAAAAAATGAGATAATGGTTATAGAAGTTTAAAAGGAACAATACCGAAGAACCTATGTGGGTAGTAAACTTTCACCAGTAAATTAAAAGTTCATGTACCCTAAAACAAATATTTCATAGAAATTATAATTAAAGAGTAAAACTACGATTAAAAAGTAAATCTACGAAAGAAGAGACGTTAATGGGAGAGAGGAAAAAAGTTAGATTGAAAAAACTTCGTAAAGTACTGATTCAGTTTCTAGAGAGAACCATTTCCAGTGTGACGTGAACTTTTATACGCCCGATAGAAGTTTATAAAAACTATAACTAGATCGTATTAAGGTGTTACTATTCTCTTGTCTGAGACATACTAAAGTTATGGAGATCTGGCACTTTAAAAACGTGGAACAAAATACAGGGACCTATACAAGGTCACAGAGGTTCAAATGTTAGGTACCCTTTCACTTATCTTAAACATAGGATGACAACACACTTTACCTCTTCCGTTACCGTGGGGTGAGGTCATGCGAACGGACCTTTTAGGGTACCTGACTCCTCGGATGGATGTCAGGTACCCCAGTTGTTCTCAGTCTGTGCTGACTCGCTGAAGTGAAAGTGAAAAGTGAAAGTACGTGACCTCTTCCTTTACCGTTGGCTGAGGTCACAAGAACGGACCTCTTAGGGCCCCTGTCTCCTCGGACCACCTGACGGCAGATTCCCTAGCGTGTCTCAGCCTGTCCTGACTTCGCTGAATCGTCGTCGTCATCAAAACACTTTTGACATATTTAGAATTAATAGAACTTAACCAAGTATCACGAAAAGTCCGGATTATATAGGAAGATGAAGAGACACATAAGTAAGATAATTAAAAACTCTCAAACTATAACTTTGAGGTTCATTTTGAGAATTAAATAGATGAATTTTTTATTAACATTACATATCACCTTGATATACATTGGAACAAAACATAAAAGATTCAGAGGACATTTACACAATGATATGAAAGTATTAAATTTTTTTAATTTTATAATTTTTTTCTACTACATTAACTCGTATTTTTAGATTTATTTATAACATTGGATTAGATCCTGATTTTAAAACTGGAACCTTAAAGGAGATAAAACATAAACTCAAATATCGGAGTAATCCTAATTCGGTGTCTCTCCTTTTCGAAAGGAGAACGTCCGAAACTTCCAAATTCCATAAATGAGTATTTCCTATCCAAAGAACCCTCTAAACTTGTTGTTTAAGATTAGGTTCCCGGTTTTAATCATGTCCTCAAAACATTTATTGGGAGGTTTAATATTTCGTCCACTTCAGTACTGTTCGATTTAATTAGTGTTCTTACGTTTGTCAATATTTGCATTAGCAATATCACAGAACAAGATGTGAAATCGTTATTGTTAAAGACGTGACCCACTTTGTGTGTCCCGTGACTCTACTTGAGTCGGATTACTGATCTTGTGGTGGATCCTAATAAAAGTTGGATCACTTTGTATGAGTGGTTAAAGACTACAAACCAAGAGTTGGGGGTGAAGATTAGATATTTTAGACAGTATCCATTTAAGACATATACTTTTTTTTGTAAACTCGACTTTTCGAAAATGGGAAATCAAAGAAAAGATTTAGGAGTATTACACTGGAAAGGGTTATGAAGGAAATTTAGTTTTTATTTTCAGAAACCAATTTAAGCGGTGGTGAGGGTACAGGAATAAATTACAGCTCCGTGACCTTATAAGTAGTACTCTCTACTAAAATAAATTTATAACTTTTATTATATTTTACCATAATGTTACTTTTTTATAACCGAACGATGAAATTTCCATCACTAATACTTAAGGTAAGCACTTTATTTCTAAGGACAAAAATTGTCTTTTAGTAAAGTGGTTACGAGGGTCCGTTAAAGTTTTGGAACATAATTGTATTCTAGTAACGGTTACCGGGGTCCTACTTATTACGTAAGGATGTAATGCCACGTATTAGATAGTATAAAATTTCTGATTGCAGACTGATATTTTAGACCTAGGTTTGATATGTAAATATCTTCTTTTTGAAAAAGTTCATGACGAGATCTCAAGAATTCAGTTTAATTACCTCATTCCATGGAATCTACTTTACACGTTAGAGTGGTCCTTTCCCTCTTTCAGTTTAATCGGAAAATAGAAGTATTGTAAGGTTAACTTAGGTTGAGGTGAGTTGCATCGTGAGTCAGAAAAGATCAAATTTACAGATACGTTCACTACTGTTTACCATTTGACACATATTCCTACTCATTGGTCTTTAATTACGGATTTGAAACGAGTTTACGAAACTTGTGATATTAGACAGAAGAAGGGAAGGAACCGATTCTTTGTACATAACAAAATCAGTAATACATAATCTTCTGATGAATTTTCAATCCTTAAACCGAAACTCTTTAGTTAGATCAAACGATTCGTAAACTGGTATAAAATTTAACTACCGACAACTCTGTTATCGGATCTACGTCTTCACTGAGTATTTTACACATTATCAGTATTTATTCTCTCCGAACGAAATTTGACCTCTTGTCTCCACAACTCTGTCACTCAATCTTTGTTTCTAGTCCTTCCTCCCTGTTTCATGTTTACTGAATGGACATTATGAAACCAGTTTAACAATTTATCTCGAACAGGTCGTGACTGAAATATAAATTGTGGAGACTGACACGGTAAGAACGAATTTTACAACTGAGAAGAACAGGGTTTGGGGAAGAGCGACCGACGAGAACGATTGTGGTCATTCAATAGGACCAGTAAGAGGACAAGTAGTGGAAGACTAGGATACACCGGTAAGACGACAGGTAGTCTAAGTGACTCGGGCAGATACGGTGTCTATGACCGTGTAAGTCTTAGGTCTCTCGGACGACCGGCAGGTAGAAGTATGTGGAGGGAGTCTTGAGAGGGTGACACTCTACTACGATAGGCTTTAGCCTGAAAGGCACCAGACAGTCAAAGACCGAAGTGGAGGGCGAAGTCGTACCAGGGTAGGTGGGAGTATTATTTGTCAAGTGTATCAAGACCTAGGGAACAATGACGTAATCAGATGGACGGTGTATCGTTATAGTCCTGGATTAAGATCACCGTCATCGTGAACGTACTTTGATTGTAGCGCTCCTTTCTTCTAAGGGTCCTTGAATGTCACGTAGAGACGATAATTATTACTTACACACACACACACACGCACACACGCGCGCGCGATACCAATGGAAATTTGATTTTGGACGTTTCACTAGGGTTGGAAATTTATAATTTATCGGTACCACCTGAGAAGTCGTTCTGTTCACGTTCTTTCATCGTTCGTTACTTTGTCTTTCATACATGCTCCGGTTCTTTACTTTCCGAACTTGAAACTTCGGTCACCACTCACAACTTTTCCTAGAATCGTCGTCTTTATGGAGACTTTAAGTCTCACCTTTGGTCTCTATTTTATGCCTTAGTTTACACATCCTACCCTCCACAGTGTCCGAAGAGTGTCACGGATAAGGAAGACAGAAAGTGTGAGTATTTTTCTCCGTCACTTGTATGATGTACGAACGTATCCCGATAGTTATAGTTAAGAATAATTTAGTAGTTAATCTAAAGTGGGTGTAAATACGTTACTTAAAAGTTAGATGTGGAAGTAGAAGTACGTGTTCATCAAAACGATTTCTTATCGAAAAGTTGTCTGATATTCTTCTTTATTGAAAAGAAAACAACGAAAGGGTGAAGACCCTCGTCTTTTGTGAGGAGAGAAACTGTCTTCCTTTCCAAAACCTTTCCTTTATACCTTGACGTTCCCTTCTTACCTTTTAGGAGGTTCAGTCGGTCTAGTCGGTTCCGTTAGGTCCACTAATCGTGACTATTTACAGTATGGGTTTAGTGGGTACGTATCTCTTCCCAGGAGGAATGTGATACGAGCCACCTAAAAGACAGTGAAACCGTCCGTGGACTTCTTCAAGGATTCTATGTTTCCGTACAACTTTGAATGTGGTATCACTCACGGGGTTGGTTAGATTTGGAGGTCTGCCTCCGGTGAGTCGATCGAGAGTACCTGAGAAAATGAAATTACAACTATTCGAAAATGGACTAATATTTGAATTAAACACGAATAAAGTCTTTTAAATCTCTCATTAATTGTCATGTCTCAATTTTTATTTTCAGTGTTGATGACAGCGATCTCTACCATTGTTAAGACAATTTAAATAAGGTCACATATACTACGACTCTACGAGACTATGTATGTTGATGTAACAGGTCGGAGAACGTAAATTCCCTCTTTCTTGTTTACGGACCGAAAACGGCTCCCCTACACACGTTTTCACTGTCCATAAACACCTGGTTCCGTTAACCGTTCTGTGACATACAGTAAGATAAAGAGAAAGAAGGGGTAGACGATCGACCTACCCATTCTTTATACCCGTATACCCGTGTAGTCCTTAGCACGGTATATACTCGATCAGACTCAGTGTCCCTTTAAGTATCGACACTGGTGACGTAACCTGATGTTCATTTACTTTCATAGACGACCATATGCTTATACACGTAGGATCCGTTTCATTACAGAGACGAAAACTTATATGATAGATCCAACCAGTATTGAAAAGAAGGTTCCTCATTCACAGAAAATTAAAGTACCGACGTTAGTGGTAGACGTCACTAAAACCTCGGGTCTTTTTATTTTAGACTACGACAAAGGTGACAAAGGGGTAGATAAAGGGTACTTCACTACCCTGGCCTACGGTACTAGAAGCAAAAGACTTACAACTCGAAATTCGGTTGAAAAAGTGAGAGGAGAAAGTGAAAGTAGTTCTCCGAAAAATCAAGGAGAAGTGAAAGACGGTATTCCCACCACAGTAGACGTATAGACTCCAATAACTATAAAGAGGGCCGTTAGAACTAAGGTCGAACACAAAGAAGGTCAGGTCGTAAAGAGTACTACATGAGACGTATATTCAATTTATTCGTCCCACATTTATTCGTCCCACTGTTATATGTCGGAACTGCATGAGGAAAATAGATCAGTTCCGATACCAAAAAGGACACCAGTACATACCTACACTCTCAACCTGACGTTTCTTCCGACTCACGGCTTCTTAACTACGAAAACTTGACAGCACAACCTCTTCTGAGAACTCTCAGGGAACCTGACGTTCCTCTAGGTTGGTCAGGTGAGATTTCCTCTAGTCGGGACCCTAAAGAAACCTTCCTTACTACGATTTGAACTTTGAGGACATGAAACCGGTGGACTACGCTTCTCAACTGAGTAACCTTTTCAGAGACTACGACCCTCCCTAACCCCCGTCCTCCTATTCCCATGCTGTCTCCTACCCCACCGACCTACCGTGGTGACTGAGCTACCAGCACTCAGACTCACTTGAGGTCCTCAACCACTACCTGTCCCTCCGGACCGTACGACACTAAGTACCCCAGTGTTTCTTAGCCTGTACTGACTCTCTGACTTGACTTGACTTGACTTACATATTATATGGGATCCGTTAATATTAAGTCTGTGAACAGAATTCGATTTTATTTTTAGTTGGACAAGAAAAGTCACCCATTAGAAACATTAAGAAAAAAAAAGTAAGTCCGTTATTTATAGGGTGTTCGTAGATGACTCACGGGGGGTTCCCATCGTCCTCTACTATCATTTATATTTCTATATATTTGAATTCTGGGTATGGAAGGTGACCAATAGATTATGAATTTTTTAATCGATATCGAGGTGTGTCGTATAAAATTCTACGTGTCTTAGTAAGAAAAAATTTTATTGGATTAAAGATGAGTAGTGGTTGTTTTGTGTGGTTACGATAAGAGTTGTCAAAGGTGAGAGTAAGACAAATCTTAAACAAGGGTCGATGAGTTATACTTATATCGTGAAAGATCGATGAGGTGAACGGTGGAAAAAGGTGATAGTCAAATAATAAAGGACGTAATATTAGTCCCGAAGGGGTCATAGAGTCACCACTTCTTAGGTAGACGGTTCATCTTATACGTCCAAACTCGGTATCCAACCCTCCTGGGGAACTTCTTACTTTACCGTCGGGAGAGGTCATAAGAACGAACCTTTTAGGGTACCTGTCTCCTCGGACCGTCCGATGTCAGGTACTTTAGTGTTGCTCAACCCGTGTTGTATCACTGCTTTGGTGTTGTAATAGTAACGAAACGGTCAAACCGGAGGTGGGAACTCGTTCTTAAAGGAAGAAAAGGAAGTCTACATGAGAATGTTAGTAAATAAGTAAATTGTTATAAATAACTCGTGGATGATTTATAGTTCTTAACGACCTAGATATGTTCGTACTAGGAACGGAAATCTCCATTTGTCTATTGTCAGTCATTTGTTTATCTCCATTATTGTTTTTAACATTGTTCATAATGGTTCCCCCTTCCACCTATGTTAATCTTTTATATTTTCTTCCCTCGGATGAAATCTTCTTAGTGTCATTCGGAGAGGATTATCCTCCGTACTTTGATCCCGGATGGTTTCAATTTTCTAACTAGTATTTTCTGAACCCTCGTTGTCATTAACTTCTATAAAGGAGTCGACTTTACATCAACTTTTCCGGGACTCCGTCTTTTGGTATTCAAACAGGTTTCTTGATTTTTTTCCGTTTCACCGGTCTCTTATTAAGGGTAAATGTTTCGAGAAGAGTTTTCTCCCGTACTGATTGTTCTGGAAAGGAAGGATTCGATTCGGAACTAAATATGTTGGGGAGTTTTGTATTTTTTGTGGGGTAAAGGTACTTTTTGGTGTAATGGTTATGTCTTTATAAAGTTCAAACTGTGGTAACCCGTAAATAAATAAATTTTATATTTCAATTTTTAAGGTCTTCGATATCTCCCAGTTTATAACATAATTCGTTCCATCTTGATGAAACCTTTAATTGTAATTAGCACATAAGTTGCTTTTTTCATGGGAGACAAGTTAAGGATCATCTTTGTCATGAGATCGTCGATCTGGATCCGGACCTATAAAGAACAACCGTAATCAAAAAATTAGTCTTATAGTTTAATGAAGGAATAAACGTCTCTTTATATTGTATTTTTATATTAATACAAAAATGAGTAGAACAGAGGTTTATAACGGGGTATATGGTAAGACACACTAATAATGACGTACCACTTTTTATTAAAATCGGTGTAAGGATCGTAAAGCTCCTTTTGACAAATTAGGGAACCTAGTGTTTTTTTTATACACGTTTTACAGAGGTAAACAACGATAAAATATCGATAGTATAAATGACAAAATAAAAAACCAAAACTTCTTTATAACGGTCAGTAACCGTTTCATTACCAGAAAAGAGGTCGTTGTGTACAAGGATCTCTTTGTTATTTAGTATTGAATAAGGGTTTCACGACAAGAGTCTTGAAAACAAACTTACCTTCCTTGTATAGTTAAAGATAAAAGATTGATGTAACCGTTAATCTCCTCCTTTTCTAAGTGATTGGTAGTCATTCCCGTGATCACTATTTCTTGGGTGGACGGTTACCTCCTCTGTATTGTCTGAGTCCACACTCGGGACCGAGCCCTTCTAGGCGACCCCTTCCGTACCGTCGGGTGAGGTCCTAAGAACGGACCTCTTAGGGTACCTGTCTCCTCGGACCGTCCGACGTCATGGATCACAAGGTGTCTCAGCCTGTCCTGACTTCACTGAATCATATATGTGGACGTGTTGGTAGTCATTTTGTCCCTTTCATTCGATGGGGACTTTGAAAAGTCGAATGGTTTATAACTATAAAAGAATTGGTTGTACTTAAACGTTTAGTTTTAAGTGTCAAGCTATAAGTAAACTGCACGTCTCTTGAAGATTTAGTTTTTACTTTGACTCACGTAATTTCTTTTATAAACAACTTTTGTCTTGATGATTATGTATTGTTCTTTCTCACTACTAAAGAATCAAATATCTAATCACCAATTCTTACCGCCGACACCCATATGTGTCGTGACCCAAATTTGCAACCTATATGGTAGGGGCTTTTACTGGAACTTGGAGTCAAAGAAGTAAACAGTTTATCATCTAAAATAACGAGTCTTACAAACCGTTCACATCCCTTGTTCCATATTTCTTCCAACTCTTCACGAACGTTTGCTCTGAGAGTTGGTCCCGACTTACAAGACGGGTCACATCCCTTAATCCATATTCCTTTCAACTCTTCACGAACGTTTGCTCTGAGAGTTGGTCCCGACTGTAAGAACGTTTGCTCTATAAGTCGATTCTTAGGACAAACAAGGGCGCCCTTTTCTTGTAAAGAACGTGTGTTCCTACAAAGAGACTAAGGAGTTTTCCTTGTCTGGGTTTTGCCTAAGATTCAACTATTCCTTCAAGGGGTTTTGTTTCAGAATCGACGTCATTTATTCAGTTCCATTTCCAATAGAGCGGGACGCGGACGCGTGACATATCAGAGACTTAGTATCACGAACCGTCGAACGGGACATCCAAAAACACGTTCCCTATATTTTATGTCGTCGACATTCTTCGTTCACAATTTTATATTTCTAAGTTTGATGAGACGTCACTACCACAAAGTAAAGCAGCGGTCGTCCGTTCTGACTGATCTTGCTACATATATGTTGCACGAGTCTTACGACAATAGTCTACTATCGATATTTAAGAATAGTAAATGAATTTTATCGATCTGTGTGTATGTCAGTAGGGATCCATAGAACTCCTTAACCAAGGTCCTGGGGGTGTCTATAATTTTAAATACCTACGAGTTCGGGGAATAATTTTATCGTGTCATAAACGTATATTAGATGTGTGTGGGAGGGAATATAATTAAGAAGTTTAGTAGAGATCTAATGAATATTATGGATTATGTTGCATTTACGATAAATTTAGCAACGATCACATACAGTTTAAATTCAAACAAGAAACCTTGAAAGACCTTAAAAAAGTCTATAAAGGTGGACGTGAACAAACTTTGGTTTGGTACTCACACCTTGGAATACATATGTCTCCCGAATGATATGACAAACCTCCTGTCACTCTTCTTACACCTCAGTGCACTTGTACTAATTGACTTTTCCTTAGTTTCGTTAAAAAAAGATCAGACTGAGATCCAGAAGTTCCGACTTGGTAAGACAGTTGTGAATCTAGGACCCTCTTCCCGAGGTCAAACGTTTTAGAATAAGTGAGATATGTTAAGACCTGTCAACTGATATGTAATTCACGACATGACCCTCGTCCCCAAAAGTCACGACCGAATATGGACAGTGGTACCTAGGTCTCTCCGTACCAACAGAGTCTCAGAGTCCCGACGAGTCATCTGAGTTGTACGTGGGTCGTAAAGATAGTATATTAATGGATTTGAGAAATTTTAATCGTATCGGTAGTTACTTCCTCCTGGTTATTTCTCGAGGGTCTCTTTGTCGAAGGGTTTTATCTGAAAATGTCAAGTTAAGGGTAGAAAGTAAAGGGTTGACATAAAACATCCTACACAATGTATATTTATCGTTGGTCTTTTTACAAACGACTTAATTCTGATCGATTTAAGTCAAAATTACAGTCTTGTTTGACTGGAGTGTAAATCCTCTACGTATTTATTGTCGATTGTACTCATGAAAGTAGAGAAAGATAGGACGAGGGTCAGATGTATATTCCACCCTTAATTGCAGATAAATGAAAGGTCCGTTTACAGTTTCAATACCAAAAAAGATATCAGTACATATCTACACTTTAAACGTGGTATTTCTCTAAAGTACGACTTCTTGACTACGAAAGTTTGATGACACGACCTCTTCTGAGAACTCTCAGGAGGCTGAC
This sequence comes from Capra ibex, assembly GCA_006410555.1. Lineage (NCBI taxonomy): Eukaryota > Metazoa > Chordata > Mammalia > Artiodactyla > Bovidae > Capra > Capra ibex. The sequence goes on along the minus strand of SJYO01041852.1, from coordinate 50,922,961 downwards.
GTTCCTCTAGTTTGGTGAGCTAGGATTTCTTTTTGTTGGGACTTATAAGTAACCTTCCTGACTACGACTTCAACTTCGAGGTTATGACACCGGTGGATTACACTTGTCGACTGAGTGACCTTTAGAAAGGGACTAAGACCCTTTATAACTTTCTTCCTCCTCTTCCTACTCTACCAACCTACAGTAGTAGTTGAGTTACCTGTACTCAAACTCGTTTAAGGTCCTCTGTCCCTTTCTGACCCTTCGAACCGCACGATGTCAGGTACCCCAGCGTTTCTCAGTCTGTGTTGACTCACCGACTTGTCGTTGTTGAAAGGTCCGTTTTATAGAAATTACGATAACCACAGTAATTTCCGTAGTAGATGAGATATAATTTTCAACGACTTACGATCTCTCATTTATCATATGAGACGAACATCTTAGGTCAGGGTCTTTTTAGTTTCTTGTTACTTAGTTCAAATGAATAAATCCACAACTTTGGAACTGAACCGATGGAAGTTGAATATTTTCGGTTCTCTAAGTTTGTAGGTCAGATGAATCGTGGTTCATCGATATACGAGTTCAAAGTAAGAGTTCGTATTTTGTTCCTAAAACGATCAAAGAGAACTTATCCCTTAAAGGACATATAACATATCGATTCTTTGAAGTTTCTTTTCAAGAAAGGTTTCTAACCTTCTGTCCAGTGAAAATACAAGAAGAAATAAGTCTAACAGTCATATATCTTATCAATATGCCTCTTCCGTTACCGTGGGGTGAGGTCATGAGAACGGACCTTTTGGGTACCTGTTTCCTCGGACCTTCCGACGTCAGGTACCCCAGCGACTCCCAGCCCGTACTGACTCACTGAAGCGAAAGTGAAAAGTGAAAGGACGTAACCTCTTCCTTTACCGTTGGGTGAGGTCACAAGAACGGATCTCTTGGGGTACCTGCCCCCTCGGACCACCCGACGGCAGATACCCCAGCGTGTCTCAGCCTGTGCTGACTTCACTGAATCGTCGTCATCGTCGTCTTATGAATATTTGTGTAGAATACCATTTTTCTAAAAAACTGATGAGGTAATAATGGACTCCTATAACCGTATACTTAGACTATAGAGAATTAAGGGTTACTTCTCCTTTAGTTACTCACTTTAATTTTTATGTAAATAGGATGTGTACCCTACGAATGAAGAGTTATAAGACGTATCTTACTATTGTTTTCATTTAGGTTTCCGGGGTCCTACCTTCTTTCTAGTCTATCCTACTTACTCATACCGAGAGTTCTTTTTTATAATTACTCATTTGGTAGTTTTTCTGACTTGACCCCCTCTCACAGGCTCTACCGTCTCATCTTACTAAGATTAGAGTGGACGAGAGGACTCGTGTGGGTTCGGTGTTACTGGACGTCTTGTTGGTAGTCACTTTTTCTGACCTGGGAGAGTCTTTTCAAGAAGTTTGTTGACTTCTGTATTTCTTCCTTGTGTTGTTTTATATCCTCCCTACTGTACTATATTAGTTTAGAGTATGAGGTACCTACTCGTTGAGTTTTTGACCTCTTATTAATATAACGTCTCCAAGACGGTGTCCACACTCTCAAGACTCGGGGTGTATTCCGAGGGGTGGAACCCCCCAGACCGTGGTCCTTCTAATCGTGGGTCCTGTAAACCGAAATTTCCGGTAGTCCCGGATTAACGTCCTCGGGGTACCTTGACTTTCTTTATCTGTGAAGTGGGAATTTCCCGTGTGTGTTTTAGAGTACACATGGTCCTTTCACTTTCACTTTCAGTAAGTCAGTATAGACTGAGAAACTTGGACACTGAGAAACTGGGGTACTTGATATCAGGTATCTTAAGAGGTCCGGTCTTATGACTTCACCCGTCGACAAGGGAGGTCCCCGAGAAGGGTTGGGTCCCTAACTTGGGTCCAGAGGGTGTAACATCCACCTAAGAAATGGTCGACTCGGTGGTCCCTTCGGGAGGTCCCGCTTTCCTCATCAAACTATACTGCTACCCGGTCTTGAGGAAGGACCGAAACCTATCAGAAGACCTCCGTCCCACCTTACCTCCTACTCCGAATGGGACCCCTATATCTGTGACCACCCTCTTTATAACCCCTTGTGAGTTTATGAAGGTACTTGTTACGACGACCCCCGACGGTAGTACCGGTTCTGAACCGGGGTTGGTTGTTGACTATCTATGGTCACGACCCTACGGAGTCCGGTTTTTTGATTGTCACCACCCTATGTTAGGGTTGGTAGTCGTCTGTCCGACGAAATTTTTGAAGGACTCGGGTATCGGTGGAGATCTGTACGGGGATGGGTAGTCTCCCGGTTCTGGGTAATGGTGGGTGGGGACCGGTCTGTACCGGGAAGGGTTGTCATTCGGACGTGATCGAAGTGGGTAGTCCCCCGTCTGTGGTCTTCCTTCTTTTGATGATAGGACATCGGACCCCTCACTCGGATGGTTGTCGTTCGGTCTGGGATAGGACCCTGGTCGACCCGGGGAGGTTGGATGATTGTCCGGTTTTATTGGAAGTCCTGTGGGACCCGGGGTATGGTTTGACACAGTCCTTGAGGGTAATTACTAGACTTAACTCGAGAGTCTAGGGTCCCTGGACGGTAGTCTGAAGTCCTTGGTCGACGTTGACGGTGATTGGGGTCCTAGACCGAAGTGTACGGTCACTGTTATACGGATCTTGTAAACTCTAGAACTGAGGTGGGTATCACTCCATAGTACTCGGGGTCCCGGGTGATCCCGAGACGTTGGCTGGTGGAACAATGGTCCGGGGTGATTTATCGTCGTTTGTTGTAGGAGTATTGTGTCTCGGACCGTTGGTTGGTCTGGTCCCTGATTGGTTCGGATGGTCCGACGGGTGTATCAGTCGGACGGTGTTGTCTCCCTGGGTTTATCGGGTAAATCCCCCCCGGTGATCTCGTATATGGAACCCACTCGCATCCCCTCACGTGAAGATCCTTCGTATCCTGTAGAGAATGTCTCCCAGTAAAGAGGTTCCAGTTCTTTACATTGATTGGACGGTGTATGGATTTTTATGTTTCTCGTTGAATCTGTTTTTCACCATCGTCTCCTTATAAAAAGTCTACTTCCTTGTTCTATTTTTGGGGTCTTCTTCTTGACTTTCTCCACTTCTATCCGTTAGATGTGTTCTTTGGTAATTCTCATTAATAATATTTCTACTATTTTCTTAAAAGTTTCTTTTATATACGTGTCTCACTCTTCAGTCTTCAAAATTTTTTTATCAATCTTTTATATTTCTTGGTTTATCTCCACTTATTATGTTATTGATTTTACTTTTTATGTGATCTACTTTAGTTATCATCTGATTTATTCTTACCTAATTACTTGATGTTCTGTGTCACCACCTTTAGTGACGGTGGTTTGTCTTTTTTCTTTTTCCCGTCAAATTCTCTGGAGAATGTTGTAGTCCCCGTAATTATAAACGTAATATCCATTGGGTCTTAGGTTCTTCGTCTTCTCTCTTTTGTCTCCAGACTCTTTTATAAATTTCTCTATTATCGACTTTTGTAGGGATTGGACTCTTTCCTTTGTTAGTGGGTTCAGGTCCTACACTGTTCAGGGAATGTCTTAATTGGGTTTTCCCTTGTGTAGTTCTGTAGGACATTAGTTTTACTGTTTTTAATTTCTTAGTCTCTCTTATAATTTTCGTAGTTTTTTTTTTTTTTCCGTTGTTTATTGTGTGTTTCCTTGAGGGTATCTCGATAGAGGACTAAAAAGTCGTCTTTAACGTCTGCCCTTCCCTTGTCTGAGTTTATATATTTTAGTCTTTACTTTTCCTCCTTTAATGTTAACTGTGGTATCTTTATTTTTCCTGGTATTCTCTGATGATATTTGTTGATAGACGGTTATTTTACCTGTTGGATCTTTTTTAATGTTTAATAAGTCAAGTCAAGTCAGTGAGTCAGCACAGGTTGAGAAACGTTGGGGTACTTAGCGTCGTGCGGTCCGGAGGGACAGGTAGTGGTGGAGGACCTCAAGTGAGTTTGAGTGCAGGTAGCTCAGCCACTACGGTAGGTCGGTAGAGTAGGAGACAGTAGGGGAAGAGGAGGACGGGGGTTAGGAAGGGTCGTAGTCTCAGAAAAGGTTACTCAGTTGAGTAACGTACTCCACCGGTTTCATAACCTCAAAGTCGAAATCGTAGTAAGGAAGGTTTCTTGTGGGTCTCTACTAGAGGAAATCCTACCTGACCAACCTAGAGGAACGTCAGGTCCCTGAGATTTCTCAGAAGAGGTTGTGGTGTCAAGTTTTCGTAGTTAAGACGTCACGAGTCGAAGAAGTATCAGGTTGAGAGTGTAGGTATGTACTGATGACCTTTTTGGTATCGGAACTGATCTGTCTGGAAACAACCGTTTCATTACAGAGACGAAAACTTATACGATAGATCCAACCAGTATTGAAAGGAAAGTTCCTCATTCGCAGAAAAGTAAAGTACCGACGTCAGTGGTAGACGTCACTAAAACCTCGGGTTTTTCTCTTTCAGTCGGTGACAAAGGTGACAAAGGGGTAAATAAAGGGTACTTCATTACCCTGGTCTACGGTACTAGAAACAAAAGACTTACAACTCGAAATTCGGTTGAAAAAGTGAGAGCTGAAAGTGAAAGTAGTTCTCCGACAAATCAAGGAGAAGTGAAAGATGGTATTCCCACCACAGTAGACGTATAGACTCAAATAACTATAAAGAGGGTCGTTAGAACTGAGGTCGAACACGAAGAAGGTCGGGTCGCAAAGAGTACTACATGAGACGTATCTTCAATTTATTCCTCCCACTGTTATATGTCGGAACTGCATGAGGAAAAGGATAAACCTTGGTCAGACAACAAGGTACCGGTCAAGATTGACAACGAAGGACTGGACGTATGTCTAAAGAGTTCTTCGTCCAGTCCACGAGACCATAAGGGTGGAGAAAGTCTTAAAAGGTGTCAAAGAACACTAGGTATGTCAGTTTCCAAAACCGTATCAGTTATTTCGTCTTTATCTACAAAAAGACTTGACAGAACGAAAGAGGTACTAGGTTGTCTACAACCGTTAAGTTAGAGACCAAGGAGAAGGAGGAGATTTTGGTCGAACTTAAATAAGAATCTTTCGATGTTAGAGGGTTCTGACTTGGTCCTTCTTTATCTTTTATACTTGTCTGGTCCTGACTTTAATTTAGTTATTAAATCTTTGAGGGTTGTTCGTTTGAAGGTCCTAGTCTACCGAAGTATCCGCTTAAGATAGGTTGTAAATCTCTTCTCAATTATGAATAGGAAGACTTTGATAAAGGTTTTTGGACGTATCCTTCCCTGTAAAAGTTTGAGTAAGATACTCCGATGTTAGTGGGACTATGGTTTTGGTCTGTTTCTATGGTGTGTGGGTGTTTTTAATATCCAGTTATGGTGACACTTGTATCTGTGTTTTGAGTTGTTTTGAGATAGTTTGACTGAAGTTGTTATGTAATTTTCTTAGTATGTGGTGTTAGTTCACCCTAAATAGGGTCCCTACGTTCCTAAAAAATTATAGATATTGAGTTAGTTACACTATGTGTATAATTGTTCAACTTTTTATTTTTTAATATACCCTACGTATTTTTTCAAAAACCATTTTTATTGTAGGTAAATACTATTTGTGACAGGTCTTTTATCCGTATCTCTCTTGTATAGAGTTGTATTATTTCCGGTATATGTTGTTTGGTTGTCGATTAAAGTATGAGTTAACACTTTTCGACTTTCGTAAGGAAGATTCTAGTCTTTGTTCTTTTCCTACGGGTAAGAATAGTGAAAATAAGTTGTATCAAAACCTTCAGGATCGGTGTAGTTTATTCTTTTTCTTTATGTTTAAACCTTGCTTCATTTTGACAGTGCCAATCGTTTACGGTACTATGATGTGTGTCTTTTAAGATTTCTATGATGGTCTCTTACTAAGCTCGAATAGTTACTTAAACCATTTTAACGTCCCATGTTTTAATTGTTTGTCTTTAGACAACGCAAAGGTACGGGATTTTTACTTTATAGTCTCTCTCTGTAATTAATTTTTTTTTTGGTGAATGGTAGTACAGATTTTATTATGATCCTTATTCGGATGGGTTCCCCCGTTTTTCAGACGTGAGACGTTCTACACATTTTTGACATTCTAAGATTACTTTCTTTAACTTCTACTATGTATGTTCACCTTTCTATATGACACAAGAACCTAACGCTTTAAGTTATAACAATCTTACTGGTATGATGGATTCCGTTAGACGTCTCAGTTACGTTAGGGACAGTTTAATGATATCCTAAAAAGTGTCTTGATCTTGTCTATTAAAGTTTAAAACATACCTTTGAATTTCCTGGGAGTTATTGGTTTTGTTAGAACTCTTTCTTCTTACTTTGATTTCCTTAGTATGAGGGACTGAAGTCTGATATCATGTTTCGATGTCAGTAGTTTCGTAATGTCATGCCCGTATCTCTGTCCGTATATCTAGTTTCCTTATCCTATGTTCCAGGTCTTTATTTGAGTACCAGTTAATTAGATACTGTTTCCTCCGTTCTTATATGTTACTTCTTTTCTGGAAAGTATTCACAACGACTCTTTTGACCTGTCAATGTACATTTTTTTATTTCATTTTGTAAGAGATTGTAGTATATGTTTTTATTTGAGTTTTACCTAATTTCTAGATGTACATATTGGTCTATGATATTTCGAGGATCTCCTTTTGTACGTCTTGTAAGAAAGTGTATTTAATATTACTATAAAAAAACTACATAGTGGATGTCATTACCTTTATAACTTATTTTTGTTTTTAATTGTTTACCCTGGTTTAATTTGAATTTTAGAAGACGTTACGTTTCTTTTGTTATTTGTTTTTCTTTTCTGTTACATGTCTTACCTTCTTTTATAGACGTTTGTTACGGTGACTGTTCCCTAATTAACGGTTTTGTATGTTTATCGAGTATGTCGAGTTATAGTTTATTAGTTTGTTATGTCAGTTTTTTACGTGTCTTCTGGTTTTACCTGAAAGAGGTTTCCTGTGTGTCTACCGGTTGTCCGTGAACCTTTATACGAGTTACAGTGATTAATAATACACGTACGATTCAACGAAGTCAGTACAACCTGAGAAACCCTTGACTACCTGACGTCGGATGGTCCGAAGAGACAGGTACCCTAAGAGATCCGTTCTTATGACCTCACCCAACGGTACGGGAGGAGGTCCCCTAGAAGGGTTAGGTCTCTAGCTTTGACATAGAGAATATAGAGGACGTAACCGTCCTTCTAAGAAATGTTGGTCACGGCAGACCCTTAAGGGGTGATTAATAATTTCTTTACGTTTACTTTTGATGTTACTCCACAGTGGAGTGACCACTCTTACGGTAGTAGTTTTGAGACGTTTATTACTTACCACCTCTCCAACATCTCCCTTCCCTTAGGAGGAGGATGTGACAACCACCATTAAATTTAACCACGTTGGGAATACTTTTTGTCATGTTCGTAAGGAATGTTTTAACTTTTATCTCAATGGCATATTAGGTCGTTATAGGGTGAGGACCCTATATGGACCTTTTCTGTTTTTGAGATTAAGTTTTTCTATGTACATAGAGTTACAAGTGTCGACTTGATAAATGTTATTAGTTCTGGACCTTCGTCGGATTTACGAGTACTTGTCTACTCACCCTTTTCTTTAAAACCACCTCTATATATATATATATATATGAGTGTGTGTGTGTGTTCCCTTATAAGTCAAGTCAAGTCAGCGAGTCAACACAGGTTGAGACGTTGGGGTACTTAACGTCGTGCGGTCCGGAGGGACAGGTAGTGGTTGAGGGACTCAAGTGAATTTGAGTGCAGGCAGCTCAGTCACTACGGTAGATCGGTAGAGTAGGAGACAGTAGGGGAAAAGGAGGACGGGGTTAGGGAGGGTCGTAGTCTCAGAAAAGGTTACTCAGTTGACAAGCGTACTCCACCGGTCTCATGACCTCAAAGTCGAAATCGTAGTAAGGAAGGTTTCTTGTGGGTCCCTATTAGAGGAAATTCTACCTGACCAACCTAGAGGAACGTCAGGTCCCCTAAGAGTTCTCGGAAGAGGTTGTGGTGTCAAGTTTTCGTAGTTAAGAAGCCACGAGTCGAAAGAAGTGTCAGGTTGAGAGTGTAGGTATGTACTGGTTACCTTTTTGGTATCGGAACTGATCTGTCTGGAAACAACCGTTTCATTACAGAGACGAAAACTTATACGATAGATCCAACCAGTATTGAAAGGAAGGTTCCTCATTCGCAGTAAAGTAAAGTACCGACGTTAGTGGTAGACGTCACTAAACCCTCGGGTTTTTCTCTTTCAGTCGGTGACAAAGGTGACAAAGGGGTAGATAAAGGGTACTTCACTACCCTGGTCTACGGTACTAGAATCAAAAGACTTACGACTCAAAATTCGGTTGAAAAAGTGAGAGGAGAAAGTGAAAGTAGTTCTCCGAAAACTCAAGGAGAAGTGAAAGACGGTATTCTCACCACAGTAGACGTATAGACTCCGATAACTGTAAAGAGGACCGTTAGAACTAAGGTCGAACACGAAGAAGGTCGGGTCGCAAAGAGTACTACACGAGACGTATCTTCAATTTATTCCTCCCACTGTTATATGTCGGAACTGCATGAGGAAAAGGATAAACCTTTGTCAGACAACAAGGTACCGGTCAAGATTGACAACGAAGGACTGGACGTATGTCCAAAGAGTTCTCCGTCCAGTCCACCAGAGTATAAGGGTAGAGAAAGTCTTAAAAAGTGTCAAAGAACACTAGGTGTGTCAGTTTCCGAAACCGTATCAGTTATTTCTTCTTTATCTACAAATAGACCTTAAGAGAACGAAAGAGGTACTAGGGCTCCTACAACCGTTAAACTAGAGACCAAGGAGACGGAAAAGATTTTGGTTCCCTTATAATGAGTCGGTAATTTTTTTTCTTACTTTATTACGGTAAACGACGTGACCTTTTTCTCTAGTAGTATTATTCACTTCACTTAGTCTCTCTCTTTCTATTTATAGTATACTATAGTAAATATATCTCTTAGAATTTTTTATTATGTTTACTTGAATAAATATTTTGGCTTTATCATAGTGTCTACATCTTTTGTTTGAAACCAATGGTTTCCCCCTTCGTCCTCACTGTCCCATTTTATCCTGGAACTCTTCAAACCTTAATTGTCCATGTGTGATGATGTATATTTTATCTATTTATTTCAAGATGAGATATCGTATTCCTTGATATAAGTTGTTGAATATCGTTGGCGATTATCTTTTCTTAGACCTTTTATTGTACATATAAACATAACAAGACTTAGTGAAACGATATGTGGACTTTCATTGTGTTGTAACATTTAGTTGATATACAGTTAACTTTTTTTATGACTCAGTCTGGGTTTTTATGAGTTCCATAAGAACTATAGTATTTCTGGTCCAAATATGAATTCTAAAAGGTCTTAATCCTGTCTTTGTTTTCTTGTCTTCTCGGTTTGATAATCTCTGTAGTCGTTTTCGGGGGAAAGGGTTAGTCGTCGTATTAAGTTGTCTTATAGTCCCGACTTACACTATCGAACCTTCACATTTAGGGATCTCACAGTTAAATGAAAAGATATCACTGTTACACGAAAATCTTTTATCTTTCTCGGAGTTCTTACAAGTTTAGATAAAGTCTATTTTACCGTTGTGAGAGTTTCTGATGGACAACTATTTAAAAAGAACCAGTAATAGAAATTTAACTACTTTTTCATCTTACAGTTTTCTTTGTGTTTTTCGACTGATATATATATATATATATATAAAGTATACATACACACACATATATATATATATGGAATAGGACTCTGTCTGAAGGACAGAATAAGAACACCAACTTGACAAAAATTTAGTGACTTTCAAGTTGTATCTAATAGAAAGTAATTATTTACCGTATATCAATTTTACTTACCTATGACGGTGAAATTTCATGGTGTTCAATATAAAGTATTAACACAAAAGAAAACGAAAGTTCTCGTACTACGATCGTACTTCGTAACTCTGTAAGATTAAGATAATAGGATAGTAGCAACGGTTCCATTGTCCCGGGACAACTAAGATGACAGACTCTACTTCCAATTTTAACCGTTCCTTTCCTTTTTGTCCCTCGGTCGTTCTGTTTTTTATTTTATTTTTAAGATACAAGTACATCTCTAGACCTTTACAAAAACACAAGGACCATTCTAACATTAAACTCAGGTTTCATTTGATCTTTCAAAAAATTCTCGTGTTTTGACCACGGGTTCTTTCTGGTTCCCTCAAAGGGACTTCTCTTCTGTACTACCCCATACTTTACACTCGAGAACCAACTTTTCAGTGTAGTGGAGTGTTTTGTGTCCCGAGTAAGTTGAGAGGGTTTCATGGTTTATGTGGAATTTCTCTACCTGAAACGTCTGTACATAAACGTCGTAGAAAATGTTTTACTCAATTACGTCAAAGGTTTCGAAAACTCGAAAAAGTATGTAATCGAACTTTGAAATTCTATTAAATTGATTGAACCGAAAGTAGACGAACCAAACGTTTATCTTAGAAAAGGGTGATACTTATATACGGTACAATCTTTACTTTGATTTATTTTTATTAGTAAATGTAACTGAAGGGTGGTGATCTTCTTCAAGTGTTTTCCACGTACTCTATTAGGAACAAGAGTTTTTCAAATAGTAGAAGGGCTCTCTTTGTTTGATTCTAATTCTAATTTAAGTATGTTACTTCCTTTATACACACGTTTACCATTTTGTAGTGAGGATAGGTCGATTTTGATCACTATCTTGTACCTAGTAGTGTGGAGGAGACGGAGAAGTAAAACGTGGTCAACGTTACGTGTCCCTAGTGAGAACTAAACACCGATTTTCTTCATACTCTCTCACTATTCTCAAACTATATAAAACGGAACCGTTCCTTCCGTACTCTCTCATATCCGCTACCTACACTCCCTTATTGCCTCTACAATAGAACCAAAGACAAATCGAGAGTCTTTGAACCTTACGAAACTTCGGGATTATAACGTTCCTACTATCGGTCTTCGGTCTCCAGAGGACCTTCTAAGTGCCTTGAGATCCTTACTTAAAACGAGGAAACCCTCATCCCTTATTTTACTTTGCTTCTCAATTCTTCTGGCAGGAAGTAGGGGTGATACATATTCTTGAGGGTGTAGAGACTGTAGGATCTCTATTTTTAGTGACCTTCGAAGTCTTTTGTCATGACAACCCGTGTCTGTGACACCCGAGTGTTCCCCGTCTCCGTCGACGACTGTAGACAGTCCGTATAAATCCGTCGAAGTTCACGCTACCCATTACTAGCCGTATTCGGTTTCCCTCTTATGTACGGTGTGCCCCGATGTGAGTGTTTGTCAACACGGTAAAAAGTTCACTCTGAGTGACTTGGGGGAAAAGAAATTAAGATCTCCAAACCCTCAACCCTTGGAACTCCAGGTAGGTAGGTAGGTAGATAACTTCCGACCTCAGTGACATTGACTCTTTAGTACACAAGGGAGGTCGACACCTTCGACGATGTGTATAAGCAGTCACGCAATTTACACGTTCTGGGTTGGACCTTACGACAGATTCCTCAATGTCTCCGTAGACTCCCAGGTCCTATAAACTCATAAAGTAGGTAAGATACCGAACGTAAAAAGTGACACAATTGTAGAGACTTTAATAACCCGTAGACTGGTAGTTTAGTGGGACGCTGTCAGTACTGTTTCGACAGTGACGGCCGTGTCATTTGAACGTCTGAGAACAGTGACCGAACCTTCGTTGAGACTCCGTTACCGCATCGTATGAAAACTCTTTGTAACGTAGTAGTCACGAAAACTGACGTCCTTCCTGATTATCGGGATACAATTTTTCGTGTGTATAGTTAATGAGACTCACCTTTCCACTAAGTATTATTAATTTGAGACGTATACTCGTGTAAATCTTTGTAGGTTTAATTAAACAAAGTGCAAATAAACGAAAATATACATACAAGTTTTCATTATGTATACTCATTAGATACATATTTATATGGAAATTTTCGAAAAAGGTATACAAACTTGATTTTTAAAGTTCAGTGTTTTATAATACGGAACTAATTTAATTTTCGTCCAAACAAAAATAATTGAAAGGATCACCAAATATTTTATTTCTACGTAGAATGTCGATTATAATTATCGTGGAATCTCAGTTACTTTATACTCGTATCCGGTGTTATAAGTATATGTATAGTGAAAATAAATTGTAGGTCTCATTGTCCGTCGTTTCTTGAAGTAATGGACCTTTGTACATAAAAATGATCTTCGGACAGTCTTGTGACCCCAGGGCTCTTACCAAGTAAGTGAATAAACGTCAGAGGTATGTCAGTGGAAACATCGGTTATTTCAGTCGGAGTCTCCCTATAGGTTCTGAAGAAGGAGGTCAAAGGTAGAGGAGGGGTAGAAGGAGGAGACGAGAGACGAGAGGAGGTTCCTGGGGTCGAGGTAGACTGAGAGTGAGACACACCAGTTTCGGTCTGAGACCGAGGAGAGTGGAAAGATACCCTATCCGAGTCCAGAAAGTATATAAAGTCTTACCTAGTAGAGACTTCGGTGGTTCTAAAGAGAACGGGTACAACTAGTGGAGAGTGTCGTGTTTACGTTGGACGGTCGACACTCCTACCCCTCCTTACTTGACGTAATTTATCTGTCTCTTGTGACGGAAAATAGAATAAAGTAGAGTATTGTAAGGACTCTTACACCATCACCAAATCAACGATTAAGTACAGACTGAGTACACTGGGGGTATAGACATCGGGAGGTCCGAGGAGACAGGTATCCTGAAGGGTCCGTTCTTATGACCTCACCCAACGGTGAAGGAAGAGGTCCCCTAGAAAGGTTGGGTCCCTAACTTGGTAGTAGAGGTCGTAACGTCCACCTAAGAAATGGTGACTCGGTGGTCCCTTCGGGGAGGGACTCGTATCCCCTAATACTTTATAGGTAAAATACCTACTCTGATTTATCATTCAGTCCGTCATTGAGATGTACCCGGTTATCTAAGACCTCGATCTTGTCGGGTAATTACCACTGTCTGCTACCCCCTTTTATTAGAATATAAAATGAATCTTGTCATTATTCGTCCTACACACAATTTTTATTAGGAAGTATATACAAATGTTCACTAACAAATAATTCTTTAAAACTTCGGAATCTTCACAAGATTAAACTAAAATTCGTTTTGTCGATAGTAATGAAGGTAAATACAAATGTGTTAAGAATGTCTCTGATTTTCTTCAGATATCTTAACGTATATGATATCGTTGTATTTTGTTTAAGTTTTGTTAAATCTTTTCTCTTCGTATCCTTTTTATTTCTGTCCTCAATTTATACTTATATAGGTGAAAGGTCTGGCTTCTTTCACTTCACTCTGTGTCTCTAATTTGAGAAGAGCCAAGTAACAACTAGGGTGTCGACCCAGGATACAGTTACTTTGTAAACTTCAAATTACAGACATTGGAAAGTCTTTCACTTAGGAGTAGAAATATAAAAGTGAAAAAGGAAACGTTTAGGTTAACGAATTAAAGAGTTAAGTAATTAAATAAGTCGTTTATAAAAATCGTATAAAGTACATGGGCCATGACCGGAGCTAGGACGGACACGTTTGTGTGTGTCTTGATTAGGAGCGAGTATGTCTTTCACTGAACGAAAAGTAGAAGGAAAATTTCAACAGTATGTCAAATTTATGGTTGTGTCTCACTAACTTATCCTTATAAAATTGGAGATTTTAAAGGGTTCCATGGACGTTAATAATCAAAATTTTACCATCATAGGATTTTTATCACAAGAAGTGTCTTTTATTAAGGGAAAAAAGGTTCCTTCATCTGTTCTTTTTTTACTCTACAAAGGATCATATTTCAGAAGACACTCGCGAGGATAATTCCTATATCAACAGGAACTATTTATTAATTGGATTTAATAAGACGAGACTATGTTTCGTGTCACGCACCACTTATTGTAGAATAGTGGCTTTCTCTTGTAAAAATACATTCCAATAAAGTAAAAAAAGGATTCAAAAGGAGTGAGGAAATTCTTTTCAGATCGATTTAAGGTCTATTGTGTCTTATAATGTGAAGTCTTTTCTTATTACTGGTCGTGAGTAGAAAGAAAAAGAATGTGATTCTAAAGATTTTAAGGAAAATACATGTAGTAAAACACGTAATGTACGTATGTTAGATTTTCCAATTACTGAGAGAAAGTTTCTGAAGAATTAGTTTCGGATACTTAGACGAATTAAAAACAAACAACTTTATTTAAGAAAAATTATAGTCTATAAAACAAGTTGTACAGTTATAACTTAAGAGGTTTTCATTAAATATCGTTTAGTGACTTCTAGACTTTCATAGTATCGTAGTGGGATTGTAAGTTATGTTACTCATAGAGAAACATAGTTCCTACCGCTCCCCTCCCCCCCTCACACACACTTCCTCATTAGTCATGTATGTAGTTTGTGAACTTTATAATTTAGTGACTTCTTACTTTGTGTTTGTAACCGAATTAAAATGAGTTGAACTATTCCTTTAAATGTTCCTTCAGATCTATACTTTTCATTTGTCAACGATTTGGACCCGTCAAATAATAAAATTAATATAAGATAGGATTCTATTAAGGTAGGTTACTCAAATCCGTGAATCAAAGACATAGGGAGATGTATTTCCTATACTCTATGGACTAACACAACAAATAAAGGTAACCGATGTACGTACGTGTCGTTAAACTATCTTAACGAGACCTTGAGTACAAAAGTCAAGAAAAGTCAAATAGGAGAATGAATTACTTAATGAAGATTATGTCAGTTTTGAAGTAATGAAGGGACATTGGTTTTATAAAGTGAATAGTTGTGAGGTCTAACGATTCTACATCTAGGGACACTTTCACTTTCAACGAGTCGGTACAGACTGAGAAACGTTGGTGTACCTGACGTAAGGCGGTCCGAGGAGAGAGGTACCTTAGGAGGTCCGTTCTTCTATCCTGTATTTGTTCAGATAGTAATTCCGTTATACTAATAGTCTAATTTATCAACTTAGTGCCCATAAACCTGTACTCAGTCTTAGATAAAGAATCCAGATTTATAGGTTCTAAGTTAATTAATAAAACTATTAATATAACCGAATTGACATCTGAACAAATACAGGATAGAACCTTCTTATAAAAGAACTTATAATGTTTTGTCCCGTAGTCAATTTGTTTACTACTGTCAGGTTATTAATTCTGGATTGAAACTTATATTGTAATCTTATAACACGATTTAGATTTTTTTTATATAGGTGATATCTTGTGAAAACCTTTATTTAATATTCTGTTCTTTTAAAGATAAAAATTTTATATATCTGTCTTTCATTTAATTTATGTATTTACAAACTTCTACACACCTTTTGACTCCCGGAGGATTTTATTAACTAGCCACATATATGAATATGTTTGGAAGTTCTAGAGAACTGGGTGTTTGGGGTGTTTGGGTGAGTGTCCATATATTGGATCTCTGTACTGGAGTGTCCAGGGATTCCCCAGTACATGTTCCTCCAAATAAAGTTATGACACACCTAACGTAACCCTGTGACCTTTATTATCGAGAAATTCACGATACATCTTTAAACCTAGTTACGTGATTTAAATGTGTATTAACACTATGTGTTTTGTTATGTGTCATAAATATAACTTATTTTATTAAGTATTTATCCTACTCAAGATGTCTGTTATTGTATAGTACAGTTATCTTCTCTTTGTTTGCGTACGTGTTTATTGTCATGCATAAAATGTGTCCGTTATATTTGGTTTCATACGAGGCATCCATATAAATTCAGTCTCCTCCCTTTGTCATGACCCTCATACCCTACCCACCTCTCCTTTCCGAAACGTACCTAGTCACCACTATTTTCGTGGGTCTTGTCGTCCTACCATACTTAGATGGGGTGACAGTCGTCTTTTATCTATACACTAGTAGAGTACCAACTTTATAATACTAATGATAAACACAGCCACACAGACGAAAAGACGTAAAAATCTACTCTTACAGAATAGAAGTATTATTTATTTCGTCTCAATAAGGAGGCTAAAAAGTTCTACATAAATCTGTCCGAATTAAATGTACGTTATATAAAGTAGGAAATTTCCGATCTCTAACTCCTCAAAACTGTTTGTATCTCCCCGAGGAACATAAAATTCACTGAACGAACTTGGTCTAGAAGACTGGGTTTAGGTCACGAGAAAGGTGATACAGTTTTATGTAAAATTTTAATGGGTGTTTGAACGTGAGTAAAGATAAACGTGAAGTATTGTGCAGTATGGTAAAAACCGGAACTTTTTAATTAATGATATTATTTGCGGAGGTATCTTGACGTTCACCCTCCTGTAGTATTCTGTCCGGGAAACAATACACTTTGTTACCTTAACTCTCTTTTATTAAAACCCACTACTCTTTCGTCTCTGGTCTGTCCTCTAACCCTGTGGTACTCGGACTATAGACGAAATCACGTAACATTACTGATTGAAGATAAAAGACCTATTATAAACTGGGTAGAATCTTCATATCCTTCGGTTTTGAAATAGGTAAATTTTAATACGGTAAGATCTTCCTTACCATTGAAAGGTGAGTGAGGGCCAAAGGAAGAGAGGTGAACGGCGTCTCGTAAAACCCCGAGGTCCCCTCGAGACCCTCTTTACACTTCGTCTCTGTTCGTCGATCTGTCCGCACATGTTATTCTCATTGTAACTCTCCGTTCTTTTTACTCGACGACCACAGGTCGACTGTGTCGTACCGCTCAGACCTGGGTCGTTCTACCTATACCAGACTCTAGTCGGTAGGTCTGTTGTCTACTATGAGGATATCGACCGTCCTGTAACAGGGGTTGATCTGACCGTTGTCGAACATCAGACCGAATCTTTAGTCTAGAGTAGGTGGGGTTTATTTAATTAATTGTGGGTGGGGAGACTTAATTTATCGGGACAGACGGACGGGTCGAAGACAGTCGTAAGAAAGAAGAAATTACGAACACGGAAGAGACTCGAAAGGTTGACAGGTGTCTCGACGGTTCGTCCGTCAAGGACAAGAAGTTAAGTCAAAATAGTACAGTCCTCTAACGTTAGTTCGGAATTATTGTAAGACGTCGGACCCTCTGTAATCGACGGGGATTTCGAGTCGATTGAAGAAGAAGTTCCGTAGACAAGTCCTCTCTAGTTTCAGACGGGTCCGAGTCGGTCGTGGTTTGGGTGTGAAGTCTTTTGCCTGATCGTGAGAGACAAATAAGGAAGGAGCCCCAGAGAATAAGGCTAGTTAGTCTTTATACGGTTCTAGTAGTTCATTTCCAGAGATTAGATTTTCTACTGGTTCCTGTAGAACTCTTCGTAAAAGATGATTCGACAGGTCCACCGTGAGTTAAATAGTATTTCGATACTCTTATTCTAAAACGTAAGCAACTCAGGAACTCAAAGGTTGACAAGAGTGTACGGTACAGAATGTGAAGTCCAGTTTCTTTACCCTAGTCTTCTTCGACTAAAACGTTTTCCTAGTGAGTTTCTTGAATCACTCTCTTTTAAAATTAAAAGTTAGTCCACTACTACAACCGTCGCTTTCACCAGTCTGTAAGGTAGTCATTAATAAACGTTTCAGTCGGTAGCTAATGGTCTTCGCGTTCTTCAAGATATACCTATCGTCCTGTTTAAACTCGAAATTTTTAATTTTGTTCATGGACCCAAATTTTACCCTACGGATATACACACAACGTCCTTTTAAATATTTCTGTAACCAAAGAGAAAGCAAGAGTGACGAAATCCTTTATCATTCGTTTCAGGTAGAGAAGTAAAAGGTTAGTGGTTTATTCGGGAGTGTTAAGAATATATTAAGAGTTCCCCGTGTGGGGTTTTATTATAAGATTAACTTCAAAAAAAGATAGGTTCTCATCCCCAAGACTCTTTATCTAAAATACTAAATCTTAGGAAGATCAGTTACACATCAACTGTCTCGTAATTATCATAGTGAACCGAACTCTCGAACAATCTTTACGACTCGGAGTCTGGGTCGGGTCTCGATGACTGAGTCTTAGACGGTAAATTGTTCTAGGGGTCCCCTAAGGGTACGTGTAGGTTTAAACTCTGTACGGCCAAGTCTTGTTCCTTTCGTCTTATAATATAAACATATCTGACAAAGAATGTGGGTATATACTACCCCATTTAGGTGTGGACGGTTTGAACCTACGACTGACTTCGAGTCAAGTTTCTTTACACGTTAAAATTTCGATAATTGTCATAACTAAATGTCCCTATTTGTCACACCTAATTGGGGTAGTAAAATATTCCTTTTCTTCCTTTTATACGAAGAAATGGGAGCTATTGATGATGAGATGTCTCCATTTTCCGTAAGTAACCTGAAAAGCCACTGTTTATCATGGTCACACGGACTCTGCTTCCCCCTAAAGACCCCTGGTCCCTGAAGTTCGCGATCTTGTGTTCACGGACGAAGACACGCGTCGACGAGGCGACACAAGTTTAAACACACTGGAGTACCTGACATCGAGTGGTCCGAGGAGTCAGGTACCTTAAAAGGTCCGTTCTTATGACCTCACCCAACAGTAAGGGATGAGGGTCCCTTTACTTCCTGTCAGGATCTGATTTTCCTGACCGACCGAACAACTATAGAGAGGTTTACAAATAAAAAGATTTTTAGAATTCACTAATAAGAAATATACAGGTATTGGAAATTAAAAAAAAAAATGTCTCATATTGGTTAGAAAGAGTGTGATGGATTCCAGTCTTGGGTAGAATAAAATCTTGGTTATGAGGGTAAACAACCTGAATAAAAAGTTTCCTTTGGGGCCCCTCGTACCTTTGTCCGATAGTGTCGGAGGATACCGTACCCTCTGACCTAGTTCCCTCCCGTCCGACGTTATGACCCTATTCTCCACTTCTAAGGTCGCTCCTCTGTGTAGTCTTCTCTTTTTTTCGTTTTAAGTTTGAAGAACAACCGAAGAGTTAAACCGAAATACCGTTGATATTGTTCGGACTTTTAAACGGATACCATGACACACAGGAGGAACCCCTGACACGTACCTTTGAAGGGACCGAAGTCCCTGGAGACTGGGTTCGGTCTAGTTATCCGTCGAGAGCGACCTTTTGAAACTTGATTTGTCGTTGTGAAAAGTGATCACAAACGCCGGTGACCTTAAATCCCCGTAGGAACCGTAGTAGTGACAAGTCGTAGACGTACTCCTGTGACTCTTTCGACAAACATTTCTGCCCCTTTCTCCTCGATGTCAATAGGTCTCCTTTTGTGTTTTTGCCTCAACGTCGTCGTCCTGTCTTTGTCTGTCTCTCCGAAACCCCGGACCAGAGTAAGGATGCCGACGGAAGCCAAGTCAACGTCCTTACGTTGAACGGTGGGACAAACGGAGGTCTGTCGAGAGTCCCCTGAACCATAGACTCCTCGGGGTGTGACCCTTTGACCGAGGGGTGTGACCCGGGACCGAAGACGGAAAACCGAAGTCCGTGGGAGGACAAAGAGTAAGCCCGGTATCGTTGACTGGAGAGTGTAAGAGAGTAGATCTGAGAGAGACTCAGCTGATAAACCGGGTGAAAGGAAAAGTTAAAGATCGGAGTGTCACAGAAGAATCTCAGAATTCATGATGCCAGAGTGGGAGTCCAGGTTTACGAGGTCGTGGTCCAGTCTCGAGGAGTCCTGATCCCGTAAAACCTCCGAGACGTTTAGAGGGATGTCGATATGCAAGGTCGGACTTTAGAGGGGTTTCTTTTCGTCAGATGGAGGGTGTTCTAGGTCATCGGTCCTTCAGTGTCACCGTCCTGGTTACTCGGTCCTCGATTGACGGAGCGTAATTTTACGGTTGAGGCTCGGTCCCGCACATTTCAAACCATTTTTAAAACATTGACGGGACACGAAGGGAAGGAAACGTACATTTTGGAATCCAGATTAGTCTACTTTGACAGTAAAGATATCCAGTTTTACTATCTCATATTTATTGAAGTATACCTATTTGTTATAATATGGACAGAGTACCCATTCACTTCTGACCTCAAAAATTGGTTACAAAATTCGTGGACCGGAGTTACTCAGTATCGATAATTAGAGTTCCACGACAACGACAAAAATGGGTCGTGTTATAGAGGCAATGGTATCCATGAAATACTACTTCTCGTTGATTCCTCAAGTTGGAGGGGTTCGACGATCTAACGGATCAAATGATTAGGGTCTCACATCAAAAGACTGTCTTATACCGGAAGGACTCGACCCGTCCCATGTGCCTCTTGTCCACCGTTATTCTTCTATCGATATCCCAAGAGTCCCTCGACTTGACACTTTCAGGTGTGGTCGTCCCATTCACCGAGTTCGAGAAAGTCCTGTAGGTCTTCTTCTCCGAGTACACACTCCGTTTTTCGTGTGGGTCTTTTATCTCCCCCGTCAAATAGGATGTCGTCGGCAATCCGAAACTAACTCGGTTCAGAGGTCTGTCTTTCCTGAAGTGTTTTATCTCGGTGTTTGACTCAGGTCGGAAAATGTTTCGTTGGAGAGATATTGTGGTAGAAAGACATGGTATCCCACCTTTTCCGACCGTAGAGCTCTACGAAGATGAAGGTGTGACTGTCAGTGGACATAGTGCCCAGTCCGAGGTTTCACCGTCCAGTCGGTCAGGAGTGTGTCGAATAGGAACCCCCATCCGTGTGGTCTCACGTGAGGGGACTAGAATTTTTAAGATTTCAAAATTCAAGGGTTACTGGGTTAAGAAACCCTATTAGTTCGTAAGGGATAAGGACTTGGTGAAGGGGACTTTATTAGAGGGGGAGGTGATAAAGAGAACCACAGACAAGTTTGCAGTGTGAGAGTCATCCCACTGGTCCAACGGACCCTGTCAGGGTCGAATACAGACAGTAGGGTCCTAATGATTTATTACGAAAAAACCAGGAGTTTCTTAGAGGTACTCTGTCATTTAATATATCCCAGTAGGACGGAAAGGACTGTTGAATCTATTTTAGACAATGATAAAAAGAATCGGACGAAATAATAAGAAGTACAAAAGACTACCAAAAAGGAGAGTGTCAGAGAGGAAAGGTACACTCGACGAGATTTTGTTTCTGAATTTGTTAAAACTAGTTACGATATAAGATAGTAGATTTTGTTACTGACCTTCCGAGAATCTTCCACAAGGTTTTACAAAAAGTTAATTAACATTTTAATTCTTTACCCTAGTAAAATTAATAGACTACTTTAATACTATTTCAATTGGTTGATTCAGGTATGGATCAGAAGAGAATTTCGTAAAAGTATAAGATTGTTTCGTCATACGAAAGTGTCTAAACAAAAGAACCATACAAAGACGGTTGGACGGGTCTTGGGTGGTGGGAGGTGTATGAGTCACCTTCCACATCGGTTACCGTAAATCTTCCATAGAAAAGTTTACCAAACGGAACCGGCACGGGGACATGTGTTACAGACAAGGTCGTCGAGATGGTTCACCCGTCTCTGTTGGGACAGGGAACGGTCGGGTTAGTGTGGTAAACCTTAATCTTGTGTCGTCAACGTTTCGAAGGTCGTCTCTTCTACCTCTTTCGTCGGGGAACGTAAGGATCCCTAAAGATCGAGAAAGGAGGAGTACTCCGGACAGGACGGTACATATGGAGATAAATTCGGTTGACAAATGAATTGGACCAAACTTATCGAAACACACCGACCACCATGTCGTGATTTCCTAGGTGGACGGTTACGTCCTCTGCACCCAAACTAGGGGCTCAGTCCTTTTAGGGGATCTCCTACTTTACCGTTGAGTGAGGTGATAAGAACGGGTCTTTTAAGGTGCCTGTCTCACACCTCCCGATGTCAGGTACCCCAGTGTTTCTCAGTCTGTATTGGTTCGTATGGGTGTGTACAACGAATGTTGGTTGTTTGAATTCAGTGACCCCCTTAAAGTGGTTTTACCAAGAAATAATAATGATGTTTCGTGACAGGTCCGTTTTTGAGGATCCACGAGTGAAGGGACCTTAGTTTTTAAGGTTTACGTTTTTAGAAATTGACAGACCTCGACTAGACGAGTATTTGTCCGAATTCCTTTTACCTCGGAAACCTACTTTTATACGACTACCAAGTTTCAGTGAGTTACTGAAGGAAATAAAAGTGTTCGGTTGACCCGGAAAAGTTGTTCTACACTAATAGTGAATTCGTATTTTATAGATTTGATCTCGAAGCAATACGGAGTAGAAGGAGAAAGATTAGTAGAGGTGAAGACCGTTGTTGTGAGGAGAAAAATCGCTTAAAGATGAGAAGAGTTGGGAAAAGGGAAGGAAACAGAGAGAGATGGACCTTTCGCGGTATTCGTGACGAACACGGGGGAAGTTTTATGTAGAGTTCAGACAGGAAAGATGGGTAAGAGTCCTCATAAGTGAATTCGAGTTCAAGATTACACTTTTCTTTTGACGTAAGTCTTAACCGTTCCAACCCAAAGAAGATTTGAAGAGATGAGTAACAGAAACAAAAAAAAAAAAAAAATTAAAAAAAATTTAAAAAAATAAAAACTCATAGTTAAAAAAAAAATTTTAAAATTTTAGAAATTAAGAATGTTCGCACAGAAACCTAGGACATAAAAGTTTTCACTTTTATGTTCGGTCTCCTAAACTTACCTATTTGGGTTCCGGGGTTGGATTGATTTTGTTAGCCCACCTACTTACTAATAAAGAATAGATTAGTTAAGTGAGAAATTATTTTAAGATACGTGTGAAATGGGGTAGTTTCACAAGGGTGTGTGATAAAAAAGAAAGGAAAGATGAAAAAGTAAATGAAAGAAAAGTCAATGGAGAGAGGGATCAGAGTAAAGGATAAAGATAAGACTTTATAGAACAAAGTCGAAAGAGGCGAGAACTAAAAATACGGAACCGTGGACTCGTGTACTTAGTCAAGGTCAAAATCTTCCGTGTCGACGTGAAAATACCCTTTACCTTTTCCTGTTTTATAGAAAAAATCGTTAGACCTCTCTCGTAGACCGAAAAAACTAACGAAGAAATACAAAGTGAAAAGTTTCCTCATTTATTGTAAGACCATAGTTGTTTCGTGGTCACCGGGACTCACGTTGGGGAACGACACTTTCTTCTAATTCTATTTATTGGACCGAACATGTAAAGGTATAAAGTACTTACTCGAGATCGGAGACCCTTGATGAAGTCTTAGTTCAGATCCGATATTGAGCCAGTTACTAAGTGACGTATAGTAATAAGTCTTCAGACTCAAAGAAGTCGAGGTAGTCACTAGGAATTGACGTAGTGTGGGGTACGGACAAAAACATGGTTCGTAAAATTATCAGGAAAATGATAGGACCTTATTTTATGTATCGTGACATTAGGTGGATGTATATATATTACGTAAGTAAGGTGGTAAAGAAGAGGTATTAAGATTTTGGGTATTCGAGACTTTAGATTTTTTGAAAATGGTCTAAAACCGTGGATTGAAGTGTACCAACGTAGGGGACTGGACTTGACTACTCTCATTAAATAAGATAAATAGGGTGGATAATACTTATAAACGTTGTTGTTTTAGTTACACAAACCAATGTCCCCGAGAGGGTATAAGGAGGTTCTCACAATGTACGATAGTCCTCATCCATGAAGTAACCAAAAGATTTTAGACTTTTTCTGACTTTTATGAAGACCGATTCTCTAAGTCTTTTACCGAAAACCTTGATATATTGGTTGGAAGTGTGTTTTCGAGTTATATTGTGAGTTGTGATCGTACTTCTTCTTTAATTTTTTACAATTGACCATTCTTTGGTGTGTATGAAGTAATACATTCACGACTCTGGACTGAATACCTTCTACACAACTTCATCAAACCACGGACGGTATGTTGTGTCTTCGTAGGTAGTGATCATATTATTCTGTGTGTACCTTTGACCGTCTCCAGGACAGTTGGTGAGTATATGTGTTGGTTGTGCCAAAGTATTAAAAAACTTTACTACTTAGTGAAAACTCTTTAAAAGTTTTTCATCTTATAGTATGAGAAGAGTTAAATGTATAGTCAACGTGAAGGATCATTTATTTGACGTATAATTTTGGTGTATTTTTCGTGGACACAAGTGTGCAGTCGACCTCAAGTAAAGGTCCAATTCTAACAAACTCTACACGTCTCCTATACATATGTAAACGACACATCCCAAGAGGGTGTGCACCGTTCTGTTAATCTTAGGGACCTGGGTTGAAATAATTTACTGTCACTTCTGAGGAGGGTTTATAAATTGTTGGGTTTGTACGAGAAGGTGTCAAAGGTCTTACGGAGGGACCCCCACCATGAAGGAAAGGTTTCGTCTTACGGACGACCCCCACCATGAAGGAAAGGATTCTTACTGACTTGATTACATATAAGAAAGAGGGTTTGGTGTAATAATGTCCCTCTAAACCTTTTACTTACTTCATCCGTGACTTAGGATAAGGTCCGGAAAGACTATGAGATCTCAAGAGTCTATTGAGGGAAGGGTCGATCAGGGTAGATTTGTCCTTAGTACCAGAGTTCCTATAATTGTCACAAGACAGACACTCGAACGAATGGTGGGGACGAAGAAGGGGGTTCTACAAGTAAGACAAGTAAAAAGTTGACAAGTAAGGTAGGTACACTAGCTCGTGTACAGTACAGTTTGTCGTCCCTAAGTTTTGAAGAATTGAAGACGGGAATTTCGTAAAGGTCATGTTAGACTGTTCGTCGTGTCTTCTCTGCGTACTTCATGTCTCTCCGTCTTCTCTACGAATCAGAAGTCACATTTTGAAGTCTCCCTCGTAGTCGTTTTTAAATCATTGTAAATAAGGACAATGTCAAGAGTTCTTACGACTTCTTTTCAGAAATACGTTGTTTCAGTTTGTCTTTATTAACGAACGTGTAAATTTCTTTTTTTGATGAAGAAATCAGTAGGAGACTCCTTTCTTTTGACCTATCGTCAGGTAAGTAAGTTTTCGTACCAAAAATCTTTTGGATGTTTATGTTCAAATAACTTCTGGATATTTTATAGTATATTAAGATTTCAGTAATAAAAATAATAAAAAGGGTTTGATCCGAAATCTAATCTTTTAGATAGGTTTATAAAGGAAAAGTTCTCAAGAATTGTTAGGTGGCTACGTTGGAACCAAAAGGAGTGAAAAGATGTTGAAAAGATGTTTTTCCTATGTGTGTGTGTGTATTTGTGGGTATATGTGTATGTATGTGTGCGTATATTTGTGTGCGTATGTGTGTATATGTATATATGTCAAGAATCGTACCCATAGGTTTTCGTGATAAATAGGTTTTTATACGAAAGTGGTAAAGAAAACTGACAGATGAACCAAATATTTTTTTCCCTCTCCCGTTTGTTTTTCGAGTCACCACCATTGACAAGTTTTTTATCTTGATCAAGGAATTTATCTTTACAAGGACGTTTAAGAAAATGATAAAACGTTTATTATAGTATTGATCTTGAATGTTGACTCTTCAACGAAAAGTATACACCCTCCATATTTTCTTATAAGATAAAAGTATCAGATAAATTAACCAAATTTAGTAAATGACGAAAATTACGGTTGTATAAGAACGAAAAAGTACACACTTGATGTAAAAAGAATTAAAGAGTCTTTGGTTTAAAACAGGAAAATTTAACATTTTAGAGTGACTTCTATTCTTGAGTCTTTAAATCTTTCACATTAAACTTCACTCTTTGAGTAAAAACGAAAATAACCACACAAAGGATGACCTATCTGGGTAAGGATGACCTATCTGTCACACAATTTTTCGTTTCAGTAGTGAAACGACTGTTTCCAGGTATATCAGTTCCGATACCAGAAAGGTCATCAGTGTGTCCCTACACTCTCGACCTGTTACTTCTTCCGTCTCGTGACTTCTTAACCACCAAAACTTGACACCACAACCTTCTCTGAGAACCCTTGGGGAACCTTTCGTTTCTCTAGTTTGGACAGTTAGAATTTCCTTTAGTTGGGACTTATGAGAAACCTTCCTGCCTACGACTTCGACTTCGAGGTTGTAAAACCGGTGCACTACGCTTCTCGACTGAGTGACCTTTTCTGGAATTACGACCCTTTCTAACTTCCGTCTTCTTCTCCCTCTGTCTTCCACTCTATCATCCTACCGTAGTGACTAAGTTACCTGTGCTTAAACCCGTTTGAGGTCCTCTACTACTCCCTGTCCCTTCGAACCGCACGACGTCAGGTACCCCAGTACTTCTCGACCTGAGCTGAATTACTGATTTGTTGTCTGGGGTAAAACCTACGAAGTATTTATTATTTATTGTTACTATTTCGTTGTAAATGATTCATAAAGGACACACGGTTTTTTTACGAGGTATACAATGGAGAAAATAAGGAATTTTATGTTGATACTTTATACGTTATAACAGGGGTAAAATGACTCTTTGGACTCCAAGACTCTCTGACTTACGGAATCAGTAATTCCGTCTCGAACCTAAGTTTACGTATAGACCAACTTGGAACGTAAGGTCTAATATCTGCAGGACCAGAGTCTTGACTTTCTGGTTAAGTAACTACGAGGAAAGAAGGTGTGACGACCGACTTTGTCCTAAGGACTAAGGTGTAGGTCTTTTACGTTTTCCGAAGAATAGGAATTTCAAAGAAGAGACATACTGGACATGAGAAGTGTCGGAAACGTGTCATCTTTACAAAGTGAGTTTATTGAAAATTCTTGGAAAATCTTCATAGTTCAGCCCCCCCTTTACCAGAGATCTGCCATCATGTTTGACCTGGTCACTGTCTAGAAAGTACTTGACCTACGGTTTTACAATACTAAAAATACTTTAGTCTCTAATTTATAACGTGTTTCAACTACACAAAATGTTGACTGCATCGACCAAAGTATACGGTAGTAGGAGGTTATTGATATTAAAATGAAGACAAGGACCCTGTACACCTTGAGAAATTTTTTTTTTTTTTTTTTTTTGGACTTTACTCGTAAACCGACTCGGGTATTACATGTCTGAGTTAAAACTCTCACCCGTCACCCGGTACGAGTATCTTACAGTCTTGATTTTTTCTTTGTCTCTATTTCGAATCAAAGTAGTTAAAGTGGTCAAAAATTTCTTCTCTTAGTCCCTCTAGTGAACCTATCTATCCCTGTAGTGTGTTTACTCCTGACCGTAGGTGACCTCTGTAACAAGGTACTGGTGACAAGGTACGATGGTTCAGAGTTATTACCGATTCTCTAGTATAAGTGTGAGAGTCCAACTCAAAATTCAAGTCAGAGAAATAACAATACGACACATGTAACAATTTATATGTCGTTGAACTTCGATATTCATAACAAAACCTATAAGAAAGGATACTCAAAGAGAACTACTTACGATTAGTGGACGAAGAGGTAATAAAAGGGAAGATAAGGTGTGGACAACCCGAGGTGTCGGAGACCAAAATGTTTAGACGGAGTCGTAAATAGAAAGAGGGGAGAGTATAAAGCTACGGTTTGAAAAAATACACGGAAATAAACCTTGTTGTTACCTTCACTTCGGACTGACTTCGGTCCCTTCTCCAATTCTAGTTTCTTGTCAGAATATTATGTCCGTCCGATCTTGTTCCCTGGGTGACTTCTCTCTTATCCCTAGTCTCACTCTTCTCTTCTTTGAGTCTTCCTGTCGTAATCCCAACCTCTTTTGTCTGGTTCTCCTCATTAGTTATAGGTCTTTTCACGCCGTTTGAGTGAAAGGTAAGTCTACTCACGGACATAAACTGCCCGAAGGGTCCATCGTACCAACATTTGTTAGACGGACGGTCGCGTCCTCTCCGTCCTCGGTGTTTTCTACCCCATACTAGGGACCCAGTCCTTCTAGGGACCTCTTCTTTTATCGATAGGTGGGGTCATAAGAACGAACCCTTTAGGGTACCTTTCTCTTCGGACTACCCGATGTCAGGTACCTCAGCGTTTCTCAGTCTATACTGATTCGTTGATTCGTGTGTGTGTCAGTTACTACACACAACCCTTTCAACCCCGTCCCGTTGTCGTCTCAGGTCCATCCCAAGTGAAAGTTACGTCACAATTCCACCCATTTCCCTGACCCGGTTCGAACACTTAGTAGTAAGAGACCCTTGTTTGTGGTAGTACTCTGGATCATTTATGTTCTGGCAAAAGTCGGTACATACCATTTCTCCCTCCGTCACTTCTTTCGATCCAATCTTGTCCCGTCCAACAGTCGCTGGGAAGTCTTATGTATTCCCAAGTCTTGATTTCCGGTTAGGTCGTCTTGACTACGTTACTTTGTCTCTGTCCTTCTTTACGTCGGCACACCTCCCTGGTTGTTACGTCTATGATTCCGTTCCGACGTACGTCGAGTCCCGGATCACCCGGATCGTGACTAAAACACCGAAAACCGTCGTTTTGCACAGAACAGAAGATAACAAACTGTCTAACATCAGAGGATGAAATCAGAGATGACTTAGTTCTTTACTCAATCTGAAGTCAAGGGTTTCGACTCGATCTCTTTTGACTCCGACCGGGTCCGGTACACGCCGTACGTCTTACTGTAGTCTCCTCTGTCTCTTTAACTTCCGTTTTCCTTTGTACTGTCGACTCGATCATAACGTCGTGATTGATACTTTCTCTGAACTACAGGTGTTTTGTCGTCGAAACTTTTATACTGATTCGGACGAGGATCTTAAAAGGAAGAGATGCTTTGTCCGTGACTTGTCCGATCGAAGGACCTGAGATTGGTCGAGTCCTGGGCGTACGAGGTTCCGACATTTTACATTGAGAGACACCAAGTGAGACCTAAATAACGGACATCATAGGTCGTCTCGGACTGTGGGACTCTCCTTCTAAGGGTACGTCAAAACCTTAGTGACGAAGGTATTTGGATTTAAGGATCAGAATTCGTGGGACGTTGTATACTGTCGAAACCCCTCGGCGTTCCCTAAGGGTCCATCATGTCGCCATTTACGTCTTCCACGTCCTCTGGACACGGAAAAAGAACGGACAGGTGTTTTTCTCTCTCCAAATTTTTGTGAGTATATGAAAATAAAAGTAAAATTACCGAAAAGGAATCCTTTAATTAGTAGAAACATTATACTCCTTTATATCGCTTCTACTACAAAAATTTCGAGAGAGAGAGAAAAACAACCATATGTTTTTTTTTCAGTCTAACGACATCACTTCCTTTTTTTCTATAATGATACCTTAGTGTAAATAAAAAATTCTTGAAATTGTTTAAGACTTTAAGAATACAACATTAATAAGTTTACGTCGTATCAAGAGATGTATACGAGTTTTCCAATATGAATATCAAAGACTTTCTTGCCCTTTTAAAATCCTGTGACCAAAATGTTTGGCCAACCGTTATTTGTATTCGTATATTGATTTTTCCTAGTTGCACACTAGAACTAAAAAAAAAAAGTTAGACAGGACCGACAAAATGTATCCCAGACGGACCTTCGCAATAGTCATTCCAAGAACAGTCCTTTTATCTGTGTTAAGATCCAAAAAGTCTCTTCTTTAAATTAACTCCGCTAACCAATGTGGTTATCATCTACTCCAGTCTCTCTTTTGACCCCCACTACTCCATTGAGTCTTTACTCATTGACTCACAAGACAAAGAACTAAAAATGTATAGTCTCATAGAGTTCGAAGTCCCCAAGTTTTGTTGGTAAAGAATAGGAATAGAAAGTGTCAAGACCCTAGACCCCACCGAGTTAAGTGTAGTACTACCTCCAACCTCAGTGGAACTTTAGAATGAACGAGTGGACACAATATCAACTACGACCGACAACTGACCCTGGAAAATCGTCCCCCGACGACCGGTCTCGTGAGTCTGTACACCGGACCGAAAGGAATGTTGTACTGTTACAGTCTGAAGAAGGAACTACCGGGTCCGAAGTTTCCGTTCATTAGGTTCTCTTTCCAATTTTCTATATAGGGGAATACGACGATTCAGTGAAGTCAGCACAGGCTGAGACACGCTGGGGTATCTGCCGTGGGGTGGTCCGAGGGGGTAGGGACCCTAAGAGGTCCGTTCTTGTGACCTCACCCAACGGTAAAGGAAGAGGTTACGTACTTTCACTTTTCACTTTCACTTCAACGAGTCGTCACAGACTGAGAAGCACTGGGGTACCTGACGTCGGGTGGTCCGAGGAGACAGGTACCCTAAGAGGTCCGTTCTCATGACCTCACTCCACGGTAACGGAAGATAATACTGACTGGGAGTTTGTAGTGAATCACAGGGTGGACGGTATAAGATACGAACTAATCAATCATTCAAGTCAGATCTATATTTTTTTTTTTCTGTATTGGGAGTAGAGAATCACTCTTCTTACAGTCTATTAAACACTTATACAAATTTCTGGTAGTCTGTCTCCTTCATCGATGGTAGAAATACAGTTCTTCTTCTGTTTCTCAACCATAATGTTCTTAGTTCTTGATACCGTAGTCTCGAGATTTTCGGATACGACCTTCGTACACGACCTTAGTACGTCTCTCTACTTTCTCCTTAGATCCAGAACGACAAGATGTGTGTCACTAGGTGTCTTTGTCAGGATTAATAAAGTGGTGTGAAGAACGAGAACAACAGAAGTAGAATCTTTTATACCGACTGAACTGTTTCATGAATGACCACGTGATCATTTCACTACTCATCTAATGACTAAAAAAATACTATCGTAAAAAGTTACTTGTTGTGATACATTCATCCGACAGACGAAACATCTTTACTTTATAAATTCCCAAACTATATACCGTCAGAGAAACTATTCAGTCCTAGTATTCTTTTTCGTTGACCCGGTTTAACTTTATTGGATTCTCTGTGTTAGAACCCAAACCTTTGGTCAGGACTTATAAGTAACCTTCCTGACTACAACTTCGACTTTGAGGTTATGAAACCGGTGGACTACGTTTCTTGACTGAGTAACCTTTTCTAGTATTACGACCCTTTCTAACTTCCGTACTCCTCTTCCCCTACTGTCTCCTACTCTACCAACCTACCGCAGTGGCTGAACTACCCGTACTCAAACTCGTTCGAGGTCCTCAGCCACTACCTGTCCCTTCAGACCGTACGAGGTCAGGTATCCCAGTGTTTGTCAACCTGTGTTTACTTACTGACTTGACTTGACTTCTCTGTGTTATTGGTTTATATTACACACCAGAATTGCATCTGTTTAGTTGGAATTTCCTGTAAAAAGTCGGTTGAAACTTTTAAACTTTTACTAGAACCATAATCTACTCTATTTTTAAATGACCTATCCTTTCTATTCCTAGTAACTGATTCTTTTCGTCGAATGTTTTGTCCTACGTGTTTTAATTATGCAAATGATTCCGTAATTACCACGCCTATGGATTCCCTTACTCCTACATTACAAACAAAGATAAAACGAGTAAAACACAAGATTGAAAGAGATTGAGTATACGTGATATAGACATAGATATTTTCTTCGATAAGATAATGTTTGGAAATTTTTTTTACTGTATAAACACCTGAGTTTTAGTATATCTTGGACAGAGTCTAAGTGTTAAAGTTTTTACGTTGTATTCCGACTCTTTGTTTAAATAAAAGTTCTTGGAACTTAGGTCTGTCTTGGGTCTCCGTCTCTATACTACGGGTGCACCCCTAGTTATATGAAAGAGAACCTAAATTTATCTATAATCACTAAGACTTGTTTCGTGTTTCCTTTTAATTTAATTTCACAGGGAGATTTGACTAAAGGAGAGAGAACAGAGTCGTTTACTTTTATAGATTCAGAGAGGTAGAATTTGATTTGTACTACGGGGGGTTGTCAAGATAGGAACTAAAATAGGAAGAAAAATAAAAATAAAATACATAAGGATGTTTCGTCTAGTAGTAGATATCACTACTGAGGGTTTATGTATAAAAGTAATGACTAACGAGACGATTCTTGTCTATTTGTAAAGGTAACCTTAAGAGTTTCCTGGAATCTTAAGTTTGATAGATCGTAATTTAAATTAGTGAAAACAAGAACACTTTGTATTATAATTAAAATCTAAAGATTATATATAATTACTATCACTATAGTTCAGTCTTTGTATTGCCAGTAACTTTTAAAGGAGGTATTAGGGTGATGGGTATGTATAATGATCAGTAAGTATCTATGGGACTATTAGATAGATACGTCTTTTAGATACATCGATGACTTTGATTATTTACTCAAAAGTTCCAAAGTCCTATTTTCTAGTTACAAGTTTTTAGTAACTAACATAAAGATGATTGTTAGTGACCTTTAACGTCAATTTTATATAAAAATGTTATCACATTTGTGTACTTGATACCTATTCCCCGAAGGGTCTACCGTGACCACCGTGTCTTAGGCGGACGGTTAGATCCTCTACGTTCTCTACGTCCAAGCTAGGGACCCAGTCCTTTTAGGGGACCTCATCCTTCACCGTTGGGAGGTCATAAGAACGGACCCTTTAAGGTACTTGTCTCCTTTGACCGTCCGATGTCAGGTACCCCGGTGTTTCTCAGTCTGTGTTGACTTACTGACTAGTGTGAATCCTTATTTATACGATTTTATACCTGTGACTTTTGATATTTTATAACTCTTCTCTATAAGTTCTTCTAGATTGATCTACCTCTTTATACAGTACGGACACCTAGTGTTCTGAATTAAATCAATTCCACCGTTAGTAGATTTTACTTACATGTCTAAGATTGATCCAACGTTAGTTTTAGAGTCTTCGAAGAAATATCTTCAACTGTTCATTAAGATTTTAAATGAACCTTTACGTGTCCTTGATTATATCGGTTTTATTGAAACTTTTTTCTTGTTTAAAGAAAATGGAATGAATTTTTAAATCGTATTTTCATAACCGAGGTTCTATCTGTCGAACTAGATACCTTATCTTGTCTATCATGTCTTTATACAGCTAAGTATATATCAATTAACTAAAAGGTGTTTTGAAGTTTCTGTTAAGGTACCTTTCAGAAAGATTGTATCTATAGATATGTATATGTTTACAATTATACATATATCTATTTGAAGTTAGCTTAAAATATGGTATATGTTTATAATTGAGTCTTTACCTAATATCTATATTTATATTTCATATTACGATATCTTGGAGTTCTCGTTTCATATTCCCTTTAAAAGACACAAAATAAATCCGGTTCTAAAGAGTCTTTTCTATAGTTTTCCTGTTATGTATTTTATTTTATAATTATTCAACCTAAAGTAGTTTTACTTCTTGAAGACAAGAGTTTTCTCAAACAGCAAGTCAGCACTGACTGAAAAACACTGGGGTATCTGATATCGGGTGGTCCGAGGAGACAGGTACCTTAAGAGGTCCGTTCTTATAACATCACCCAACAGTAAGGGAAGAGGTTCCCTAGAAGGACTGGGTCCCCAACTTGGGTCCAGAGGACGTAACGTCCCCTTAAGAAATGATAGACTCGGTGACAAGAGGTTTCACTTCACTTCACTTCACTTCACTTTCAGTAAGTTAACATAGGCTGAGAAATGTTGGGGTACCTTGTGTACCTTTAGAAGTCCGGTCTTACGATCTCACCCATCGAAAAAGGAAGAGGTCCCTTAGAAGGGTTGGGTCCCTAGTTTGGGTCCAGGGGGTGTAACGTCCGTCTAAGAAATGGTCGACTCGGTGTTCCTTTCGGGTTCTTATGACCTTACCCATCCGATAGGGAAGAAGTCACTTAGAAGGGTTGGGTCCTTAGCTTGGTCCCAGAGGACGTAACGTCTGTCTAAGAAATGGTTGACTCGATAACCCCTTCTGGGGTAAGAGGTTTTCCGTGGTAAAATTTTTTTCTTTTCGTTGTTTTGTTTTTACTGGTTTGGTATTTGATTCTCTTTTATAAACTTTTAAAGTATAGACTATTACCTGAAAATAGGTTTATGTTTCTCTTTATAGTCTGGTATTATTTTTTTTAATTTTTCTCATTTACTAAACTTGTAAAACGGGTTCTAAATGACTATCGTCTATTCGGGAACATGTTACGAGTTGTAATAGGTAGTAATCCCTTTACGTTTATTTTCGGTATGGTACTATGATGATGTGTGGGTAATCTTACAGATGTATATTTTCTGACCAGTATAGTTCAGTATTGTTCATAATCCCCCATACCTATTGACCTTGTATACTCTTACGTACAACGACTACATCACTTCTTCACTTCACTTCAGTGAGTCAGCGCAGACCGAGAAACGCTGGGCACCTGACATCGGGTGGTTCGAGGAGACAGGTACCCTAAGAGGTCCGTTCTTATGACCTCACCCAACGGTAAAGGAAGAGGTCCCCTAGAAGGGCTGTGTCCCTGACTTGGGTCCAGAGGGTGTAACATCCGTCTACGAAATTGGAGATCCTTACATTTAACTACGATGAAACTTTTTGGTAGATTATCAAAGAATTCGATTTGTATGTAGATGAGTAACCTTTTCTGGGACTACAACCTTTTCTAACTTCCTCCGTCTTCTCATACTATCTCCTACTCTACCAACCTACCGTAGTGGTTACTCGACCTGCACTCAAACTCGTTCGAGGTCCTCTACCACTTCCTGTCCCTTCGGACGACACGACGTCAGGTACCCCGGTGTTTCTCAACTTGTACTGACTCGACTGACTGACTTGTTGTTGTTGATTTACTGGGTCAGGAAGGTTAGGATCCATAAACGGGTTTTCTTTATTTTTGTACACATGTAAATTTTTTTTTACACATCTACCTACAAATATTCGTCGAAATAAACATTGTCGATTTTTGACCTTTATTAGGTTTACAGGTAGTGACTCTTGTACCTATATTTTTAACTAAGGAGGTAAGCCTGTTACCTTTTTGGTAAGTCGTTATCTTTTACTTATTTGATGATCCTGTAGTTATTGAATCTTTTTTTAAAGTTTCACTAATACGACCGTGGAGTAAAAAATCATTTGTGTATATATTTGGATTAATTTTTGACTAAAAATAATAATAATTAAATTATAATAATACTTTTGACTTCACCCATCGGTAAGGGAGAGTTCCCCTATAAGGGTTGGGTCCTTAGTTTTGGTCCCGAGAGTGTAATGTCCTTTTAAGAAATGGTAGACTCGGTGGTCCTTCGGGTATTATAATATTTGACGTGTGTAAATACGTAACACTAAAAGATGAGTAGTAGAACAACCTCCTCCAGTAGTTCTTCTGTACTGATAGTCAACTGACTACTGGACTTGGATCCGTTGGTCTCCGAGGAGTGACAGAGGGGACGACCTCAGTAAAGTTTACATCTAGACTCTATCGTCATAAAACAACTCTGGTAGATCTACATATACATTGACTTGGGTCAATTTTGGAGAGGTATTTTAAAATTCTAAGACCACCCACCTACACCTCTAGTACCCCGACGGGTTCTGTTCAAAGTGTACATTCTCGAGGGAACGAATAATTTTGACGGTGAACGGAACCTGTTTGTAGAGAAATCCAGAAGACAGTTAAAAAATTAGTCCAACAAATAAACAAATAAAAACAACAAGTCAGAGAGTCAGTACAGACTGAGGCGTTGTGGTACCTGACGTAGTGTGGTCCGAAGGGACGGGAAGTGGTAGAGGGTCTCGAACGAGTTTGGGTACAGGTAACTCAGTCTCTCCGGTAGATTAGTAGAGTATAAGACACTAGGGGAAGAGGACGGAAGTTAGAAAGGGTCTTAGTCCCAGAGAAGGTTACAAATTATAATTCAATATACTCGACAAACATATAAAACTTTCAATTATAGAATAGACATCGTAGTAAACGTTTATCACTATAAAGGAGGGTCAGGTATCCAACAGAGAAGTGAAACAAACACTAAAAGAAACGACACGTTTTCGAAAATTCAGATTAATCCCATGGTAAACAAATAAATAAAAAAATAAAGGTTACAAGATCCTCTATCTAGGTTTTTATACAACGACACTGAATACAATTTCTTACAAGATAGATACAAAAGGAGATCCTCAAAAAACATGGATCAGAATGTAAATCCAGAATTTAGAGAAAACTCAAATAAAAATATATGTCACAATCTCTCACAAGATTAAAGTAAAAAGTGTACACTGACAAGTCAAAAGGGCCATGGTGAATAATTTCTCTGACAGAAAAGGGGGAACACATAAGAACGGAGGAAACAGTCTCTAATTAACGGGTATTAACGTACCCAAATAAAGAACAGAAAGATGAAATAAGGTGACTAATACAGTCCAAAAAAACGGTTACGGTATAACAAAACTGATGACATCGAAACATTATATCAGACTCCAGTCTGTCACACTAAGGAGTTCGAGGTAAGAAGAAACAGTTCTAACTAATCCGATAAACCCCAGAAAACACAGAGGTATTTTTAAAATTTTAAAAAACAAGATCTGTATCTTCGTTGGATTTACAGGTAGCTGTCTGTTCAATACCAGGTATCTGTGTTGTCTTATAATGAATCAGTATAACCTGATTCTTATAATGTATCAGTTTTTTCTTACTTCGTTACAGTAGACGTCGTTATACCTACCTACACCTCTAATAGTATGATTCACTTTATTTTGTCTCTTTCTTTTTATAGTATACTACGGTGAGTATACACCTTAGATTAACAAATTTTTTTCTATGTTTACTCGAATAAATGTTTGTCTTCGTCTGAGTGTCTAGTTTTTACTGTAATACCAATGGTTTCCCCCTTTACGCCCCTCCCTATTCAGTCCTCAAACCCTACTTTGGGTGTGTAATACATTCTATCTTCTGGATACCTCTAGATGACTAATCGTGTCCCTTGGGATGGGTTATAAGACACTATTGGATATACCTTTTCTTAGATTTTTTCTTATTGACTCAGTAAAACGATATAAGAACTTTGATTGTGTTGTCACATTTAGTTTATACGAGGTTATTTTAATTTTATAAAAAATTTTTCTTTATGTCTGTGAGGTCTCTCTGTTCTAATTCTTTTATTTTTTGAAAAGTCATATTGACAATTTCGAAATGTTCAATTATCTTTACGAAAGGGGATATAAATCTTAGTTTGTGGAGTTTGAACGACGTTTTATGACATCCGACACCCATATTCTGAACCAATGTCTACCTGTACCTTGTTGTCTTACCAAGATTTATCCTTTTCCTCATGTAGTTCCGACATATAACAGTGGGACGAATAAATTGAATATACGTCTCATGTAGTACTCTTTGCGACCTGACCTTTTTGTGTTCGACCTTAGTTCTAACGGTCCTCTTTATAGTTATTGGAGTCTATACGTCTACTGTGGTGGGAATACCGTCTTTCACTTCTCCTTGATTTTTCGGAGAACTACTTTCACTTTCTCCTCTCACTTTTTCAACCGAATTTCGAGTTGTAAGTCTTTTGCTTCTAGTACCGTAGGCCAGGGTAGTGAAGTACCCTTTATCTACCCCTTTGTCACCTTTGTCACAGTCTGAAATAAAACCCCCCGAGGTTTTAGTGACGTCTACCACTGACGTCGGTACTTTAATTTTCTGCGAATGAGGGACCTTCTTTCCAATACTCGTTGGATCTATCATATAAGTTTTCGTCTCTGTAATGAAACGGTTGTTTCCAGGCAGATCAGTTCCGATACCAAAAAGGACACCAGTACATACCTACACTCTTAACCTGACACTTCTTCCGTCTCGCGGTTTCTTAACTATGAAAACTTGACACCACAACCTCTTCTGAGAACTCTCAGGGAACCTGACGTTCCTTTAGGTTGGCCAGGTAAGACTTCCTCTAGTTGGGACCCTAAAGAAACCTTCCTTACTACGATTTCGACTTTGAGGTCATGAAACCGGTGGAGTACGGTGCTCAACTGAGTAACCTTTTCTGAAACTACGACCCTCCCTAACCCCCGTCCTCCTCTTCCCCTACTGTCTCCTACTCTACCGACCTACCGTAGTGACTGAGCTACCTGCACTCAGACTCACTTGAGGCCCTCTACCACTACCTGTCTCCCCGGACCGCACGACGTTAAGTACCCCAGAGTTTCTCAGCCTGTGTTGACTTACTGACTTGACTTGACTTGACTCTCTATCTTTCTTTCTGACTTGTAAACGAGGGGACCTCCTCCTTAATTACTACACCGAAGAAACATAGAAGAGATCCCGTTTTTGGTGACTCAAAATACGTGGTCAGTTAGATAATTCTTCGGATAAAGAATATAGTTGAACCTTTGTCCGGGATGAAGTCTACTTTTAGATTTACAGTTTTCAGATCCATTAAAAATAAGAATTGTGAGGAGATTTCAACTGAGAGAAAAAAATAATACTATGATGTCCCCTGTGAAATCCAATCTTTACTTCATTATACGGATGTATGTCAAAAAGTTTACTGTGATTGGAAGATAAAGACTAAGTAGAAGGAAATGACGGGGTACAAGAAAAGCATTTCTAACGAAGGTTTACAAGGTAGAGATTAGTTTTTTAAAATATAACGAGGATTCTCTGATTTATAGAAAAAAATTAATTCACTAAATATTGCCGTATCTTAAACGAAGGTCGACCAAGTCGGTACAACTTTAAGTGCCAGTTTAAAAGGTGGTAGACCTTTCCACGACTAATTGGGGACTCACATCCGTTGTCAAATATATTACGGTAATACAAGTAAAAAGATTTAAAATGAAATAGTTGAGTTATAAGAAATATACAAAAAAAAATTAAGAATAGTAAAAGTAAACAAACGATTCCGACGGTATAGTTTCATGATGTTTGACCCACCATGTTTATTGGTTCTTAACACAGAGTATCAAGACCTTCGATCTTCAGACTCTAGTTCCACAATTATCTCAACTAAGAAAGATCCCCGTTCCTCGTAGACGAGGTTCGGAGAGGAGATCGAAGACCACCATACGACATTATTAACCGTAAGGAACTGAACACATTCTTGGTGGGTAGAGACGGAAGTGACAGTGCACTATAAGAAGGACACACACATAGACATGGGTATGAAGGGGAAAATATTCCTGTGGTCGGTGTAATCTATTCCCGGGTAGGTTTCCTGAAGTAGAATTGATCAATGTAAACGTTCCTGGGATAAAAGTTTATTCCAGTGTAAGAGTCGATGACCCCCTATCCTATATACTAAAACCCCCTCTGTAGTAAGTTGGGGAGCGTCTGTATACGATGTAATCCTTTCAATATAGTAAGGTATAACAACTACCAGAATTCTTTTAACAAAAGTAGAATACTTTTGTTCATACTTCTTTCATTTACATTCACGTAAAGTAATCATGTGAATGTAGTTGTTGTACCTCGTTATTATATTACATTATCAGTTTATCTTCATGATTTCAGTTTAGTTAAGTTGGTTATCAAGTTAACATCTGGGAGATCAAATACGAGTCGGAGGGAATGGATCGTAGAAAACCAATAACAAACGACGAAAGATTGATATTTGTATATATATATAAGTGACAGAGGACTAGTTAAAATATTTATACTTTATTTTATTTTATATACTGGAGATCGAGACCCACGTCAGGTGATCAAAACCAGTAGCTCAAAATTTGTATTGTCGAGACACTTCACGTCGTTCACCCTGATAAATTCGAACAAAGTGTTCATAACTGTTCATCCCATCGTTCATTTAAAGTAAAGAGACAATCACGGTTGAGATCAGTCATCTATGTAACTTAATGATTGTACGAATTAATTTCTGACTCCACAGGACTAACAAGAGAAGGAGTTTAGTACGAAGAGGGACTAAAGAACAAATACTTCATAGAAGGAGGTATGATAGATTGTTATGATTGTTAGAGAGACAGGGGTGAAGTAACCGGGAACTTTTAGTCGGGACACGAAGGAAAAGACCAAACGGAGAGAACTGAACACGTGGTTCATAGAAGGTCCACCATATTAGACCTTCGTTTGATCCAAGACATTCAGTTACGGGAAAAGGACTCGAAGGTTTCGATATTTGTGTCGTTCCTGGTATAAGGCCTCGGAGAGTCGACACCGACGACAGTTATTTCAACACCTTTATATTCCGGTCTTATGATCACAGGTAAAAAACCAAGGTACCTGACTCTCCTTCTCATCTCCGAAGAACGAAGGACACCCGAGTCTTTGTTACCGAACGGATCTCCCTGTGACTACGTCAGGAGATTTTTGTAAAGACGTTTGGGTTGGATGGAACGAAGGAAATCGAAGAGGTTAATAAAAGTTTCGTGGATAATACCCCTGTCCATTGGAGAAAGACGAAGTTTATGAATCTCACCAAAAGTATTAATATCGTCTAAATTTACTTATACTCCCTATCCCGTCTCGGTACTTCTCGAATACCGTGTCTTTATGTTAAAGTTTGACTCGTAATCTGTAATCTGTAACCTGTGGAGATAATAAAAGAAACCCAATTAAGGAACACCCTCAAAAATAACGTATGTAATGTGGTATAGTTTAGGGTCGATGTACGTTAGAGTGGGGAACAAAGATCTAACAAAGACTGAACGGTTTAAGAGGGATTGACGTCTCTTTAAGTGAGAGGAGTAAGGGGTTGGGTTTGGATCAAGAGTCCGGTTAGAACATGTGGTTTTGGGTCGTCGTACGTGTCGTCGTGTTTTATTAGGTAGATTATCCTTGATGAGAGAATATACCGTCATCACGAACATGTTTTATTAAAGAAGTAAGTGATCTACTAGTCTCAACTACACTTTCGGTTACCTTGTTCTCGACTATACAGTGTACTCTTCAAATTTCACACTATTTCGCACTGGTATACCACAATAGTCTCTAATAGTTCAAAGGAGGTAGTGTACTGTCCTCTTTTCGAAATACATTAAGGGTTTCCCTATGGTGACCCTCGTCTTACTTTTCGGTTCAGTTATAGGTTTTCGGACAAACGTGTGCGAGAGAGCGAGTGAGAGAGAGAGAGAGAGAGAGAGAGAGAGGGGAGGTTGAGGGTCAATACCTTTAGCTAGGACGGACCCGTGAAGGTTAGACTTATGTGTCCAGATATTAGGTCACGATAGAAAGGTTCAATAAAGTTAACGACACAAAGGAAGATAGATAGGAAGAAAGGAAAAAAATCTTAGAGATCGGAAATATGAAGTCTTGAGGACTACTGCGGGGTTTTAGAGTATCGAAGAAGGAGTACTAAAATAGGAGAAACATAAAAACGACAAAATGTGACGAAAAGATGAACTGGGAGATCCTACTAGAGATACCACTGATTTCACTTTCAGTGAGTCAGTACGGATTGAGAAACACTGGGGTACCTGACATCGGGTGGTCCGAGGGGACCGGTACCTTAAAAGGTCCGTTCTTATGACCTCACCCATTGGTAAGGGAAAAGGTCCCCTAGAAGGGATGGGTCCCTAGTTTGGACCCAGAAAGTGTAACGCCCATCAAAAAAATGGTAGACTCGGTGGTCCCTTCGGGTAGAGAAGAGTTAAGTGGGTGAGTCTAAAATTTAAAATTTTAATAGTCTAAAAATTTAAAGTCTTTCAGAAACATTTCGATATTATCTTAGAGGACTTCGAAAGAGAATTTTGTAAAACAATACCAATAAGATCATCAGTAGACAGAGGAGATTGTCAAAATAATGATATGATCTTCTAAAGCATAGGAAAATAGGTAAGAAAGAGAGAGAAAGAACGAGTGGGAAGGAGAGAAAGAGAAGAACAAAATAGAGTTTCTGTGACAACGACTTAGAGGAGTCTGATGTTATTAAAGAAATCGTAGGGGTATTCAAATAAATGTAGGGTTCGATTATCTCATGGACACTCACTACCTTTAGGGGTTCACCATCCTTCATAACGAGAAGTGTCTGTCCCTATACTTTACCCTTTGAGAAATCAAGGGAAGTGTTTGTGTTCTTATTCGCACTGACGACTAGAGGTTTAGTCGTGTAGTCCTCTCAGTGTTCCGGAACTGTCAGTCGTCCAGAGGGCTCTTACTGGTCCTTACCTCACTACTACGAGAAGGAGGCCCCTTAGGTATCTTGAGTCTCCTTGTGGAAAGAAGCCCTCGTTTTCTTAAGTCTAAAGGGAGGGCCCAGTTGACGGTCCGGGTCTTGACTCTTAGTAGGATTTTTAGGTCGGGGATCTTTCCAGTTTCACAAGAGTGTGGGATTCAGACCGTGGACAAAGAGATGTCTCTGTTCTCGACTATCAACCTAATCTCTACTCTTACCTACACAGTCCGGTGGTAGAGTAGTCTTAAGACTAGTGAAGCTACATCTACCTTCTCTGTTTTTATTTCTACTGTCCGTTCTATCTAACTTTGTCGGTCATAACAAGCCAAATACGGAATAGTGAAAGGTGTTTTCTAAATTATACTGAATGCCATCTCATGT
Organism: Capra ibex; assembly: GCA_006410555.1. Taxonomy (NCBI): domain Eukaryota; kingdom Metazoa; phylum Chordata; class Mammalia; order Artiodactyla; family Bovidae; genus Capra; species Capra ibex. Next base: position 50,880,733 of record SJYO01041852.1, on the reverse strand, counting down.
GTGTTATTTTGTCGTTTTACATTTGTCTCTAATTTTTATTCTTGGTTCGCTATGTATTAAATCTTCTTCTCTGAATCTGTTACTTTTTACTTTAGTCATTGAAAATAGAACTCGACCTAGTTACCCGTCTAATCGGTCCTCCGACGGACCCTGTGACTACAGATTACCTATTATTTTGAAATGACCCCATTTAAGTGTGTTACCTTTAACGAGGGTAAGGGTAATTTCTTCTATCTTACTTCAGTTTTAAGATCTATGAGGAATTACATGATGAAATAGAAAAAAGGAAGGTCAAAGTGACTCTATATTAACTGCATATAGTTATACATTCAAATTCCACATGTTGTATTACTAAACTGAATGTATGTAGTATTTTATTGAAGGTGTCATTCAAATTGCTTGTAGAGTATATCTATGTTTTTATTTTCTTTTTCTTTTATTAAAAAAAGAACACTACTTTTGAGGCCTAAATGAGAGTTCTTGAAAGTATATATCGTATACCGTTTCAATTAATATAAATAGTACGATACATAATGTAGGGATCATGAATGAATAGAATTTTAATCTTCAAACACGGAAAACTGACAGAAGTGGGTTACGGGGGAGTGTGAGCGGAAGGACGGATTGGAGACTATTCGTGTTTATACTAGAGAAACGATGAAATAGAAAACTTTTAAAGAGAGGATGGGAATGTTTTAAAATCACTCAATCCACAGTCGTTTTACACGACTCCAAGATTTTTGTTTTGGTGTACATCTAGACGATTACCCTTACTCATTTAGTCAAATAATTTGAATTTTAGACATGAAGATTTTTCAACAGAGCTTTGAGATATTGGGACAGTTGTAGCTGTCTAATTTTTAATATCGTCTTTTTACCTTTCTATTTTTAATCTATTTATCTTTTCTCAACTGTGTATAAAATCTATCATAATTGCGGACGGAGGAAAATAGTACGAAACGTCTATGAGGTAAAAAATGTTTGACTTCCACACACCGTTGGGACGTAACAGTCTACTGTCGTAGACAATCGTTGTTTCATTAAAAAAACTTAAGTCCATAGAAGTAACAGAAATCTGTATTGCGATGACGTGTGAATCATCCGATATTATGTCACATTTGTATTCAAACTATACGTGACCCTTTGGTTTTTTGTTTTTTGAGTACACTGACTGAAATTCTGTTATAAGTGAAATAATGTCATCAGACCGTGACTTGGACGTTATAGAGCTTCCCTCCGGACATACACTAAAAGAGACAATATTGAAAAATCCTTCTTCAAAGAGGAGTGGTGGTGATGTATTTTCAAATTTTATTTAAAAATTTTAAAGACAGACCTTTTTTTAAGTTCAGACATTAGAAGGCTAATTTAGGATGTAGAGTGACGTGGGAATACACTTCGTGTAAGTCGTTATTCGGAATAAGTTTGTCAAGATTGAGTCAAGGTCGAAAGGGTCTTTGGTCTTAGAAATGATGTCATTGTATAATAGATGGAGCGAGTTCATGGATAGATACCTTTATAGATCTTAATAAAAATTTAAATATTGTAAACTTCCTTTTTTAACAAATTAACTATTGATGATCAGTGTATGAAACTTACCCTCGTCCACTCAAAGAGATATTTGACGTACTTGTGATCTTAAGGATCGTCTTTCACTCTAGTTTGGTCATTTAGGATTTCCTTTAGTTAGGACTCATAAGTGACCTTCCTGACCACGACTTCGACTTTGAGGTTAAGAAACCGGTTCACTACGTTTCTCGATTAAGTAACCTTTTCTAGGACTACGACCCTTTCTAACTCCCGTTCTCCTCTTCCCCTACCACTGTCTCCTACTCTACCAACCTATCGTAGTGGTTGAGTTACCTGCACTCAAACTCGTTTGAGTTCTTCTATCACTTCCTGTTCTTTCGGACCATACGACGTCAAGTACCCCAACGTACTTGACAACGATTCAAGTATAGTACGACAGTATTGTACTGAATCGTTGACTTGTTGTTGTTGTTTCACTGGTGTTCGACACATTGAATAAGGTTTAGGGAATCGATCTAGGGGGTTTACGTATCTCAATGAGGTTAGATGTGTGGTACTCCCTTTCATACAGTCTCCTTTTACATCCCACCTCTTTCATCAAAATCGACTAACGACAATTTTATGACATAAAAAAAAAAGTTTAAAATGTTTTGACTGGTAATCTTCGGTGACGATCCCGGGGAGAAACGTCCCAGACTCTACCCCGATCACGTGTACTCCCCGGGACCTCGAGGTCGAAGTATCTTTTAGGTGGAGACGTCTCTGGGAAGGGGTTTCGGTCCCTTGGTTGAATTAGTCTTCGGAAGTGAAAACAACTATTCTCCCTTTTATAAAGATCCTAAGAGTTCGTTATATTTTCTTATTCAATTGAAGAATATTCTGGTGGAAATACGAGGGGAAAAACTTGAAAATTGAAGAATAAATAAAAATAACTTCATATCAACTAATGTTACCCGAAGGGACCACCGAGTCTACCATTTCTTAGGTGGACGTTACACCCTCTAGACCCAAGCTAGAGACCCAACCCTTCTAGGGGACCTCCTCCCGTCCCGTTGGATGAGGTAATGAGAACGGACCTCTTAGGTGTACCTGTCTCCTCGGACCGTCCGATGTTAGGTACCTCAACGTTTCTCAGCCTGTGTTGACTCGTTGATTTGTGGTGTGCTAACTAATGTTACAATAATTAAGGATAAAATGTCGTTTCACTAAGCTAGAATGTAAATAGGTGTAAGAAAAAATTATAAGAAACGGTAATGCTAAATAGTATTTTGAAATAAAATTAACTGTCTATTGACGAAATGTAACAACGTAATCAAAGACGGTATGTTGTTACACTTAGTCGATATTTATATGTATATAGGGGAGGAAGAACTCGCAGGGAGGGTGTATACGGGGAAAATTAAATGAATAAAAGAACCTAATTAGAACAACGAAACTTTTTGGGCTCTTCGTAGGTCCGTTTCTGTTCGTTTGCTAAATATCGGTCCTTCTTTTGTATAGTTACATAACCAACAAGTCGAATACTGCAAAACTTTAGACTCTTGTAAGATCTTGTAAAGCGAGATTGGGATTGAAATCAAACGGGTACAACATAATGGTAAAGTCTAAGTAGAATTGGAACGTTTACGATTGCGACTTTTCTAAGACATCGTGAATCGGTGTCCATCAAGGAAAGACTGAACAAAAGTAAAGTCGTACTTGGAGGCTCCTCAGTGACTCAATTAAGTTAAAAGTCCGGGTAATTAGACCTTGAAGTTTAGTTTTCTGTCTACTACGTCGAGGGGTTATCCGACTGTCCCGTCTTCGTTTACACCGTCGTTGTAGAATTTTGAGGAGAACGACGGATGTTTTAATCACACGTGCGGTAAGGGGTCGGGGCTGGATGAACTCCTACCGAGGAATTTAAAACACAAACCCCCCTCCGAAGACGTACAGAGAAGTAACAAACGGTAATTAGGATTCCTCGGATCAGAAATTCGTAACACTTTATCTGTTGCGTACCAAAACCTTAGGGGTACAGAAGGTGAGGTCAGAGAGGTCAAACTGGTAGTTAAAGGAATCCTTAGGTATCGAGAGAAATAATAGGAAGAGGGAAGATCATTGGGCAAAAAGTCCTTCTATAGACTAGTTTGTCTTTGGTTCTTGTTTTACGGGTGTGAGTCTATAGAGTCCGTGTTTAGTCATGTAAAATCACAAAGTTGTCGTCATAAATGCCTGTGACCGACGTGTAATTTTAATGGGTCCCTGAAGATTTTTGTTAAGGTTATCGACCCGGGATTAGGTCTGATTATTTCGTCCATGAGATCCCCAGTCTAGGTTCGTACACCTGAAAAGATCATACAGGGGTCCACTTAGATAAAACAGTAAAAGTAAAAGTACCCCTTTCCTTTGTCTTCCCTTTTAGACCTCTTGGTAAACGTCTTAAAGTCCGTTGTCTTTCGTTCCGCCCATAAACTCCCTTGTCTACCGTCTCCCGAAAAAGTCGTCGGACTTTTAGGGACTTCAGGATCTAAATGAAGAGAGTAAGTATCTGTCTCCGACGAGATTTTAACGCCGTGGATATCGTTGGTATAATCGTAGTTTGTCTGGTTAACTTCCCGGTAATAGAAGATTGTTAGGTCAGGGTTCTGTAGACACATTACAGCGAAAGTATAAAGTTAATACCTAAAGTGGGTGACATGTAACGCGTACAGTGTTTCTCACTGTCGTCTACAGTTATGTCCTGTCTTTAACAATAAAGAGACAATTACAACAAATAATTGTTCGTAATATATTCGGGGGTGGATTTCTGGACGGGACCCTCGGTAGTCCTCTGATCCTTTGTTACCGGCTTGATTAGAAAGGAATCGACATGTTGTAAGATACTGAAACTCCGTTTAGAGAGGATTCTTATGCCTTGTGAAATCTTTCTGGAGAATCCTCTATTTTAAAACCTCAGTTGTTTCTCGTTTAATAAAGGGGTTTGACAGAGAAAAGAAGAGACGGACTTTAAGGACAAAGCAGATCTACGTAGTTTCGTTCAAAGTCTTTCCGTTACGATGTGACATCGTGGATGACGAAGGAACCGTATGTGACCAGTGGTCTAGTGGATCTTTTTATATAGGTTCAAATCTCGGGACTCGTCCTTTCGAGATATCATCCTCTTCCCTAGTCTTGTCATGTTCGGAGTCACTCCGTCACACTTGTGACGTCCGGACCTTTCCTGTACCCGCGGGTTTTCTTTTCTCGTAAGCCTCTCCCGTCCTCTTTTCCGACCTTCTTAGTCCTATAGTGTGGGAGATGGATGAAGGGTTCACAGTGGACCTACCCAACCCCGAGAAACAGAAGTCCTGTTAGACAACGACCAAACTTGCAAAAACCTAGATACCGGAAGCACAATAAACTGGTAAGAGGTGGTCAAAAGTGGACTGAAGAACGTTGGGTCGAGGGGGACGACGGACGAGGACCAAAGACGTATTAAGAAGGAGAGTGGTCAACGGGGGTAGTGACGAACTGGGGTTTGTGTCCCATCCTACTACAGAGAAATTTTATTTCAACTTTTCACATGTTATCCAGTAACCCTTCGTTTCTTCATTCCATGTACCACCGTCACACACACACACACACACACACACACACACACACACGCGCGCGAGTCAACACAAACTGAGGAACAATGGGATACCCACCATCGGACGGTCCAAGGAGATAAGTACCTTAAGAGGTTCGTTCTTATGACCTCACCCGGTGGTACGGGAGGAGGTTCCCTAGAGGGGTGGGTCTCTAGTTTGGGTGCAGAGGACGTGACCGATCACCTAAGAAATGGTGACGCGGTGGACCCTTCGGGGGTCACCATTATCATTATCGTCAACATAATGATTCTGTGACGTACAAATGACACTTGTCCACGAAGTCGTCACTAGTCCGTTACGAGGGTAAAGGTCCTTACGTGAGAAGGGAAGGGGGAAGGAGAGTTACCCTATAAGAATATGACAAGAGACAGACCTTTCTGTCTCGAGCTTCGTGTACACTTTTCCAGTGTATTTGAGGTCCGACTTACCTCGTCAGACTCTTACACAGGACGATGTATCGTACACTCTGGACTCAGACTTACTTACACAAAATGATAAACATACATCTTTAAGATTCCCATTACGTTGGACATCTTAATACCCTATTTGTGTATAAGTTCCTTAAAAATACTGTAACGACAATGTGTGATGGAAAGCACTTGTAAGAATCTGATAACCACGGAACTCTTATTTAGGTCACTTTGTCTCCTCCTACTGTATCTTTCTCCGTCTTCTACGAGTCCCTATAAGTATGTGAACAGGGGATCTAGGTTGGTCAGGTAAGACTTCCTCTAGTCGGGACCCTAAAGAAGCCTTCCTTACTACGATTTCGACTTCGAGGTCATGAAACCGGTGGAGTACGCTTCTCAACTGAGTAACCTTTTCTGAGACGACGACCCTCCCTAATCCCCGTCCTCTTCTTCCCCTGTTATCTCCTACTCTACCGACCTACCGTAGTACCTGAACTACCTGCACTCAGACTCACTTTAGGCCCTCGACCACTACCTGTCCCTCCGGACCGCACGATGCTAAGTACCCTAGCGTTTCTTAGTCTGTGCTGACTCGTTGACTTGATTGATTGATTGAGGAAACGTAGGTCACGTGTCTGAAACTCGGGTACTTCCTGTTACCCGGACTGTGTGAGTCCAAGTTTTAGTTCGAGGTAAAAAGTATCCGAGACCGTAGAAGTCGTATAATATTACATTCTCAAATTCCGGTTTTTACTTCCGAGTTATAGGATACGAGGAAAAAAAATTAAATTTAAATAAATAAAATTAACCTCCGATTAATGAAATGTTATAACATAACCAAAAGGGTATATAGTCGTACTTAGACGGTGCCCACACGTGCACAAGTGTAACTTTGTACACATCATAGTATATTCTTTGCTTAGTGGTCAGGTCCAAGTTACGTCCTATGTCCTACGGACCCCGACACGAGGAAAGAATACATATTTTGGTCCTCTCGAAGACTACCGGATTGTCGTCCAGGAGTAGGGTCAGACAAAGACAGTGATACCAGCGGTTGGGTCTGTTTCGAGAGGTAGTCTCCCTGGTCCGTGTCTTATGAGTAGGGACTCAAAACTCAAAGTCAAGGGACTTTCCGGAGTGTCTATAAGGTCAGTTCAGGGTAGGAGAGGACCCTTGGTCCCCAGTGAGGTGGGAGAACTAAGATACTTATATTTCGGACGGAGTGTCAGGGACCAACAGGTAAGACAAGAACTCTTGTTTGGACGTACCGGGACTGTTCGTCGGCACAGGAGGCGGGGAGCGACCCTCACGTACACCGATACGTTGGCGACAGCCATGGTAGGCAGGTGACAGGTCACAGAACACAAGTCGGTCGGAGAAGGGGTATTGGGATCCCGTCCTTAGGGAGGTAGTGGTTGTCCCACTCGTCCTCCACTAGCTGTGTATACGTAATGGAGAGAAACGGAAATTAGATACTTTATACTTAATTTTAGTGTAGTTCATAGAACGTGTCAGAGACCTTGTTTACAAGGGAAGAAGAGGGACTTCTACCCTCGGAGACTAGAGTTTTTAGTGAAAGAACCAACACTGAAAGAAACTTCAGAATCTCGTTCTTATCGTCAACAATGAGATTGTTATACATGTAATAGAAACGTATACATAAGTAGGACTGACGGTGAGGGTTTTGACATTTCCTTTATCATATAAAATGTGAGGACAGGATACGGAGGTTTGTGAAAGACATACAAACACTGGTATAATCTACACTTCACTTTAAAGATGTAGTGCAGTAACTACCAGTGAATCACGATAAACCGACCGTTTAGCTGACTAGACCTCCTCGGTTCTATTGGAACGAAAGTACAGATCATGAAGTCACCTCTACCGACCTTCCGACGCGAGTAAACTCTGAGAGTTGACGTCGCGACTCAGTGTTCTGACATAATATATGTACCTTCGTGATCCAAGGTTCTCGTTTACGAAGTGTTCACTTTACCGTTCTGGAAATACTGGATAGGAACCTTCAGTGTCCCACAGTAGAGTTGTATATGATGATCAGTTCGTCAGTGTTCGGGTAGCAAAGTTTCTCTCCCCTGTATCTGAGTTGAATAACCACCCTTCATACAGTATCTTAAACCCCGGTCAAAATTTCGGTGATATCTATAATCACTTTCAGCGAGTCAACACAGGTTGAGAAACGTTGGGACACCTGATATGTCAGGTACTTTAAGATATCTTATGACCTCACCCATCAACAAGGGAAGAGGTCCCCTAGAAGGGTTGGGTCTCTTGCTTGGGTCCAGAGGGTGTAACGGACATCTAAGAAATGGTTGACTCGGTGGTCCCTTGGTTATCTATAATAGGGTCGAGATTTTTCTTCATTTAAACCTGATTGTCTCCCTAACTTTTGAACGATATACAGTACGTCGTCCCCGTGGTATGTCTGTCGACCTGTCCCATAAGTAATTAGTGTGAGGTTCTATCCTCGGGTAGTCCCTGAACGTAATGGATAAATTAATTCTATCATATACAACTTTTGAAATGTACAAGAAGTTTCTTGAGGGTCATATATCTCTCGACGAAGGATATCGGGTACATAAGGACTCTGTTAATGAGGGTGTTCAGTCTCGTATATCAAATGGTATCTCCCTTCCAAATAGTGAAACGGTCTCGATCGTATACCAATATTGTGGAGACATCCTCGCTAACTTTACTAAACCCTTCTACACAGATTCAGCACAGTGCAGTGGCTTCTAATACCCCGTAGGATTTTCTTCAGACTAAATTTCTGTTATACCGGTTACACCAACGACAACTTTGAACGAAACTTAAACGTAATAAGGACGGAACTTTTCGTTTCAATGATCTTAGACTGAAAAAGTCTTTGACAGATTAATAGTACAACTTGCACTTGTACTTGTACTTTCAGCGAGTCGACACAGGTTGAGAAACGCTGGCGTACCTGACATGTCAGGTACCTTAAGAGGTCCGGTCTTATGACCTCACCCATCGGAAAGGGAAGAGGTCCCCTAGAAGGGTTGGGTCCCTAACTTGGGTCCAGAGGGTATAACGTCTTCCGTTACTGTTGGGTGAGGTCATGAGAACGGACCTTTTAGGGTACCTGTCTCCTCGTACCATCCGATGTCAGGTACCCCGTCGTTTCTCAACCTGTGCTGACTCGTTGAAGTGATATTGAGGGTATAACGTCCACCTAAGAACTGGTCGACTCGGTGTTCCTTTCGGGCAGCACAACTTATAATCAAGTGAATGGTGTACAGGGATTCCCATTTCACACACACACATACGTATACGTGTACAAAAAACACCCTCCACTCCGATAATCTCTGTCGTAATCGTGTAATGAAGTTTGTGTAATGAAACACGTTTTTACTATGACAGACACCCTCTACGACTGTTCTCTTGACTGAATCTCCCTTTCATTGTCGTGCCTCTTCCTTTACCGTTGGGTGAGGTCATGAGAACGGATCTCTTAAGGTACCTGTCTCGTCGGACCACCCGACGACATGTACCCTAGCGGGTCTCGGTCTGTACTGACTTCGCTGAATCGTACGTGTGTACGTAACCTCTTCCTTTACCGTGGGGTGAGGTCATGAGAACGGACCTCTTAGGATCCCGGTCCCCTCGGACCACCCGACGGTAGATACCCCAGTGTGTCTTAGCCTGTGCAGACTTCACTGAATCGTCGTCGTCGTTGTTGTTGTGTCATCACCGTTTTTTACGTTTTCTACCACCGTGTCCCTGAATCCGAGGACTACTCTTTAAGTGACTTCTTAGTTACCCGCATCGTTACTCCGTCCCACTGTAGTACTTCTCTGTTGTCTTGTAGGACGTCCGTCTCCGGCCTTAGGGTCTAGTCTGTGAAGTGTCGGTGGACTTTATATTGGCTGCCGGTTTACATAGACTCGGACAAAGAAGTGTACGTTTTACCTCCTATTGTGGTTTTATTTCGTGACTACGTTTTTACTGTCACTGACATGAAAGATCCATGAATTGATTACGACAAACTGTTACTAATTATTAAGAGTCAAAGGAGACCAGTTGACATTTAAGGTACTAACCTTCTTTGTCGGTAGTTTAACAACGACATAACTCTCGTGGGTCGTGTCCCGTCCCGTGTATAATTCTTAGACCATCGATAAACTATATAGTACGTACTTACTTAGTTATCAACCCTGTCTCATTTGTTATCGTTTTTTTTTACCCCGATCCCTTCTCTACGACACCGTCGTAGAGGTCCAGTTATTCTTGTACTCGAAACCTTTCTCTCTTCTGAATCTTACAGTCCCACGGAGAGTATCGACTTCCGTCAACACTCCAAGAATTAGGGAGGGAACACCCAACACCACTACTTTACTTCTCTACATACGTTTCCCTGGACGCGCCACGTTAGAAGTCGTGACTGAGAACGGTAGTAGATCTAATCGTATGGGAAAGGGTAAGGGACCGAAAGGGGGAGTGACACTCAGGTTATATGAACACGTATATGGGTCAATCTTGTTCTTAGACCACTCGGACATTTGAGAGTACTTGTAAGACGTCTGGATGTTTAGACACGAAAAAAAGAAAAGGACGAAATTTACAAGACCGAGATCAAGTACGATTACGATAACTAACGAAGTTCCAGCGTCGATCATAAAAAATTGAATCACTCCTACAAATCGTACCGTCCTTTTGCTTATATTTCGAGGTGTGATGTTAATAGTTTCGTACGATAAAATTAAGTTTTATGTTACTAAGTATGTAATAAGGTTGAGGGGGGGTCGTCAACTGTACACGTGAATAGACTAAATTAAAATAAAAAAACAAGAGGCATTACCGAACAGAGACAATTAATATATGATTCGGGTAAAGAGGGGTTTGATCGACGTTGTAAAGTCACAAGAGTAGTGTTTTACAGTTTGAGTTTTAACTAAGACATTAAATTTATATACCAACGTATCAGAAAACTCGAGTCATTTCTTTACACAGACAACACAAGGAAAAATGTGGTTTTGAACCGAAAAAGGTGACAGAAAGAAAAATTTAATGTTTCTGTTATGTACGAGACCAGATGTGTAGCTAACGTCTTCAGTTTCCATAAGCCAGGGTCATAATATAAAGAATTTACGTGAGAGATCTAAAGTCTCAAAGTAAGTTTATGATTCAGACTAAGTCAGTTATGGGTCAGAGAAAAGGAAGGAAGTATTTCTCTTTTGTGACGTTATGACAGAATTTCCTTGTAATATCCCTTAGAAACCAGACTTAAAAGACTTTTATTCAGGTATTTATCCTATCAACGTTTTCTTCTTCGTGTTTACATGTTCTTTGTGTCCTTTGGTACAGTGAAAATGATACCGTGTCTTCCTTTCTGAGGAAAGGGTGATCGGAGGATCCAAGAAGTCAACTCCGAGACATTCACCGACCCGTTTTCTGTCTAATTATCCTCTTTTCGTATGTCCAAATAAATTATATTTAAAAGGAACTGTACCTCGGAAGTTTTCCTTTACTTCTGGGTTTCTCTAACAATTTGGACCCGTAAAGATATAGTCCAGACTACTTCTTTCAGTGCCCTTTTTATATATCCCGTTTCCCCATACTCGGTTTCATCATTTACCCTTTGAATCGGTCCGCCACACAAGTGTAAGGATAGTCACAGTCAGTAGAGACCCTATACCCATAAGTAAAAGGACGTCATATTCCTCTCGTGGAGAGTGTTCTTCCAAAATACCAGACGAGCCCCCTTTTCCCCCTTCCGTTCTCTCAAGAAGGTCCTGGACGTCAAAAGAGTATAAGAAAGTCCAATTTTATCAGTCGTACGGTATAACACCCCATCACACAAGGCTTGGGGTAGTGATAGTTTATTCCTGATTCTATTGGTCGTAAATGGATCACGATCTCCATTTCTCGGACGGACGATTACGTCGTCTGCATTCTCTGTGCCCAAGCTAGGGACCCAGTCCTTCTAGGAACTTCCTCCCATACCTTTGGATGAGGTCATAAGAACGGACCTCTTAGGGTGTCTGTCTCCTCGGACCCCCCTAATCCAGTGTTTGTCAGCCTGTGTCGACTTCGGTGAATCGTATATATGTGTGTACGTACTAAGTGTGTCTACTGACTTTTTTATCTATATGTCTGACTATTTCTGTTTATCTATACATATTTCATCATAGTATACGTCCCTTTTCTTGTGTTTTAAGAATCTCTCATTTAAAGACTTAATTTATGTATCTATACGTATTTTTAAATACTTTCTATTACATGGATTTTAAAATTCATGACTTTTAAAACAATGACCACATTGGGTCTATATACGGGTAAAGAAAAAGAAAGATGTCCAAGTGGTCATAAAGACTATGAATTTTGATCACGTATCCTAGTGTCGAGTAAAGAGATGGAAGTTCAACGTTTCACTTAAATGTATTTATAAACTCGACTTGAGACTCTGAAAGGGAATGTGTGTGGTAGTATGATGACAGACGTCCGAGTACACGTCCGTAAAGGGAAGAAGAGACTTCCCTACTTCTTGGAAGCTCACTCCATCGTGAAACGACGACGACGACTCAGCGAAGTCAGCACGGGCTGAGACACACTGGGGTATCTACCGTCGGGTGGCCCGAGGGGGTAGGGACCCTAAGAGGTCCGTTCCTGTGACCTCACCCACCGGTAAAGGAGGAGGTTACGTCCTTTCCCTTTTCACTTTCACTTCAGCGAGTCAGCACAGGCTGGGAGTCTCTGGGGTACCTGACGCCGGATGGTCCGAGGAGGCGGGCACCCTAAAAGGTCCGTTCTCATGACCTCATCCCACGGTAACGGAAGAGGTTCCATCGTGAAATCTGTCTTAATTAAAAATCTAAAGAGATCATTGGTAAAGTGGAGCTCTTCCTAAATCCGTATTTTAGACCCTCGTTTTCTCTTTTCTATCATGAAAAGGAGTGCACCAAGTCTCTCGGTAACGCCGAATATGATGTCTGACCCTCTCCTCCCTTTCGTCATGTAACTCGTTTTACCCAACTACTTTCTTTTGTACGTGACACGATTGTTTTGTCATGTAAACTTCCTACCTATCGTCACTCCCTGTCCCGCCGAATCGAATATTTACATTCTTGTCACAGTGAATGTATATATTTCACTCCATATAAGTAAAGTCCTGTATAGTACTTTAAAATTACAGAAGAATATTGTGTCAGTGAACTTAAACTGTCACAAAGTCAAGAATAGTGTTCTTCCGAATAGTTAAAGACCGACTTTATGATTCAATATTTTACAAGAGGAGCTAAAAGCTGTGTCAATAAAGTCAAGGTCGGACCGGTGGACATAAAATGTTGTAATGATAGTTGTCATAAGGAATTTGTAACAATTTTCAAAATATACTTCCACCGTTTTACGTTTAAGATTTTTCGTATATTTGGGCGTTTTATATTGATCCAGCAGTCCTATTTCTAAACAGCCCTTGTACATGTCCTTTGAGTAAAACGTTAGTTGGACCCAGAATAGTTCCAAGACAAACGATATGTTTGTAACTACTTCATCTTTAGATTCTCCACTAACCCCAATAAGTGATTCATTAGTGGGTGACAAGACACCAACTCATGTATCGTAATCCATCTGAATTGTCTTTTCCTTGGGGCTGTTGAGTTGTTCGTTCGGAGAGAATAGAAGTCTACTAAATTTTTTTTTTTTTTTTAGGACAAAAGGGAATAAATTACATGGTTAGCTGGGTTGTGTTTTATTTATCAACCCGGTAACCAAAGACAAACAGAAATCTTATACTTTTTAGACTAATGAGTCAGTATGGGTCTCTCTACCTTTCTTCTGTAATCACTAAATATGTTTCTTTGGACTTTCTTAAATTACGAGTCTCTCTCCTCACCTCCACTTACGGAGCGGGGAATATTGACGTCGCCTTCAGTCTTGCTTTCTGTTTTTCTTTCCCTGTTGACGGGCCGACCGGTCCACAAATCACTGTTTTATCAGGGTGTAATAGAACCATTTAGGTAGAGACAGATTGTAGACCAACGGTCTAGATATTTGATTTTTAGGACTAAAAAAAAAAAATTTAGTGAATATTCAAAAATAAAATCGTTGTCACTAGATGGTCTCTCTTAATTTTTAATTTGAGTAGGGGTTATAGTTCTTTTTGACAACAATTAGAGTAAGATGAATGAAAGTCTGCAAAGGATACGTGTTCGGGAAGAACTCTGTTTACGATGGAGTCACATGATGTCGCGGAGGTCTAAATACGATTTAAAATTAATTTTAAATTACATAAGTAACCTATCAATTCTCGTACCGGAAACTTTACTCTCTTTGAACCTGATTTTAAGTCGTCAAGCCTTGTTATGTGTAACTTTGTGAAGTACTGGAAAGAGTTAGTGTTTTCACGTCTTTTATTTTAAAAGAATCTCGAGTTCGAAATCACTTCTGCATTACTGCGTTTCATGTTATGAATTTCGTGACGTATGTTCCATCCAGTATCTCGTTCAGGATTTAATAATCATCAAAAATTTAAAATAGACAAAATTTTAATCGTCCATTTGTTGGACCGTCAATTAAACACGGTTCAATGAGAAACCTTTGAACCTAAGACCAGGGAGGTCTGTTCTTGTGACAGTGGGTTACGTACACAGTTGGTTCCTGACGACTATGTGTAGGGAAGACGTCAAGATCCAGGTAATCAATTGTTTTCTTCTTTCTCAGAGTTTGGTCAACGGAGATAACTTTACTTTCACTTTCACAATCGGTGTGTCAGTATAGGTTGAGAAAAGTACTGGGACACCTGGTATCGGGAGGTCCGAGGAGACAGGAACCTCAAGAGGTCCGTTCTTATGACCGCACCCAACGGTACGAGAGGAGGTCCCCTAGAAGGGTTAGGTCCCTAACTTGGACCCAGAGGACGTAACGTCCGTCAAAGAAATGGTAGACTCGGTGGGTCTTTCAGTGGGTAGTAAATTTTATATCTATAGTTTATCTATGTAGAAGTAAATGACTACGGAATGAATGAATAATACTCGCTGTCTCTATAGTACGTGCACTACCCATCTCTTGGAGCCAAACTTAGGGGTGAGATACAAGAGGATAGGAGGTCCAGTTAGTGAATTGTAACAAACTAGAGTCAAATGAGTAGAAATTGGATCTGTCGTATAATTTTTCGTCTTTGTAATGAAACGGTTGTGTCCAGGCAGATCAGTTCCGATACTAAAAAGGTCATCAGTACATACCTACACTCTTAACCTGACACTCCTTTCGACTCGTGGTCTCTTAACTACAAAAACTTGACACCACAACCTCTTCTGAGAACTCTCAGGGAACCTGACGTTCTTCTAGGTTGGTCAGGTAAGATTTCCTTTAGTCAGGACCCACAAGTAACCTTCCTGACTACAACTTCGATTTTGAGGTCATGAAACCGGTAGAGTACGCTTCTCGACTGAGTGACCTTTTCTGGGACTACGACCCTTTCTAACTCCCGTCCTCCTCTTCCCCTGCTGTCTCGCACTCTACCAACCTACCGTAGTAGCTGAGCTACCTGTACTCAAACCCACGTGAGGTCCTCAACCACTACCTGTCCCTCCGGACCGCACGACGTCAAGTACCCCAGTGTTTGTCAGCCTACGTTGACTCGCTCAATTGACTTGATTTTCTATCATTCATTTTGAATCTCGTTACAGATCGTGATCCATTAAATATTTATTCTAGTCGTAGTATGTCTCGAAACACCCTAAGTATAGGACTCTTGATGACTAAATTTCTAACAGAATCATGAGGGCCCTCTGACTCTACCGAAAAGTATAAAGGTGCGACTGTAACTGTCAGGCAGAAAGAGTCAACGACATACGTCTACCGACGTCGTCAAGGTCTATAGGGGTTGTCTACATTGAGGCACTTCCTCTCCCCGTAAAGAATGGTACTTGTAGGAAAATAACCGTTTCCTTTTCCACTAGTCTACCATCTCTTATACGGACGTTACGACCTCTGTACCCAAACTAGGGACCCAGTCCTTCTGAGGGACGTCTTCCCTTACCGATGGATGAGGTCATAAAAACGGACTTAAGATACCTGTCTCCCCGGACCGCCAGACGTCAGGTGTCCAATTGTTTCTGAGTCTGTACTGACTCGTTGATTGTGAAAGTGAAGTCGTCTGGTGAGAGTCTAGGGTGACTGACCTCAAATACCAGGGACTCCTCTCCTTACTCTGGTGGTTCTTACTGCATCTACTCCCTACCGAACAGGGATCCGTATCCCCTCTCAGTTTGTGAACTTGTTTAAAACACCCCCCCCCCTACAGACGGACTTTTTATTTCACCCCCACCCCCTTCCTCCGTTCCTCTTACCAACGATATCGTTTGGTGTTTTGGACGGTGGTTTAATTTGAAAGAGTCATTATATATGGTATACAGTTCGTGTGTAATGCATGGTCTGTCACCTAAACGTACCTCATATTAAGAGTATTGGTAGATGAGGTCATACCGAGAACAGGGACAGTGACGTTACGTTCACACGAACAAAACTCAGTGACACTTGTTTGGAATTCCGGTACAGAGATAGGAGTAAATGATTATGGAGAGTCGTCGTTGTCTGTGTTTATTGGGGAAGGATCTGTGTCTTGTAAAAGAACAAAAATAGGTAATCGTTCGATGAGGAAAGGTTTGAGAAGTTGACTAAAAAACTTATACGTAAAGTTGTGACCTCACGGGGTCCAGGGGACTAGAGACGAGTAAGAAAAAAGGACTCGGTAGAGAAGTCCCGGATACCGAAATTTATAGTCGTTTTGATAAGTAAGGGTTTAAATATGTAGAGGTCGGGTTTCGAGACGGGTCTCGAGGTCGAACGTATAAGATGAAGAATAAGAATCTATGGATATACTATAGAGATGAACTTAGGATTTTTTGTTGAATTTGAACTGTATACTTTTTACCTTGAGAGTCAAAGGAACGGGTTTCGTCAAAGAAGAGTTTAAACTGAGGGTAAACTAACAAGATGGGTAGTTTCCCCCCGAAGGGAACACCGAGTCTACCATTTCTTAGACGGACGTTACGTCCTCTGGACCCAAGTTAGGGACCCAACCCTTCTAGGGAACCTCGTCCTTTACCGTTGGGTGAGGTCATAAGAACGGACCTCCTAAGGTACCTGTCCCCTCGTACCCTAACGTTTCTCAGTCTGTGCTGACTCGTTTTCCGACGACGGGTTAAGTACTTAGTACTCAGTGGGAAGTTTGTTTTTACATCCTAAATAGGGTCTGAAGAGAGAAATAATTTGGGGAGTTTAAATTAGGTAATCGTTCAAAATAGTAGTCAAATCAAGTTTTATGTAGGACTTAGGTATAAAAATAGTGGTAAAGGTAACAATGAAGTGATCAGGGTCGTTGTAGTAGACCATGGGTCTTATCTCCTTATCGAAAGATTGAGCAGAAGGACTTTCTATCTATCGTAGATAGGGTGTCAGGTAAAAGATGTGTCGTCAGTTGAAAAACTTTATGTTTAGTTTGGTCCAGTAATGTAAAGAATTTTCAAAGGTTACTAAAGGTAACAGGAACCTCTTATAAGGTTAGGAATGACACCAACTTTACTTGATGTCAAGTCAAGTCAGCGAGTCAGCACAGGCTGAGAGACTCTGGGGTACTTAGCGTCGTGCGGTCCGGAGGGACAGGTAGTGGTAGAGGGTCTCAAGTGAGTCTGAGTGCAGGTTTCTCAGGCACTGCGGTAGGTCGGTAGAGTAGGAGCCAGTAGGGGAAGAGGAGGACGGGGGTTAGGGAGGGTCGTCGTCTCAGAAAAGGTTACTCAGTTGAGAAACGTACTCCACCGGTTTCATGACCTCAAAGTCGAAATCATAGTAAGGAAGGTTCCTTTAGGGTCCCAACTAGAGGAAGTCTTACCTGACCAACCTAGGGGAACGTCAGGTTCCCTGAGAGTTCTCCGAAGAGGTTGTGGTGTCAAGTTTTCGTAGTTAAGAAGCCGTAAGTCGGAAGAAGTGTCAGGTTGAGAGTGTAGGTATGTACTGGTGTCCTTTTTGGTATCGGAACTGATCTGTCCGGAATCAGCCGTTACAGAGACGAAAACTTATATGATAGATCCAACCACTATTGAAAAGAAGGTTCCTCATTCACTGAAGATTAAAGTACCGACGTCAGTGGTAGACGTCACTAAAACCTCGGGTTTTTTTATTTCAGACTATGACAAAGATGACAAAGGGGTAGATAAAGGGTACTTCACTACCCTGGCCTACGGTACTAGAAGCAAAAGACTCACAACTCGAAATTCGGTTGAAAAAGAGAGAGGAGAAAGTGAACGTAGTTCTCCTAAAATTCGAGGAGAAGTGAAAGACGGTATTCCCACCACAGTAGACGTATAGACTCCAATAACTATAAAGAGAGTCCACCGACAACGTCCGTGTCCCCCCGGATCTTCTCGATAGGGTGTAACTTCCAGTCTTTGTCGCCACCATTCCTCTATGGGGAGCAGGTTCCATTCCTCGTCGCCGACACGAAACGACCTCGTCGACACTTCTTTATGGGGTGCGGGTTCAATTCTCTTTGGGTTCATTCTACCATCCACAACGTTCTCCCGTAGTCTCCCGTCTGTGTGACTTTGGTATGAGTGTCTTTTGATCAGTTAGATTAGTGTGATCCTGGTGTCGGAACAGATTGAGTTACTTTGGTTCGGTACGGACACCCCGTTGGGTTCTGGACTGAAGACAGACAAGAATGATGTGAGACCTGAAGGAACCATCAGGTAATGTAAAGGTCCCGTCCCTCATACCCAAACTAGGGAGTAGTTCCTTGATTCTAGGGTGTCCGATGTGTCATGTCGACTTTTGTTTTTTCAAGGCACAAGATTGGATGAAATTCCGGAAACGTAAAGATACGGGACAGGTATCTTCCACGAAGGGGCCTGGAGAGTGTTCTCATCACGACAAAACAGTAAGTCCAGTGGAAGTTATACTACAGGAGTCTCCTCGAAAGGGGTCAGTGGAACAAACTGCGACCCGACAGGGATAGTCGGTTCCGTAAGAATGGTGTGACAGGACTACATATAGGATATATTGTGAATCCCGATGGTCTTGACAAATTCAGATACGACGAACAGAAGGGGTCGATCTTCCGTTCGAAGTATTCCTATCCCGAAAACCTAGAGAATAAGTTGTTACATAAAGTTGTAAATCTTATTACGGATCGTGTTTTGACGACGACTTATTTAAAGACCTCACTTAGTTGTTATGTGATCTTTCAATTATACGAATAGGGGTTACGTGACTACAACTTTGACTCTTAGTTTCTCAAAACTTTTTAAAACAGTCTCCAGGAGATCGAACAACGTCCTCTTAGGTGTAAAATTGTGACTTACAATGATTGAATAGGTCACAAGGAAGGTGATGAGGCTCTTAAATTTATCAAACAAATCTTGGTTGTAATTGTAAGAAAAGACTGATGTAATAGCAAAAAAATTACACTGGTTTCCACCTCATGACGATTTAACCATCATCGTTGTTAATAACTTTGTGTATTCTAAATCCTGGACTTTGAGACTCCAATTATTTGGACAACTCTGTTCTTAAGGTCCTGAAGTTAGTTTACAATAGTGACTCGTTTGTCTTTAGTTTACCTTACCATCATATACAATTCGTAGTACACTTTGAGATGTTTTTGTGATAGTTTCATGATACTTTAAATTTTGTAAAAATTTGTCTTCAGGGTCGAACTCGGGTTTAATAACCTTACAAAATGAAAAGATATTTAGTATAAAACTAAATTACTTTGTATAAGAAATAGAATGATGTAGATATTCCAAAGGAAACTAAGGAAGGTTTTGACCCCTCCACCCCCGACCAATGTTTTCAGATCAGGTAGTTTTGTGTGTAAATGACTCGTGTAAACGATGTCGACTCCCGATGCTGTCGTGACTCTAGTTTTTCGGCCAACATTAAATGCTAGGAAATTTCAGAGTTTTTCTTTATAGTCAACTTGAGTGACGTTTAAACTGTCAGGTCTTCGAATAAGTCACAAAGGAGGTTCTAGTCTTTCTTGGAACCCCTTTTGATTTTAAGTGACCGTCGTGACTGTATAGTCTTCCTTAGATTATTACAGTCCTGGGGGACGGACAGTTGTCAGGAGACCCAAAGGAATTCAGTAAGGTTTTTTTATAATGGTAGGTAGTGGGCCGACCTGAAATGTCTCGGTGTACCAGGTTGACCGAGACGAGGGTCACTAACTAAGTTTACACCCAAAGTATCCATCGTTTTACGAATCGCACCACACTTCGAGACCAAGGGTTACTTTCCTTCCAGCCGTAACGCAAGCCGTGGTACGAAGTGAGTAACGGGGAACCCATAGAGGTTCGTAAACTACACCGTAACGACTCGAAAGATTTGTAAGTCAAAATATTTATAGTATGTAGAGGAAAGTGCACAGTGGTCCAAATCATGGGTTTACTCTGCACGAAGGAGGACCCTACTCTTCGACAGTACGAGACTTGCCGACAAACGACCCAACATCGACGTCATGGGTCTTTGACGGTGCACCCCCTGTTCGCCGAGACAGTAGACTCTGGACGCTGTCGAAGACTTTCGTTTCGGGAGAGTAGTCTGATTACGGGAATTTATAATTTGTTGTTTAGATCTTCACCTTGACGTCTCAGGACACACATACATATATCTATATATGTGTGTATATACATATTTGTGTTTCATATAAGTATACATCTGCGAAAGTGGATTGTTCTGAACTCGTTAAGGGTTAAGGTGGACGGGGTATCGGAAGTCTATGTAGAGGTGAACCGAATAGGAAAAAGGTTGGATATTGACCTTAAAGAACGTCCCTCGAGTTTTGTTTCCTTTCCAGAGTAGAGACCTTTGGGTGTCGATGTAAATGTATACTTGTCTTGATTCTATAGAGTTTTCGTGTCAAGGAAATCCTGTAATCTAGTCTTTTCCATAAACACTTTTCATACGTAAAGGGTCCACGGAGTCACCATTTCTTAGGCGGACGGTCACGTCCTCTACGTTCTGTACGTTCTCTGCACCAAAACTAGGGACTCAGCCCATTCTAGGGGACTTCTTCCCTTACCGTTGAGTGAGGTCATATGAATGCACCCTTTAGGGCACCTATCTCCCCAGACTACCCGATGTCAGGTACCCCAACGTTTTCAGACTGTACTAAATCGTTGATGTGTTGTCTGTTGATGTATGAAATTGTAGACTCTGTGTGTTGACAAAAAAGTACAAGTGAACCTTTGTAAAAAAAAAAAGAAATAACGACAACGATACTTCTCCCGTCACAGGTCGCACATGTCTATTTAATGTGGAGGGTAAGAGATGAGAGACCCAGGGACGGAGGGAGAAATAAGTAGAAATGTGTCCTTTGAAATGAGAACGGTTTTCCCGTCGACTCTGTCTTTAAGATTAAATAACACGGTAGGGGGACTTTCGATTTTTCCTTGGTTGAATAGACTCCTTGTAACATTCTATTTTTCCCTGGTGATATTTAAATGGATACGTCTATTTTGAAACTTGATACAAAAAAGTGAGACTTGATAAAGAAAAGTAAGTAGAAGTCTTTTTTACCGGTTTCCAATATCAAACACTATTGTCCAGAACCCACAGTCTCTCTGTGTGACTTTGATACTAGTGTTGGTATATATAAATGGATGTGTGTGTGGATGTGTGTTTCCCCAGTAAGTAAGTTTAGAATTCTTCTTTTGTCTATTCGTCACTCCTAAATGACATATTGTGTTCCCTGTTATAACTTATCGAATATTATTGGATATTACTTTCATTAGATTTTTTATGTATATATTTCGACTTAGTGAAACGACCTGTAAACTTTGATTGTGTTATAACATTGTTGTTATGAAGGTAAATTATTTCTTCTTTTGGTCTTCCGTTCTATCTAGTCCAGAACTGACCATGGTACCAGTTTACAGCTACAACAACCTAATAATCCTGTCTTAATAGTTTTGTTTCTCTCGCTCCAGTTCGTTCGGTGACCGTCAAAGAAGATTCGTTAGAGGTTGGTCAGTGTCCGTACGACACTTGTCGTAGACACACCGACATTGTTCACAAGTGTCGACCAGACCGTTTGTTTCGGATCTCGGATCTCGTCCTTTGTGTAAAAGAGAGCCAGGTTTTTTCCTATGAACTCCGTTCTTCGGTCAAGTTCTTGGGCATCGAGAAAGGTAAGGTTCCAGTCAGACAGGACAGACTCGGTTTCTGGTCCAGGGGATAAACAGATACTTTAAAGGAATTTCTATGTATTCATTCATTTAAATTATTTATTTGTCTTTTATTTTCTACTCTGTTTTGTCAGTGACGAAGTCGTCTCAGTTTGAATCCACAACGTCGTTCTCCCTGGGGTAACTCCCGGACTCACCTAAGATCGGATTGAGAGTCTTTACTTAGTAGGTTCCTCTGTGTGTACGACTATTATTTGGTTCTCTGAAATAACCCTTCCCTGCGGACCCACCTTTCACTGTCCCATTTCCTTGGGTCCTTTTGACGAGAGGTGCACAAAGTGTCAGAGTCCAAAATACCACTACCCCGATCAAGTTTTATATTGGAGTTACACCGGTAAAAAATGGTGGAGGTAGTGACGGTGGAAATAGGTTCAGTTATAATGGAGGGTAGACCTGGTGTTTTAGTAGAGAACTGACTATGGAGATAAGATATGAGTGGAGAGGTGTTAGGTAAGACATGTGTAGTCTTGACAAACACCAAAAAAATCGACGTAAACTAGGACTGTAAAAGACTAATTTTCTTCATTTTCACAACCATATTCCCACTCGTCAACAGTATAAAACTTATGTAAAATTTCCGTGTCTACCGTCCTGACGATTTCCTAACCTTCATGAGGGGTAATAGGAATCTTATTGTAGATTTGAGAACCAGTCCCGGGGTTTCGGGACTTACTTTATTAAAGATAGGTGGAGAAGTTAGAATAGGATATGACGAGAGAGGGAGGTATTGAGTCAAGTTAGGTGTTACTAAGATCAATGGAAGTATTTTTACGTTAGGAGACTCGAAGACATGAACGAGGAGGAAGGTGGACCCTACGAGATAGAGGTAGAAACGTATAGTGAGGTCACAGTCGAGTCTACGGTGAAACGTGTACAGAAAGGAAATGGTGGGGTTCGACTTCACCCAGGGGTCAGTGACAGTAGAGTGGGACAATCATACAAATATCTTGAATAACGATGACGTATGAAACAAGTAAAACAGAGGAACAATTATTACCCTCTTCTTAAATTGAACAAAGGTAAACATAGTAGGAACCTAGATCTGCTGACGGGTTGTGTGTCATCTACGAGTTCTTTGTAAACAACACGATAATTCAATCTTTCAAATTCTCTTATAAAATTACAGTAGAAACTACTCCTGGGTTCAATCAACAAGAAAAACAGTAGACGACTCCCACAGGTGACCTCTCTTATTCAGTAAATCACTAACTTAAAGTGTAAATTATTGACGTCCGTTTTTACTAGGGGTAGGTATCGACTCTGAAACGATTTGGATTAGAGTTGACAGAATTTAACTGTGTAAGGGGAAAGTCACTGTTTCTCTTGGTTTTTGTGGTTTTTATCCTTTACGTCAGGAACTGTATTTTTTATTATCACTAAGATACTCTCCGTTTTGAATATAGACATGAACTCTGTCTGATTAATCCGGTTACCCTTTCCGTTGGTGAACAAAATGTGAACAAATATGTGAAGGTATGTGTGGAGTTACGTTCCAGATTATGGGAGATACTTTATTACGTAACCGAAGTAAACTATTGACGCTCACCGATACTACCGGTCATAAAATATGTTTGGGTAGTCCAGATTTAGTTCATGTTGTCTTATTTTCATTAGGTCTCCTTACAAAATTAAATTAAATCATTAACTAGTGAAATCTCAGATAAATATATTGATTATATTAATTATTATCAAATCCCCGATGTAAACTCGACTCCCTTCTTAAATCATTCGAGAAGAGATCCTGACCGTTATTCGAAAAGAAAACAACTTCACGTAACTCCCTCGTTACTTGTTAGGTTTCATGAAACACAAGAGATAGTTCTTTTCCCTGTTCATATATGGTGAAGGACATCGTGTTAAAGAATTTACGGTTACACTTTTTATAGGAAAAGAAAATTTTAAAGTAAACTCCGATCAATTATTGTTCACGGGGTCGGTTTCGGGTCGTCTCGTTAGTCGACACTGACACAAGAAACAGTGTCGTAACTCTTACACGGTTTCTACCTTTCAAGAAGAGACTCAGATTTACGAGGGTCCCGTACAGTCCTGATGATTCAGTTTAGTCGTTTAATCCTTCACTCTCCTGTCAGTACCACAGGATCAACGTCTTGTGTCCCGTTTTGTCGGACCGAACGACCCAAGGAGACGAGTTAGACTCTGGTTATATCTTCGTTCTCCCCTCATGCTCAATATCATTGATTACGTGTATGTTTTACGTATACGAGTACTTTGGGACCCCTAGTTTACGAAAAAGATTGACCTGACCCACACTCTCCATCTTCTGACTGACGTCGGACCCCGGTTACTGTCGGCTTTGGTCAGTATTCTCTTCTTTTGGAAGGTCCAACCGAGAACGTAGAATGGTGTAATCAGACTCTCTAATATCAGACCGGAAAATGTATCTTTAGTCGTTGTACTCAAGTTCAACGGGACCACTTTCGTAACGTTTTAGAGACGACTTACTTCACATCTACTTTTATACACTCGATGGACCTGTTTGACCTTTTGGATGGGGAGGATTGGGAAGGAGGGAGTTTGGGATTCGACGATCGAAGGTTGGATTTTTCTATACTACAAGACGATTTCGAAACGATAAAAAATTATAAGAATAGTATAAATAAAAAATCTAGATTATAAAATTAACTTTATATAAACTGTCTATTGTAACATATTTGCATTCCACATGCAAATATGTTCATGTTGTTAAACTATGTAAATATATAACCTTATACTAATTGTAATATCACTATTAATCGTGAATATAGTGGACTACACTAATAGTAAAGAAAGATCACCAACCGTATTAATTCTGAATCAGAGAATCATTAAAACTACTAATATCATGTTGTAGTAACAATATAAGTGATATGACACGTAATCTAGAGATCCTGAATGATGAGTATGCAAACATGAGAATTTGTAGTAGACAGGATAGAGAAGGTGGTAGAGGACTTTTGTGGTAAAATGAATAGAGTAACTCGTATTACAGAGAATAATTGAATTTCCACTTTGAGACTCAACGAACCACTTCACTATCGTTTATCCTTACTATGTTCGTTAACAAAACATGGACCTCTAGTATAGGAAGTAACAGGAATTTGAGTGGTATATCTGTTATGTTTTGGTTTTCAATTATCTTCCTTTCTTTGGTATTTCTAGTCTCGTCTTTATACTTTATCTCTAATTTTTTGTTATCTTTTATAGTTATTTTGATCAAGAAACTTTTTTATTTCAATTGTTTGAAAATCGGTCTGAGCAATTCTTTTTTTCCCTCTCCTGAGTTTAGTTATTTTTAGTCTTTACCTTTTCCCTTTCAATGTTGACTGTGATGTCTTTATGTTTCCTAGTATTCTCTGATGGCGTTCGTTGGTACGTGGAATTTTACCTGTTGGATCTTCTTTACCTGTCAGAATATTTCCATGTCAGAGGGTTTTGACTTAGTCCTTCTTTGTCTTTTATACTTGTCTAGTTAATGGTCATGACTTTATCTTAGTCATTAAAATTTTGAGGGTTGTTTGTCTTCAGGTCTTGGTCTACTGAAGTTATCCGCTAAAGATGGTTTGTAAGTCTCTTCTCAATTGTAGATAAGAAGACTTTCTTAAGATTCTATAACATCTCCTTCCTTATGAATACTTGAGTAAGATATTTCTTTGATAGTGGGACTATTGTTTTGGTTTGTTTTTATTAGTGTGTGTGTGGGTTTTTAATGTCCGGTTATAGTAACTACTTATATCTACGTTTTGAGTCGTTTTATGATCGTTTGACTGAGGTTGTTATGTAATTTTAGTAACATGTCGTACTAGTTCACCCTAAATAGGTTCTCTACTTTCCTAAAAAGTCATAGGGGATTAGTTAGTTAAACAACACTATGCTGTTAAATCGTTTACTTCTTATTTTTGGTGTACTAATAGAGTTGTCTACGTCCTTTTCGAAAACTATTTTAAATTACAGATGATTACTGTTTTAATTTCAACGAATCAGTACAGGTTGAGACACTGGGGTACCTCACCTTAAGAGGTCCGGTTATATGACCTCACTCATAAGTAAGGGAAGAGGTCCCTTAGAAAGGTTGGGTCCCTAGCTTGGGTCCAGAGAGTGTAACGTCCGTCTAAGAAATGGTCGACTCGGAGGTCCCCTCGGGTCCTTATGACCTCACCCGTCGGATAGAGAAGAGATGGTCTAGAAGGACTGGGTCCTTAGTTTGACCCCAGAGGACGTAACGTCCGTCTAAGAAATGGTTGACTCGATGGTCCCTTCGTAACTACTGTTTTTGAGTGTTTCATCCGGATGTCCCTTGAACGGAGTTGTATTATTTCCGGTATATATTGGGTGTCAATTATAGTATGAGTTATCAATAATGACAGAAAATTTTTTCCACCCCTCCCCCGTTTTGGGAGATCTTAATTCTACCATTCTATCGTGAGACAAATAAATTTATACGAACGAAACTTTTTCGGGTTTCAACGAGTTGAGTAAACCCCCTGATCATAGTGAAACGATAGTTTGAGTCTGTCACGTCTTCTTTTCTTTTAAACTTGGAGTAAATTGACTGACGTTTTCTAAAACATAATATTCGTAAATGTATCTAAAATAATGTAGTCCGTGAGTAGATTTGTTTGGGGCTTTATGCAATAAGTTTCTGTTGAGAAACTGATAATAGAGGTAAAATGACTTTTTCTTAAATCCGTAGCTTCCTAGTACACCGAATTAGTTCCAGTATGTCGAGTTCCAGTGTGTCGATCGATTGGCTTAGATTATCAAGTAGACTTTTTGTGGACTTTTCAAGTGTAGTATGAGTTTAATTCAATTAGGATCTTCATGTTTTAATAACATCAATACAAACTACTTTAAGTAGTTACGGTGAATAGAGTAATCATCTATCCTTTTAGTATAATAAATTTACTACTTTTTTCTGAAATTAGTTCAAGGTCTGGACAAATAAAAAAGTTTTTAGAATCGTTTGGTTCTGATTCTGATCTTTTCTTTAAATTGACCCATATTGTTGAATTGTTTAGTTATCGTGATTGAATGGGGATGTTATTGGTTACTCTTTTATGTTGTCATCGTTTTTTCTTTTTTCTTTCTTTTCCCCCCTTTTCGGTATTTTATAGATCTTTAATTGGTTCTTGTGTGAGGTACCTCTTTTGTATCTTGAGATCATTTCCAGTATGATCTACTAAATATTTTAATTTATCTGTAAGATAAGAGAAGTTGTTCTACTGAATTGTAATGTTTCTATAAGTGAGAAGGATTAAGATATTTAAGTTACATTATGAGTAGGATAAAGGTCAACCGAAAAATTTGTCGATTTATTTGTAAGATAATAAATTATCCTTCAGTTTCAAAAATTTCTAAAAAAAAATTTTTCACCGTTCGACGGTCTATACTTATGTATGAAATTTTATTACTATAAAATTTTTATTCTATGATAGTGTTCTTATTAATATAGCTGGTTACTTTGTTTTATCTTTCGAGTCCCTATATGGTACATATACCCTGTAAAAATATATTCTATTCCCATCGTAGTGTTTGAGTGTCTCTTTGTTACTTAATAAACCATTTTTCCAAACCCTTTTCACTTAGGGGTAAATTAGAATGTATGGTTTCGTCTGATACTTCCTCACTTATAGATTTCCATTTCCTATTTTACCCTCTTATTTTACATCCTGTCGATGTCTAAACTTGTTTTAAAAAAACAAATTTGTTTTGAAACTTTCGTGTTTGTCTCTTCACTAATTCAACAGATGTAGTTTTACTTTTTAAAGACCAGCTATTTTTTGTAATACCTATTTCAATTATATATCGACTTTCTTACTTTCTTCAATAAAAGCTTCATATTTTGGTTGATCCCTGATTACAAATCTTATATGTTTTGGTGAATTTTAAGATATCACTTTCTATTATTGAGTTTATCTTTTCACTCAACCTTTATACTTATAGGTTATTATCTTCTTTGAGTTCTACGACTGTTGATCTACTGTTTAGTTTTGTTTACCGTTAATGTCTTTATGTTTAATTCAAGAGCATCCGACCGTTTTTAACCTTTAGATCTATTACGATTGATGACCGTCTCCGCAACCATTGTTACTTTGAAGTAGGTAACGACCACTTTTATATCTGGTCGCGTTTGAAGGATCTCCCGTTAAGCCGTGATCAGTGTTATTTATACATAGGGTATGCCGGGTCTTTATGACGTGGTAATACAGGTTTTCTTTAAGAATATTCCAGGCTCAATAAATAGTGTCGAGATCGTTTTTGTAGTCTCAAAGGGTGTCGGGTACACTGGTTGTCTCTTCCTCGACCTGAACTGGAGAGAACCGTCCTGAGGTAAGTTCTCAAGTCAAGCGGACACTGTCTCAAGGTAGTTGTTCTCCGTTTTTCTTCCGAATAAAACTGGTCTTAGTTCCCCCTCATCTTCCTCTTCCCGTTCTGATCTGGAGTGTGTGTCTCTTTACAAGTCATAGTAGGGGATTTCGGAGGCGGGTTTGAAAAAAAAAAAAATTACTTTAATAAAAAAAAATTAAAAATTAAAAATTAAAAAAAATTTAAAATTTTAGAAATTAAGAATGTACGCAAGGGTTTGACACACAGAAGACTCCTCCTCAGTCATAAACGAGTAAGTGGTACCTCTCCCTCCCGTAACTAACATTCAAGTCAAGTCAAAGTCAAGTCAGCGAGTGAGCACAGGCTGAGAAACGTTGGGGTACTTAACGTCGTGCGGTCCGGAGGGACACGNAAATTAAGAATGTACGTAAGGGTTTGACACACAGAAGACTCCTCCTCAGTCATAAACGAGTAAGTGGTACCTCTCCCTCCCGTAACTAACATTCAAGTCAAGTCAAAGTCAAGTCAGCGAGTGAGCACAGGCTGAGAAACGTTGGGGTACTTAACGTCGTGCGGTCCGGAGGGACACGTAGTGGTTGAGGGTCTCAAATGAGTCTGAGTACAGGTAGTTCAGGTACTACGATAGGTCGGTAGAGTAGGAGCCAGCAGGGGAAGAGGAGGACGGGGGTAAGGGAGGGTCGTCGTCTCAGAAAAGGTCTCAGTGAAAAAGCATACTCCACCGGTTTCCTGACCTCGAAGTCGAAATCGTAGTAAGGAAGGTTCCTTTAGGGTCCCAACTAGAGGAAGTTTTACCTGACCAACCTAGGGGAACGTCAGGTTCCCTGAGAGTTCTCAGAAGAGGTTGTGGTGTCAAGTTTTCGTAGTTAAGAAGTCGCGAGTCGGAAGAAGTGTCAGGTTGAGAGTGTAGGTATGTACTGGTGACCTTTTTAGTATCGGAACTGATCTGTCTGGAATCAGCCGTTTCATTACAGAGACGAAAACTTATATGATAGATCCAACCAGTATTGAAAAGAAGGTTCCTCATTCACAGAAAATTAAAGTACCGACGTCTGTGGTAGACGTCACTAAAACCTCGGGTTTTTTTATTTCAGACTGTGACAAAGGTGACAAAGGGGTAGACAAAGGGTACTTCACTACCCTGGTCTACGGTACTAGAAGCAAAAGACTTACAACTCAAAATTCGGTTGAAAAAGTGAGAGGAGAAAGTGAAAGTAGTTCTCCGAAAAATCGAGGAGAAGTGAAAGACGGTATTCCCACCACAGTAGACGTATAGACTCCAATAACTATAAAGAGGACCGTTAGAACTAAGGTCGAACACAAAGAAGGTCAGGTCGTAAAGAGTACTACATGAGACGTATCTTCAATTTATTCGTCTCACTGTTATATGTCGAAACTGCATGAGGAAAAGGATAAACCTTGGTCAGACAACAAGGTACAGGTCAAGATTGACAACGAAGAACTGGACGTATGTCTAAAGAGTTCTCCGTCCAGTCCACCAGACCATAAGGGTAGAGAAATTCTTAAAAGGTGTCAAATAACACTAGGTGTGTCAGTTTCCGAAACCGTATCAGTTATTTCGTTTTTATCTACAAAAAGACGTTGAGAGAACGAAAAAGGTACTAGGTTGCCTACAACCGTTAAACTAGAGACCAAGGAGACGGAAAAGATTTTGGTCGAACTTGTAGTCCCTCAAGTACCAAGTGCATAACGACTCCGGACCGAACGTCTTAAAACTCGTACTGAAATGATCGTACACTCTACTCACGTTAACACGTCATCAAACTCGTAAGAAACCGTAACGGAAACGAACCTTAACCTTATTTTTGACTGGAAAAGGTCAGGGCACCGGTGACGACTCAGAAGGTTTAAACGACTGTATAACTCACGTCGTGAAAGTGTTGTAGTAGAAAGTCTTAAACTTTGTCGAGTTGACCTTAAGGTAGTGGAGGTGATCGAAACAAGGATCACTACGAAAGATTCCGGGTGAACTGAAGTGTGACGTTCTACAGACCGAGATCTAATCACTAGTAGTAGTACTAATAGACCCAGTACTTCTAGAAAAAACGTGTCAAGAAGGCACATAAGAACGGTGGAGAAGAATTATAGAAGACGAAGACAATCCAGGTAAGGTAAAGACAGGAAATAGCTCGGGTAGAAACGTACTTTACAAGGGAACCGTAGAGATTAAAAGAACTTCTCTAGAGATCAGAAAGGGTAAGACAAGAAAAGGAGATAAAGAAACGTAACTAGTGACTTCTTCCGAAAGAACAGAGAAGAACGATAAGAAACCTTGAGACGTAAGTCTACGAATATAGAAAGGAAAAGAGGAAACGAAAAGTGGAGAGAAGAAAAGTGTCGATAAACATTCCGGAGGGGTCTGTCGGTAAAACGAAAAAACGTAAAGAAAAGGTGCCCCTACCAGAACTAGGGACAGAGGACATGTTACAGTGCTTGGAGTAAGGTATCAAATGACAATCAGTTTTTTGTCTTTTTCTTCCTGTAGTGGTGACTTGTCAATTCCATTCTCTATTACTAGATAAAAGGGAGAAGAAGGAGGATACAATTACTTTACCTCCTTGACTTGAAATTCCACTCAAACCTCTCCTCCGATAGAGTCTCGATATAATATAGGTAGTAGAAACACATTGTAGTAACACATCTCCCATGGGTGGTCTCGACCGAACAGGTTCTTACACGGGTTAGTATCGTCGAGAGCTTTCTACCCTTACTTTCACAAATAGTCCAGTGTCATGTGTTGAAACGGAGGAGAGTATCGACCTGGTGTCTACAGATTTTCCTAATCCTACTTCTCCTCTTTCTGTTCGTTCTGATAGTACAGGGGTTTACAGAAAGTGAACGTTCAGGACCTCATGTGTTAATAACTAGAGGTCTTGAACTTTATCTTTAACTACCAAAGTTTTACTATCTCTTTTATTCTCTCAATTTCCTTCTTGGAATGTTTTTTATATTCAGTAATTTACTACCCTTTACAAGTGTAAGTGGTAGATATAGACACACACACTACTGTTTTACTCAACACTTGTTTTTTCCAGTCAGAATAAAAAAGTCTTACCCGAAGTGCAAATTGTTTTGGGTACTCAATGAGAAAAGTTCAGAGTTTTATAGGAAACTTGTTGATCTGACTTTGTTTTAACTCGTATTGTACATAAAAAAATTTAGGACTAAACAAGAACCATTGTATCGACCATTGGGTAGGTCGATACCGACCAGTTTGACGGACTAAACTCTGGACTTTAGTTTTACAGTAAAGGATGATTTGAAACTAACACACGGTCTACAAGGTCGAAGTCTACGGGAACCCTCAACTAATAATTGCATTAAGACTGACTTACGTATTCTTATAGGTTTATAGAAGTTTATAATTCAAAACCGGGACTTTATTCTATTGGTATACGTTCACACTACTAAACCTAAACTCTTTAATTTGTTTTATCTCTTCATTTCTTTTTACAGGGTCTATACTTATCAGTGATCCATTACTCCGTACTTTGAGGTCATGAAACCGGTGGAGTACACTTCTCAACTGAGTAACCTTTTCTGAGACTACGACCCTCCCTAACCCCCGTCCTCCTCTTCCCCTACTGGCTCCTACTCTACCGACCTACCGTAGTGACTGAGCTACCTGCACTCAGACTCACTTGAGGCCCTCAACCACTACCTGTCCCTCCGGACCGCACGACGCTAAGTGCCCCAGCGTTTCTCAGCCTGCGTGGACTCGCTGACTTGACTTGACTTGACTTACTCCGTACCGTACACGAAGGGTCCACCGTGATCACCATTTTTTGGACGGACTCAAGTCCTCTGCATTCTCTGCACCCAAGTCAGGGACCCAGTCCTTCAAGGGGACTTCCTCCCAAACCGTTAGGTGAGGTCATAAGAATGGACCTCTTACGGTACCTGTCTCCTCGGACCACCCGATATACCAGCTACCCCAAAGTTTCTCAGTTTGTACTGACTTCACTGACTCGTACGTATGTCACTCGGGTGCCATCTCAGTGTAGAGGACATATATTCATTCTAAACTGTTGTATTGTTATTCGTAGTCCAGTCAAGTGAGGAAAACGGAACTTATCAGAGGTGTAGTACTTCCTTTTAAAAGGACAATCTCGATTTCAAGAGTTTTCATCCTGACCCATGTTTTAGAAAGTGAAGACTCATTGTGATTACTTCAATCAACAGTAAAATAAATAATATGAGTAAGTCAAAATATAATCCTTTCCTTTTACTGTATTTTCTTTAATTAACTCAAGTCCCGTTTTCTATAGGATATAAACTACAAAAACTTCAAGATTTATATTTATTTTCACAGTTTCGTACAAAGACTTAAAAATATTCTGAGATTAATATGTGTATAAATTATTGGGGTAATCCGTCCTACGAAATCTTTTGTAACTTCTGAGTCTAATAATACTAATCGTATTATTGATCCAGTAAATAGTCCTTTTTGATACTTATTAAGTAAAATTGATTCCTTGACTATATTGTCATTTAGTTGGTAGTCACGTTCTCGGATCATTCAATACCTGACGTCAATTAGTGGTCATTTTGATTGAAGACCCATATTCTATTATTTAATTTTAAACAAGGTAATTAAAATTTTTTTGTGGTTTTAAAAAGAACTTGAAACGCACAAACAGTGAGTTATCTAAAAGGGGTCCGTACACTTTGTGAAACGGCGACGTATTGAACTTTTGATGTTTTTTTGATAATCCATAGTCTCTATGCTCTCCTTTTACACGGAGAGAAGATCTATTATTTACAACGGTAACACAACGAAAGAAAGACCGATACGGTCCACTGATTGAAAATCTTAATTCTTATCCTTATTCACAATATGTCCCTTCTTTCTCAGGTACCTCTTTTGTTGATAGACTTTGGTTGATAACGACAGGTATTTACGACCAACTTTACTAAGACCTTTTCTTGTTTTCTAAAAAAGAGGTGTAGGTAAATCGAGTGTCCCTCTCGTCTCGGTCGAATATTTCGGACAACTCTAGGACCTTGAGCCTTGTCAGGAAGTACTCTGTAAGACGACGACAAAGACGAAATCGGTCTTCCTTTTGTCAGGTTCTCAAGATTAACGAAGACCCTTCTCTCTATTTCTAGTTAAATTTCTAACATTATTTACTAGTTATAATTCTATGTCCCTACGGATTATGTGCTCCGGATCGATTGAATATTTTCATAATAAGAGTTAAAATCCTACACTGTGAGAAATTTCGTCACACAAGGATAAAAAAAGAATATTAGACATTCAAATTTCTAGCAGTTCATCTGAAATCTTAAACTTTTCTGGTTTACTCGGGAATAAAATCACACTCTTATTGATTTTTATTTCGAAATCCCTTATACTGCTTCAAGAAAACTTGTATCCTCGAACCCCTGACAAAAGACACGACTCGTCTCTTGTGCGACCTGTTAATTCGTAAAATAAGGTTATGTCGACCCGACTTAGTAGGGGGTCAATTGAGACCGGTGTCAGGACTAGAGTCTTTCCGGTGACGACGTTATGACTTACCCCAAGTCCCACCGTCACTGGTGGCTGTTCATTAGGCCGTCAGCCGTGTAGTCGGTTCTTTGTCCCGTCGACCTGTAGACGCAGGATAGTAAGAAGTCCTCCCAGTCCGGAGCCTGAACCTACGGTAGCGTCTGAGGAAGGAAAGTTGAAGGACTGGTTGACCAGACGTACACGATGCCCAAGTTAGACATTTGTAGAAAGGTGCGACGGGGGTCAGTGTCAACAGTGGTCGTGAGGAAAGTAAGTACGTGATTAGTAGAGAAATCAACAACATTATTTTATCAGAGGATAACCGAAAACACGGGAGGATATACGGGACAAGGTTGTGTTCAGACTAACATCGTAAGACAATGAATTTTATGGAGTTAATAAGGATTAAAGAAACGAATGTAAATTACTGATGAATGAAAAGGTCGTGGACGAAATGGTTGGGATCTCTACTGAGTCAAGAATGTCTAGAATCTTGTACAGGACAAGAGTAGAGAGTCAGATATACGTATATAAGACCTAAGTCAGTTTAACTTCGAAAGTGATGAGTTTCATCAAACTCTACTCTATCGTAAACTAACATTGAAGTATGAATTTGTCTTCAGAACTCTGTCGTGTCATCGTCTCGACCAAGGACGAATGGAGAAGAGGATTAAAGGACAATAGATGTCACGGTCGATAATTGTTGTGACTTAAAACAGGGAGACGTATTTTCATTTCCTCGAAATAGGTGGGTCTGGTCGGTCTTAAGTTTGATCGCATCTTACTCCACTGAATCGCGATTCACTTCTGGTCTATCCCTAAAAGACTTTAGTCGTCGATCCGGGGAGATTTTTACTGTCCTAGTGACAGGGTTTCTTTTACAGGTCATGAAAAATAATGAAGTGAGTCCTTGTTTTAATTCTAGAGTAAACTGAAGGTAAGAAATATAAAAATATTGAAGAATCCGGTGACCCCTGTCTAAAAGGGGATCGGATAATAAGTATTTATGGCTATTTTCTCCTTCAATCGTGTTAAAAGTGGTTCTTTTCCTTAAAAATTGTTTTCTGGGGGTTTTAGTTTATTGTGTGAAAGACGTGATCTTTCTAAATTCACTAGTTAAAGGGTCTTCCTTGGGTCCTTGTGACCGACTCGAACAAGTTTTCCTTCGTAACTATAATTCTTAAACGAAATTAAAGACACACATACTATCTACATAATATAATAATTAGTTTTTCAAAATAAGTAATTTCTATTGATTTCACAAACGTCTACTTTAATATATACGGATCTCAAACGAAATTTTATTATGTTATCCCCTCCACCATTTACATTTACTTTGTTCCAACCGGTACTCGAACTAATAAAAATTCGGTTGAATAATTATGTACTCTCAATTAATATGCTAAGAGGGAAGAAGGGGTATTCAAGGATTTTAAGACATTGTTTTTGAAAAATTTTTTTCTTTCTTATAAATATCAGGTGACTAGGGTAAACAAGAATAATTTCGTCTTTTACTGATGTTCCTTAGGGTTCTCACAGAGTCCGGAGGAACCCTCTAAAAAGACTCCCAAAAGAAATTATACTAAGATGACAGAGATGAACTTTAGTAGTGGAGAGGGGAGTGTGGGGGGCGGACATAAATAAGAGGTGTCGAATCAAATCTGTGTCGGGAGATTCTTTCGGACTTGAGTAGGAGGAGGAAAGGTTCAGTTCCATTTCACAAAGATTATGTACGAAAGTATCGTTGGGTACAAAGAAAATTATCCCAAGAATAATGTGATTTGACATGGATAAAGGAATGAATAGACGGAGAAGGTGATCTTAGATGTTATCTTAGGTTCCAAAAACTTCTATCCTTTGTAGATTAAATAGAATCTTGAAGGGTCCACTGAGTCACGACACAACCCTTCTAGGGGGCCTCTTTCTTTACCGTTAGGTAAGGCCATAAGAACGGACCCTTTAGGGTACCTGTCTCCTTGGACCGTATGATGTCGGGTTCTCAGACGTTTTCTCAGACTGTACTGAGTCTTGATTTGTTTTTAAATAGAATTCTTTCTTAAAATTTGATGTATGATAAACGTAATAGAAATGTGGATAAAGGAGTAACAAGAGACCTAAATTAGAGAAAGGACCACTAGAAAGAATGGAACTTTTAGAAAGTAGTAAACCTCTCAGGTCCTTTTTTTTTTTTGAATAAAACTTAGATCATTCAGGAAGTAGAAAATACAAAGGAGATCTAAGACGAACTTTTGACTTGATAAAGAGAAAATTGAGTAGACAGATAAACATAAAATATTATTCGTCACTCTACTTCCTTCCACCGTAACAGTTACCAGATGGACCTTTAGAATCGATCTAGTAACCCGAGTATTCAATGTAAACGACAAAAGGTATAATGATGTATCATCTCACGATTTTATATTTCTTTCGACTCACGGTTTTTTTAACTACGAAAACTTCACACCATAACCTCTTCTGAGAACTCTCACGGAACCTGACGTTCCTCTGGGTTAGTCAGGTAGGATTTCCTTTAGTCAGGACTCACAAGTGACCTTCCTGACTACAACTTCGACTTTGAGGTTATGAAACCGGTGGACTACGCTTCTTGACTGAGTAACCTTTTCTGGGACTACGACCCTTTCTAACTTCCACCCTCCTCTTCCCCTACTGTCTCCTACTCTACTAACCTACCGTAGTGGCTGAGTTACCTGTACTCAAACCACTACCTGTCCCTCCGGACCGCACAACGTCAGGTTACCCCAGTGTTTCTCAGCCTGTACTGACTCACTGGCTTGACTTGACTTGACTTGACTCTCACGACTTTTTGAAAGAAGATAATATATTGTTCCCAAAGAAAAGAAGGTCGAAGGTTATTGTAAAAGAGAGAGGAGATTAGCGAGTGGTTATCCGATAAACTCCGGGTAAATCGTTGACGATTCTACCAGGAGTACCGGGAACTCTAAAATAATTGTAGAGGGGTTCAGATGGGTGGTAGTTCAGGTATACAAGGTGACAAAAAATACCATCACAGGGTAAAGGTTTATAGTTTTAGACAAAAACAATAGATAGTGAAACATTGTTGAGTAGGATTTTGTCACCGAATTTATTGGTAGTAAAAGATTCTAAAGTACTAAAGAAACTCAGTCTTCAAACTCTTTCCGAACCGACCCGTCAAGACCAAGTTCTAGAGGACCCATCAAAATCAGTCAACTACCGACCTCGATTTTGTCTCGTAGACCCTTGACAGCTCTGTAGAGGCACAGAAAGAACCACATAAGAGTCTCGGGGATGTGTACCAGAGATACGTACGCTACCAAACCTGAAGGAGTGTCGTACTATCAGAGTCTCGCCAGCATGACAAGTGTGCCACCGACTCCCGAGATTCCTGTTTATAGGATCGTCATTTCCACTTCCCATGTACTGGGGAATCCTGGATGGAGTCGTCAGTGTAATGCACACAATGAAGAAACATAAGGTCACCAATTTTGTCAGTATTTTGCAGTGGGTCAAATTTCTCCTCCGATACATTTCGGAGAGAAAGGTACGTTTGTCATAGTGTTAGTCTATAGAATTTTTTTTTTTGTTTACCCCACCCTTCGTCCGACAAAGAAACCTTTTGTGTTGGACGGGTTGAACCAACAAATTTACATTCATATAAGGTCTCTCGACAATACTACTAATTTGTAGTATTCTTGGAGAACGTATGTTATCCACGAATTATTGTAAACAGTGGAAGGAACGGGGATTCTTTACTGCGTTATTTTATGTGAAAGTCTCTTAAACTTATTACGTAAAAAATTCAATTTTTTTTTTTTTCGAGTCACACCGGTTTATAATCAGACAGAGGAGGGTGAGACGGGTAATAAAGGTATACGAAGTGTCCTATCGATGTTGAGAAGAATATGTTCCCCGTTAATAAAGAATCCGGTTATTACCATTTAAGTGAGGGGAAGAACCATAAATCGAATTCTTACTTGTTTATTCGTGATTGAGATCGGAAAGTCTAGACTCTACTTTTTTACTCCTCTCCCTCCTTAAGATCCTTTGGGAGGAGTGAGTTTGTTTCGTAGATCTTAGATGAGGGTTTCCGGTGGTGAAGGACGTCCGTACAGACTGACGGAACAACGAAGAAACACATGTGAGTGAAGTGAGAGAATCCGGAGTGTGAAAGGGTCAACCCGAATGACTCTAAAACAGATCCTATACTCAGACTATATTCCCCCCTAAAAGGTATGTGTACTCAGAAGATGAATGTGTATCAAATTGTTTTTCTTACCCAGATATATTTAAAGGTTCGTTTACCATATTTTTCTACCTTTTCCTTTTTATATGAGTAAATTTACGTCTCTAGATTTCTTATCGTTCCTCTCTATTCTTTCGGAAGGAGTGACTAGTTACGTTTCTTAATCTCCTTTTGTTAGTTTACCCTTTCTGATCTCTAGAGAAGTTCTTTTACTCCTATGGTTCCCTTAAAAAGTACGTTTATACCCGAGTTATTTCCTGTCTTTACCATACCTGGATTGTCTTCGTCTCCTATAATTCTTCTCCACCATTCTTACGTGTCTACTTGATATGTTTTTTCTAGAAGTACTGGGTCTATTAGTGTTACCACACTAGTGAGTGGATTTCGGTCTGTAGGACCTTACGTTTCAGTCCACCTGGAATCTTTCGTAGTGATACTTGATTCGATCACTTCCATTACCTTAAGGTCAACTCGATAAAGTTTAGGACTTTCTACTACGTCACTTTCGTGACGTGAGTTATACGGTCGTTTAAACCTTTTGAGTCGTCACCAGTGTCCTGACCTTTTACTGGTAAAAGTGATGTTAGGGTTTCTTTCCGTTACGGTTTCTTACGAGTTTGATGGTGTGTTAACGTGAGTAGAGTGTGCGATCGTTTCATTACGATTTTTAAGAGGTTCGGTTCGAATTTGTCATTCACTTAGTACTTAAAGGTCTACATTTTCGACCTAAATCCTTTCCGTCTCCTTGGTCTCGAGTTTGATGGTTGTAGGTAACCTAGTATCTTTTTCGTTCTCTCAAAGTCTTTTTGTAGACAAAGACGAAATAACTGATACGGTTTCGGAAACTGACACACCTAGTGTTATTTAACACCTTTTAAGACTTCCTCTACCCTTATGGTCTGGTGGACTGGACGGAGAACTCTTTAGATATACGTCCAGTCCTTCGTTGTCAATCTTGACCTGTACCTTGTTGTCTGACGAAGGTTTATCTTTTTCCTCATGCAGTTCCGATATATAACAGTGAGACGAGTAAATTGAATATACGTCTCATGTAGTACTCTTTACGACCCGACCTCCTTCGTGTTCCGACCTTAGTTCTAACGGTCCTCTTTATAGTTATTGGAGTCTATACGTCTACTGTGGTGGGAACCCGTCTTTGACTTCTTGATTTCTTAGAGAACTGCTCTCAATTTCTCCTCTCACTTTTTCAACCGAATTTGAGTTGTAAGTCTTTTAATTCTAGTACCGTAGGTCAAGGTAGTGAAGTACCTTTTATCTACCCCTGTGTCACCTTTGTCACCGATTGAAATAAAACTCCCCGAGGTTTTAGTGACATCTGCCACTAACGTCGATACTTTAACTCTGTGAATGAGGAACCTTCCTTTCAATACTGGTTGGATCTGTCGTACAATTTTTCGTCTCTGTAATGAAACAGTTGTTTCCGGGCAGATCAGTTCCGATACCAAAAAGGTCACCAGTACATACCTACACTCTCAACCTGATATTTCTTTCGACTCACGGTTTCTTAACTACGAAAACTTGACATCACAACCTCTTCTGAGAACTCTCAGGGAACCAGACGTTCCTCTAGGTTGGTCAGGTAGGATTTCCTCTAGTCGGGACCCACAAGTAACCTTCCTGACTACAACTTCGACTTTGAGGTTATGAAACCGGTGGGCTACGCTTCTTGACTGAGTAACCTTTTCTGGGACTACGACCCTTTCTAACTCCCGTCCTCCTTTTCCCCTGCTGTCTCCTACTCTACCAACCTACAGTAGTGGTTTAGTTATCTGTACCCAAACCCACCTGAGGTCCTCAACCACTACCTGTCCCTTCGGACCGCACGACACCAAGTACCTCAGTGTTTCTCAACCTGTGTTGACTCGCTGACTTGACTTGACTAGATAAATGAATAAATAAAAATACGGGGATAATCAAAAGAGGGGTATGAGGTGTCTACTAATAATATTTCACGAAAATGATTGTGCTATCCGACCTAGTGGACAGTCCGAGTACTTTGGGTGGAGAATGGTTCGTAGTGTGACATGATCACTAATCAGTTCAAATGTTCTTTCCTCGGTGTATAGTGTTGTCCTATGTAGAAGGATTTAGAGAAGAAGTATAACCCTACATAAAACCCAAATCTCGTTGTTTGTGTTACCCGTTATGTTTTACTGTATTCCTTCGGGAAATCAAGACACGAAGAGAGCGGAATTACGAGAGACCAGTACACCATTCTTCCAGATACACTAATTGAAAGTAATAGGTCGGGTCGAGTATTTCGATTTTATGAGTACCTTCACAATCAGTGAGTCAGTACAGACTGACAAACGTTAGGGTACCTGACATCAGACGGTCCGAGGAGACAGGTACCCTAAAATGTTCGTTCTTATAACCTCACACGTCGGTAAGGGAAGACGTCCTATAGAAGGGTCGGGTCCCTAACTTGGGTCCAGAGGACGTAACATCCCCGTTTAGGACATAGCAGACTTGGTGGTCTCTTCGAGGGTATTTCGGTTTTTGACTTCTGATTAATTATTACTTATTAGGTCTACTTGTTCCATGTAGGACGATTTTTCCAAGGAATCTATTCTTAGTCCTGAATCAAGGGAGTCTTCTAGAAGTTAACGGAAGATCAATCATTTAAAGTAGATCAACAATTGTTTCTCCAGAAGGATTTCAGTCTTGACATCTGGACAAATAATTAGGAAAATACCGCAAATGTCAAATGAAGAATAAAACTGTATAAGAACGTCGTACACATAATAAGCCACTCGTACATATGTGTACGAGTAAACATAGATTATAAATAAACACAACGTATAAATGGAGTTTTAAGACAGAGAATGACCAAAGGAATGGAGTCACAGAATCCTAGGTAGGTATAACGATGTACTTGTGGATTAGGTAACGAAGATTGACAACGTATGATGATGTAAAATAAATGAGGACAAGATTACTCCTATCGACCGATAGGAGT
Source organism: Capra ibex (assembly GCA_006410555.1). Lineage (NCBI taxonomy): Eukaryota > Metazoa > Chordata > Mammalia > Artiodactyla > Bovidae > Capra > Capra ibex. The sequence continues at coordinate 50,839,885 of SJYO01041852.1, read as the reverse complement.
GAAGGAATTATCGACCTATCGGTTGAACGGAGGGAAAGAATCATGGTCTTTGTTACGACGTCCGTTATAAAAATCTATACTCTTGAAGTAATCCTATAAATTAGGTCTCGTAATAGAACCCGTTATACTTTGTTTATATGACGACGACGACGACGACGATTCAGCGAAGTCAGCACAGGTTGAGACACACTGGGGTATCTGCCGTCGGGTGGTTCTAGGGGGTAGGGACCCTAAAAGGTCCGTTCTTGTGACCTCACCCAACGGTAAAGGAAGAGGTTACGTACTTTCACTTTTCACTTTCACTTCAGTGACTCGGCACAGGTTGAGAGTCGTTGAGGTACCTGACGTCGGGTGGTCCGAGGAGGTAGGTACCCTAAAAGGTCCGTTCTCATGACCTCACCCCACGGTAACGGAAGAGACTGTTTATATGGTGTGAATGGTGGAGGTTTTATTTATGTGAGTCTGATATGAGGGTGGTCCCGTACTTCTCGGGATATAAGGGTATAAGGACGGTTGTACACGGTAATACGTCGACTAACCCCCATTATTAATGTTGTCTCTGTAGAGTAAAACAAACCTTGAAATTAATGATTGATACCACTCATAAAACTGTTTATGAACAAGGGAAAACTTTAAAGGAGAAGAGATTTAACATACAGTACGGGAAATACGTAAAAGGTTTAAAATCAATTTTACCGTGTAAGGGTTGAGTAAAAGAGAATTGATCTAAGTTTTTGACAGGTATCTAAGAACTGATACTGTAATTTTCCCTTGACATTACTTCCCCATTAGTCTCATCGTTTTCAATCATCAGGAGTGATTGACGTTGTTTTTATTGAATAAGAACGTTTAAAGTGATTTTGTGTATTGTAACACTTATAGAACCCTCCCGGGGAAGGTTTCGTTCATTCCTCTGGGCTTGGATTCGAAACAAACACAGTATCATTTAGGTGGACATATATCATTTAAGGTGTATATGCACCCAGGTCAGACTCGGGAGATAAACGAAGGTAACTAGATAACCAAATAAGAACGTGGTGTGATCCCATTGTGTTCAAATAATCGTAAATAAACATCAACGAACTTAAAATAGTTATTTGTAATAATTGAATAAAACATTGAAAATCTTATAGTGACTTTTAACGAATCTTAGGGTTTATTGTAAAGTATAAAATGAAAATTAAGTTTAAAATGTATGGGGGTGGTGGATAGGGGAGTGATACGGATTATTTTAGGAGACTGGTTGTACTAAAGGGTGGAAATCTCCTATGGTAAGAGGAGTATAAGGGTCCCCGTAATAAAAAAATAACAAAAATAATAAAAAATAGTTACCATAATAGATCGATTATTCTGTGACGAATCTTTTTGAGTAGATCGGGAAAGTATGATCACTTAATTGATTACGTAAGTAAATGAGTCATTTATCAAAAATTCACGGATGTTATACACATTTACAATACTTAAGTTGTTGTTTTTTGTATACGATTGAGAGTGTCTCAAATTAAGAATGGTATTTAGTAAAGGAAATGTCTCTTCTTTCATCTCTCATATACCCCTATATATGTGTGAAAGAAGGAAGGAAAATATTATATTTCAATAATTATTGTTATTCGAGAAAGACTACAGGTAACGACATTTCAAGATCTGTGACGTTATGTGGTTACCACCAAAGATGTTTTTGTTTCTGAAACATAAACAAGGGAAAAGGTATCCAGTCGAGTGGTGAGATATGGTGATGTCGACACATCCAGACTCAGTGTTACCAGGTACGTTTTTAAACTCACTAGAAAAATTACGGGGGTTATGTGTGTCACGACTGAATCGATGATAGAATAACCTGATGTCAAGAAAGGGTGAGACGAGTACGGAGAAAGGGAGTGAAATTTCTCTGTTTTGAAGTATTTGGTAAGAATACAACTCCTTCTAGTTGTGCGAGATTCCTTTTGTTCCTACGAAAGTGTTGTACTAACTTTTACTCACGTAAAAAGAAAATTTGGTTACCATCACCACCGGCAACACCGACAAAAGGATTACATCTTAAGTACTGTAGTGAATAAATATCTATTTAAGTTCGTACAGTTCAAACCGACTAAGAAAGGTCTTTGATCAAATAGAGAGGTCGGATTAAAGACGGAGAAGACGTGATATTAAACGTAGGATCGTTTCAAGGGTTTTATCTTGTACGATAAAGGACGTAACCGTAAAGATCAAAGTGACACTGAAGATGGACCTTGTACAAAGGTCGTAAGTGAAGAAGTGGATGAAGGTGGGAAGTACGTTTTGAGTCGGGGTCCCATGTGCTGAGAAGAGGTTTGTGTATTACGATGAGAGGACTCTGGGGGTTTCGGAACTTATAAGGTCATAGTATTGTGACTTTAATCAGAAAATTTTACTAGTCAAATGTACGGACGGGTCAAATGGTCGACTGTTTAAAGAACTCTCGTATTCTGACACAGTAAGAGGGGAAATGTAAAGGTCGACGATGATGTGAGGAACGGTATATCGTACGTTAGTTGTTTATAACTTGTCTCGAGTTGAGTTCATTTTATTGAAAAACCTTGTCTTGAATCTCGAATACGTTAGTATTGATAGGGACTTTACTTGGGACACCCATTTGGTTTATCGGCTGAGGGTTGTATTCTTTGTACTTCTCGTCTCTTCCGTTCAATTGGGGTGTTGGTGAAACAAACTTAAGGGAGGAATAAGAAATTCATTTTTTGAATTGTACGGTTAATCATATGTCTCGTACGTTGTGGAATTATTGGTAATTGGGTAAGGAACTATTATGTTATCATATTACGGACCGAATCGTTTCACCAACAGTTTGAACCGAAAAACTCAACCCCACCCCTAGTTAAAACAAATAAAAAACCACGTATAAAATTCAACACTAAAAAAAAAAGAGATTCATTTCGTACTTGTCTTTTTACCAGTGTATCTTGTCTATTTACACTCACTCGATCAACTCTTACCTACCTCTCGACTCTCTTTGATTCTACCCAGGAGCCCTAGGGATGACGAGGAACTTCCAGTGTAGTTGATAGTAAGTATTCGTCACACATGTCAGGAACCTACCTCGTGTTTTTAGATTCGAACTACTGGTTTTGAAAAAAGGAAGTAGGGAGTAAAGTACTAGTGTAAAATTAAGAAAAAAAAAAAAAACTCAATCTGAGACTTTGATGGTTGAAGTAAACATAAGTCTTCCTAGTTCAAAGGTATTAAAGATCCTAAGACTCCACTGAGTTTTTACAATCTCGATCTTTCTTTTTTACTGTTACCTCCAGTAAGGTAGTCTCTATATATTAGTGGACGGAGTGTACAAAATAATATCAAATAATAATAAAATGTCCGTAACATACGTTTCACGATATCTCGTCGTAACGAGTTAACAGTTGCACGTCTCCTTCTTGGACCCTAGAATAATTTTACTTCCAAGACTGAGTCATTCAGTCCTCACTCTATTTATAAGATTGTTCAAGGACACGTACGATTCAGTGAAGTCAGTACAGACTGTGAAACTCTGGGGTACCTGACATCGGGTGGTCCGAGGAGACAGGTACGTCTAAGAGGTCCGTGCTTATTACTTCACCCAACGGTACGGGAGGAGGTCCCTTAGAACCTCCTAGACTGGGTCCCTAACTTGGGCACAGAGGACACCAAGGACGTAACGTCCACCTAAGAAATGGTGACTCAGTGGTCCCTTCCGCCGTTCGAGAGTCCACTACGGTTACGACGACCAGGTGTCTGACACAAGACTTTGCGTGATTTCCTACGTCCCCCCTTTACCTACTCTTTATCAGAGATCAAAAGTTACTCAAGTGTCAAAGTATCTGGAATTGACATTCCTGAGTTTATGCTTCGTCGTTTCCCACTTATGACTTTTCCTACGACTAGTGGTCCTTCGGAACTCCAGAGACGTCTTTTTACACGTTGTACCCGACAAGAGTTTAGAGTACGGTTCACGAAATTCTTTCAGTGTACTTCCAAAGGGACCACCGAGTCTTAGACGGACGATCACGTCCTCTGAACTCGGGACTTCGACGTTGATGACTCGGACGCACGACGTTGATGACTTCGACCGCCGTGGGATCTCGAACACGAGGTGTCGTTCTCTTCGGTGGCGTTACTCTTCGGTCCTGCGACATTGGTCCCTCATCGGGGACGAACGGCGTTGATCTCTTTTCGGGTACGTCGCTACTTCTGGGTCGAGTTGGTTTTTATTTATTTATTCTTTGGACGTTTTTTTTTTTTCCCTTTTCATTGTACTTTCTTTAGTCCTCCTGGGTGAGACATCCAGGGTTTTCTTTGATTTACACAAGAAAAAAAATTAGGGAAAGAACACACGAAAGAATCGGTTCACCATCTTCCGACTGAAACAAATGGTGGTTGTATGAAGACGAAAGAAAAACGTCTCTCTCGTCATTTCCTTCTATCTGGAGTCTCTTGCGGTCGAAGGAGTGTCAAAGACTTTTGTCTGAGACTCTGATTCGTTCATAAGTAGGACCGTCTCTACAGTGGAATGTCCCTGTTTTTAACTCGAACAATAGTTTGTCGGTTGGGTAGAGAACCCACATCCACAGATCCACAGTTCGACTTTCCCTTCTGTTTACGTTCAGACGGGGGTGCGTGTACCGTTCTTGACGAGACCTTTTAAGGTACCACTGTGCCAACAACAGGATCATGAGAGTGTAACATTGTCCAATTGTCAAAGTCTCGATTTGAAAGTTTTGTGTCGAAATGTTTGGACCTAAAGAAACGTTACTTTAGTTTTCTGGTGTACCAACTTGACGTCGAGTCTGGGGGTAGGACCCTTGCGCACAGTCCTAAAGTGAGAATCTTGGAGTCGAAGATCCTTTGTATATGTTATTCGGGGAGGTTAGACGTCCTTCTCAGACGAGACTTAGAGGAGTTCTAAGTAAAGAGTCTTTCTTGACAGACATAGTCACAAAAAGGGAGTAGAAAAAAGGGTGTAACTACTATTACGCCACATCTTCCTTTGTGCACCTGAACCTTCTTGTTCAGAAACCCGTCGCGAGGATTCAGGTCCCAAAAGTAGGTATTTTGTTTCTGTTATTCTAGATAATTTTAATGGATTGTCGTATGCCACTCTAAATTTCTTCTTTTACATTTCTTGACATTTTTACTGTTTTATTATTACCATCGTGGATTATAAATAATACATGGACTTTAAATGACATATATTTATGTATAAATGACATACATGGACTTTAAAGGGTATATGATGGAGTTAATTATGTTGTTAGGTCTTCCGTCCTTAGTAATAGTACTAAAATGTCAAAATTTTGTGACTCGGATCTCTCTAAGTGAGTTGTTGTAGTGTAACGATCATTTTTCGGTTCGTTTTCCGTGTAAACAATCAAGAATCGGGGGTCGAAGGTGACATTGAACGGGTGTCCCGAGGTTAAAGAAAACCCCCTTAGTCTAGACTAATTGTTCAGAAGACTACGACCCTTTCTAACCCCCGTTCTCCTCTTCCCTCTTTATCTCCAACTCCACCAACCTACCGTAGTGACTGTGTTACCTGTACTTAAACTCGTTTGAGACCCTCTGTCACTTCCTGTCCCTGCGGACCGTACGACGTCAGGTACCCCAGTGTCTCTCAGCCTGTCCTAAATCGTTGACTTGTTGTCATCCATCGTTTTATCAACTAAATGTAACATTCTTAACTTCCTGATCTAGAAAGAAGGGTGATCTGACCTTGATCTTCCCATTATTTTCAATCGGTTTGTGAGTAAAGACCCTGAGGATGGGAACTTCGTAACCACGTTCCGAAATTTTTTATCACTCCAGGATAAGTAAATCTTCATTTACTTAACAAGGACAGAACTCTTTAAAGGAAATCAAGAACAAGGAACGAGGTAAGTTTTAATAACCAAAGAAGGATAAGGTTCTATACCAAGACATTAAAAAGTCAGACGGTTATTTAAAGGAAAAAAACGAATCCAACCGGTGATAAACAAAGAAACGTTAATTTTTTTCAATTGACTATATGGTTCGGGACCGAGTGGAGTCCCGACGGACTTTAGGAGTCGAGCACTTGATTCGGTTATTTAATATAAGAGAGAATTCACAGTGACGACGACGACGATTCAGCGAAGTCAGCACAGACTGAGACACGCTGGGGTATCTGCCGTCGGGTGGTCCGAGGGAACAGGGATCCTAAGAGGTCCGCTCTTATGACCTCACCCAACGGTAAACGAAGAGGTTACGTACTTTCACTTTTCACTTTCACTTCAGCGAGTCAACACAGACTGAGAATCACTGGGGTACCTGACGTCGGGTGGTCCGAGGAGGTAGGTACCCTAAAAGGTCCGTTCTCATGACCCCACCCAACGGTAACGGAAGAGGTGAATTCACAGTGTAATTCATAATTTTGCATGTCACAAAGAGAAGAGGAGGTTAGACGTGGATATAGGTAGATATTAGATGGGTAATCAAGTATACTATTGAAGATGGAAGATTTTTGTACACTTTTAATAAAGCATCCACTATTAAGTCTTTAAGAGATTTCACGGCACCTAAATTCCACTTAGTAACTCAGTAGACTTTTTGACTTTCTTTTCGACTATCCTTAGTTACTCTAGTAACAGTGGATTGAAACATATTTATCTTTATAGTATTATTAAATTACTTTTGTCATAGACCATGGGGTGACGAATCTACGTTACATAGTGTCTGTTCAGAGAGGTTTATGTTTGTCATTTGTCTCTGATGTTTCTGTTTTAAATAAAAAAGAGTCGAAACAGACAAGGTTTAAAATTTTTATAGGTCCGAGACGATTCATTCGATCGTTACAGGGGCTCTCATCAGATTCGTTAGTAGGACCTGTAGTTTGTTGTCCTTCGAAAGTCTTTCTTTTTTTTTCCTATTTTCAAGTCGGTGTCAAATTAAAGGAGAGATTAAGGTTTCCTTATATAAGTGGCTCGAGGAACCGTTTCCCTGAACAAAGGTGAGAGATTTGTGAAAAAAGCAAAAACAATCCCCTTCGTGTGACTAACTTTGGCGGGTGAGACCGGTCCATGGTATCATTGGTAAACGTACTCAACAAAATACTGTCCTCTAGGACTATTCCTTATGCCTTGATTATTCGGTAGTGGTTGACCTTCTCAAGCCCTTTCCAGATTTCCTCTGTGACGCACAGACAGGTGAAGGGTCTTAGGGAGAACGATCGTAGGTAGAACCGACTCGCTACGCACACGGTGGTCCTTTCTGAGACTTAATCTTACTAACCGGTTTCTGGTGGTCCTTTGATTAGGGTAGTGGTATTTTGGACTCCTCTGACACTCGGTGCACCGCCTCGTCAAGAGGACCCAAGGGAAAGGGATGACGCGAGGTGGGCCCACGGGAAGGGGTTATTTTAGAGAACGAAACAGTCGTGTACACAGAGGAGCCTGTTAAGTAAAGACTCACAATCTGTTTTCGGGTCAAAGTCCGAGACCTTCCCCAGGGGGAAGGATGTTGTCAAAATGATCTACTTTTTATCCGTGTTGTTTGACTAGACCCGGGATTCTAAGTATTCAAAAATTTCTTCCCTGACGTCCTTACCCGTACGCGACGTTCAACTCTCCGCTCCTCCCTTGGTCTCGGTACCCAAGGACGCAAACAGACCTCGACAATGGTGAGTGAGTTCCACACCGGTCACAAAGTACTTTCTGTGTTTTACGTACAGCTGACTTTTTTACGTATTAGATTTTCGACTCTTAATACGAAATGAACCGTCTGAACGATTCCTCCTGTCGGAGAGTCTATCGAGACTACTTGACGAGACTCCCCATTCCCTACTCTGTCCTATATGTATTCAAAAACGTTGTTTTTGGTCCATCAGTCTTATAGTTTTCTAATGACAAGTATTTTCTTTTGGTCTGTAGAGTTCAATTACTTAAGTCACGAAATATACTTACCTTTCTACGTTCTCAGACCCGAGTAATTTTAGTAAGGAAACTATACGTGGAATTGATGGGTCCCGGTCATAGGACGAAAAGAGGTAGGACTTAGGGGAGTCCCACGTGTCATCACCCACCGACGTCACCGACCTCCGAACCACCTCCGTTGTATGAAACGAAGAACTACACCGTCCGTTGTAAAGATATACGTTTTATTTAAGTAGTGTAACCTAATATATAAATTCTGATTTACTATAAGAGTTTTAAGGGACGTTGTACGTTTTTTCGTGAGTGTAATTTCCCAACTTCCTAAGAAAGTAAATCGTCCTTGTAAAAAATTGTGAAACTCCCTGATATAATTCGTACATCTCTCGAGTTTAGTTATGGAGTGAGTGACACTTTAAGGTTCAGTCTCCTAGTAAAATATTTTGTACTATCCCAGGAAGATCATTGTGACTATTGAGTTAGGACAACTTAGGACAACTTTGGTATCTTGTGACTTAACGTAGTTTATATTGTATGATAGTTGTTCATCCGAAATATTCAAATTTAAAATCGTTTCATTTATTTCTGTTTGACTAACGTGTAATTAAACTACTGATGAAAATAACTTACACACTGACCTTAGTATATTTATAATATTTACTGAACCAGATTATGTTATTTTAGATAGGTTAACCTTAAGAACTTTTTGATATAGGATTTTTTTAATCTTCTTACTTTTTGTGACGGTATCTTAGAGGAGTCTTTAGAGTTTACCTTAATAGACTACCTAGACCTTGTAGTAATCTTTTTAAAGATAAGTGTATGAACTTCTAGACATCTCTCTTCCAATCTTCAGAACTATATTACCTTGTCCTCGAAAGATACATCTGTGACATTCTTCTTTATCGATGTTACTGTACTGGATTCTTATAGTGGAAATAGGATTCTCAATGATTAAAATTATAAAAGTAAATGTTAAATAAAGTTTTCAACCAGATTATGAGGATGAGAATGAGAGACTACTTGTTTGAAAGTAGTTTTACCGGAAGGATTCCCTATTTGAAGAGAAGTCAAATGTTCCTGATGTAAGATAAGAATTCGTTTGTTAAGACTAAAATATACACATCGTGGTAATTTATCTTGACCTTTTCAACGAAAAATAAAACTTACAAAAAACGCCATTTAAAATGATGAAGTTTGAAAAAACACAGACGGTTTCCCTTTTTTTATTTGTTTTGGTTATAAACTTAAATTTGAACTTTTATACTACTCTTCTTTACCAAATAGATGTCACGCACACCCGTACAACAACAAAAGAAACGAAACGGATAAAAGATCTTACATACGAATACTATGTATATAAATGTCTATCGAAGAAGAGGAGGATAATGTCTCTAATTGTTAGGGAAAGAGAGCTAATCGTATCTTCGATAGTAAATAGCTGATCAACAATACACAAGGTATGATATGATTCAAGAAATCTGAGTATGTTCTTGAGATACTGTTTCCAGTCTAATTTTACCACTTTTGGACATGTAATAAGTAAGTTCTTCATAAATACCTCGTCGATGATGGTCTGTAATAAGACCCGAAACTGTTATATTCTTATTCGTTTGTTTGTTTTTCTTGAGTTTCAGTGACGAGGACATTTTTATTGTTTTTATCTTTTTTCGTAAGTCTCTACTTTCTTATAAAAATTTAATACTGTTAGACTTTTGTTTAGTCTTCAACGTTACGATTGTCTTTTACGACTCTTTTATGTAAGTTTCCGTTAGATCTTAACATACAGGTCAAGATCTTTCTCCCTTTTTACACTTTAAGTAATCTACCTTTGTTTGACTAAGAAGGGTACTTATCTAAGATTTATTTTGGTCAGTTTTATATGAAGATCTTCTTCTGTTTAGTAGGTGTTACCTTCCAGTCGTCTCTATATCCTTCCTACTTGTTTCATCTAAGGTGTTTTATGGTTATTGTTATGACCACCAGTATAATAATAAACACATACCTATACTGGATTTCTTCGTCTTCTATAATTCCTCTCCACCGTTCTTATGTGTCTTCTTGACATGTTTTTTCTAGAAGTGCTGGTTCTATTAGTGCTACTACACCAGTGAGTGGATCTCGGTCTGTAGGACCTTACACTTCAGTTCACCCGGAATCTTTCGTAGTGATGCTTGTTTCGATAACCTCCACTACCTTAAGGTCAACACGATAAAGTTTAGGATTTTCTACTACGACACTTTCACGACGTGAGTTATACGGTCGTTTAAACCTTTTGAGTCGTCACCGGTGTCCTGACCTTTTCCACTCGAGAGTAAGGCTAGGGTTTCTTTCCGTTACGGTTTCTTACGAGTTTGATGACGTGTCAACGTGAGTAGAGTGTACGATCACTTCAGTACGAGTTTTAAGAGGTTCGGTCCGAAGTCGTTATGCACTTGGTACTTGAAGGTCTACAAGTTCGACCAAAATCTTTTCCGTCTCCTTGGTCTCTAGTTTAACGGTTGTGGGCGACCTAGTACCTTTTTCGTTCTCTCAAGGTCTTTTTGTAGATAAAGACGAAATAACTGATACGGTTTCGGAAACTGACACACCTAGTGTTATTTGACACCTTTTAAGACTTTCTCTACCCTTATGGTCTGGTGGACTGGACGGAGAACTCTTTGGATATCCGTCCAGTCCTTCGTTGTCAATCTTGACCTGTACCTTGTTGTCTTACCACGTTGATCCTTTTCCTCATGTAGTTCCGACATATAACAGTGGGACGAATAAATTGAAGATACGTCTCATGTAGTACTCTTTACGACGTGACCTTCTTCGTATTCGACCTTAGTTCTAACGGTCCTCTTTATAGTTATTGAAGTCTATACTTCTACTGTGATGGGAATACCGTCTTTCACTTCTCCTCGATTTTTCGGAGAACTATTTTCACTTTCTCCTCTCGTTTTTTCAACCGAATTTTGAGTCGTAAGTCTTTTGTTTCTAGAACCGTAGACCAGGGTAGTGAAGTACCCTTTATCTACCCCTTTGTCCCCTTTGTCACCTTTGTCAAAGTCTCAAATAAAACCCCCCGAGGTTTTAGTGACGTCTACCACTGACGTCGGTACTTTAATTTTCTGTCAATGAGGAACCTTCTTTTCAATACTGGTTGGATCTATCGTATAAGTTTTCGTCTCTGTAATGAAACGGTTGTTTCCAGGTAGATCAGTTCCAATACCAAAAAGGTCACCAGTACATACCTACACTCTCAACCTAACACTTCTTTCGACTCTCGACTTCTTAACTAAGAAAACTTGACACCACAACCTGTTCTGAGAACTCTCAGGGAACCTGACGTTCCTCTAGGTTGGTCAGGTAAGACTTCCTCTAGTCGGGACCCTAAAGAAACCTTCCTTGCTACGATTTCGACTTTGAGGTCATGAAACCGGTGGAGTACGTTTCTCAACTGAGTAACCTTTTCTGAGACTACGACCCTCCCTAACCCCCGTCCTCCTCTTCCCCTACTGTCTCCTACTCTACCGACCTACCGTAGTGACTGAGCTGCCTGTACTCAGACTCACTTAAGGCCCTCAACCACTACCTGTCCCTCCGGACCGCACGACGCTAAGTACCCCAGCGTTTCTCAGCCTGCGTTGACTCACTGACTTGACTTAACTTGACTTGACTACAGGAATGGAATTTTTAATATAGATGTTTGTATGTAGTTATGAAAGAAATAATGGTAATATATATATATAATATAATGTTATAAAATATATATATATATATGTGTGTACGTGTATGCATATATTACATATGTCATAATACCCCTTTAAAATGAGATTTTTAAATTGGACTTTATCTAGTTAAGTATACTTCTCTTTTAATTCAAGACAACAGGAAATTTACGTTAATACTTATTACCGAAGAAAATCCACGACGACAAAATTAGTTAACAATAAAAATAAGGGATAAAAATATGAGTTTAACAGTGTCGAATCGGTCACCCTCCAGAAAAATTCAACCGAAGGTTCAGAACAGTTGTCTATAGTCTTGTAAAGTTTCACATGAACGAACTACCATTGTTTTTAAAGATCGGATTAGAACTTTATAGAGAAAGGGTTCCGTATCTTAATAGAGGAGGATCTTCGTGACTATAAAAATCAACTCTCAATGGTAAAGAGATACTATAGGGATGAACTTTAAAATTGAGGAGTGTTTTGATATTAATTTGGAGAAATGAAAGTATCAGACTACTCGATTTATTTAAAATATTTAAAATCATTTTAAATATATTAATTAAATAAAAAATTTTAGACAGTTATTTTTGAGAGATTTTTTGTCACGATCATAAAACTCACTAAACACTATAAAATAAGACGATACTAAAATACGTGAGTTTGACGTAAAGTCGGGTTATAAAGATTAACAAAGGTCCTTCAAAGTATTAAAAAGTTTGAAGATATGTCACTATAAGGATTTCGACAACGAAAGAAATTACAAAATATTAATAAAAATTAATACTCTGTTTTTAAAATTTAGTTGACGAACCGTTTACAGTTCTGTATATGAAATAGGTAGATTCTTTATTTCACTTTTGCAATCAGTGAGTCAACACAGACTGAGAAACTCTGGTGTAGGTACCGTTGACACCGGACGGTCCGGGGAGACAGGTACCCTAAGAGGTCCGTTCTTATGACCTCACCCACCGGTACGGGAGGAGGTCTCCTAGAAGGACTGAGTCCTTAGTTTAAGTCCCGATGACGTCACGTCCGTCTGAGGACTCGGAGACTCGGTGGTCCCTTCGGGGATAGGTAGATATGTGTTTCTGTTTTTTTTTAAAAAAAACGATCATGTAAAAAATTAATTTTATTCTTTTCGTAATATAGACATTTGTTAATACGTTTAATATTAACCTTTGTTAGAATTATAAACGAACCTCTCTTTGACTCTAAGACTACGTACGTTTTTGTATGTTACGTAGTACCTTCAAGTCATAGATTCGGGAGTCCCTTTTTCGTAGAAGTCTAGAGAAACTACTATGAATATGCCCTTTTACCATGGGAGACCATGTTCTGACTAACTTTGATTGTGAAAGTTGAGATACGAGTTTAACCTTTTTCCAGGGGATTCCTATCTCTCCGTTATGAGTTAATTTCTACGGACTAACAATCTCTTTTACTATGACTAATAGAACAGAGACTTGGAGTTTAATTAATACGTTCTATTAAGAGATGTTAAATTCTGACGGAGATAATACACTAGATAATCTTGATAGAACTGGGAGGACCGGTGAATTGTATACCGAAAAGTTTTCATCGACTTTTTACACAAAGAAAAGATAGGTCTTAAATAAGTTTTTACAATTCCTATTATTGAACTCTATATAGTAGATCTGTGTAATTATAAATATTTAGATCCAAATCGAAACGGTTTTGTCTCGACGATGATCTTAGGTTCGAAAGTGTTAGTAAGTCTAAACATGTCAAATTTTTGGTTTTCATTAAAACCGACTTAGACTTTACTATTAAACAGGGTTTAGTAACGGGTTCCAGGATATTCAGTAATGTTACCCTTTCGTTTCGTTTCTCTAACTAAATATCATTTTGCATCCGATTCCAACAAAGATACGATCCTAGTAGTCAATTATGTATTAAAGTTTATAGATATATTTCATGTTTTAACCTACCAAAAAACTTTATGGTTGATCCAACACAACGTACGTGGACAAGGTTAATAGACTAAGACTCATTGAGGTCCTGATGCGACTCTTAAGACCCTTTCTTCAACTCTTGATCCATGTATAAAAATCGGTAGGACTGAGGTTCTTTGATCTTTCTTAAAGAATCTTGTAATGGAGATGGAAAGTTTTATACTTGTTTATAAGAAAGGTGAAGCTTAATTCTATAGATTATGTAAACTAAATATATTTGTGGAAACTTTGATTTACAAATAATATAGGTTTCTACAAGTTAAATTATCCTTTTTTTAAAGTGAGTTACGGATGATTTTCGGATATATGGATCTTTCTCACTTGTTTTATCTGTGTTAAAAAGGGAGTGACCCAGGAGTATAATCGTCCTTACATTATTAAAACTATTATTAATAGATTTGTCATTTTCTAGAAGTTGTGATAAATTGTTTGATTTAGGCTATTACGCGTTTCTCCTGGTATGTGGTACTAGTTAAACCTAAGTAAGGTCACAGTAGTCCTACTAAGTTATATGTGTAGTTAGGTACACTATGTAGTGTAATTGTTTTCCTTTCTATTTTGGCGTGTTAGTGGAGTCCTCTGTGTGTTTTTCGTAAACTGTTTTAAGTTGTAAGTAAGTACCATTTTTCAGAGTGGTCTCCATTGTATAGAGTTGTATTATTTTTGGTAAATACTGTTTGGGTGGCGATGGTATTATGAGTCACCACTTTTCGACTTTCGGAAGGGTGATTTGAGTCCTTCTTCTGTTCCTACAGGTGAAATTAACAAAGATACATTGTGTCACAATCTTTAGGATCAGTGTCGTTAGTCCATTCTTTTATTTATTTTCCATAGATTGAACCTTTTATTCTCCATTTTGACAGTGGCAGCCGTCTACTGTTCTATGAGGTATATTACTTGGGATTTCAGAGGTGGTTCTTTTGTGTGTTTTTGGATAATGTTGATTGTTTACTAAAGTCGTACCATCAACGTATGTTCTAGTTATGCACCTTTAGGTAACGTAAAGATATGTAATCATTACTTTATGGTCTCTGTCACTTTTTTTTTTTAGGGTATTTTTGTACGGATCCTTATTTGAATTGGTTCCTCCATTTTTCAAATATACGACTTTTGATACTCTGTAACTATTTCCTTTAGTTTCTACTAAGTTTCTTTTCCCTACTATAGGGTACTACGACCTAACACCCTTTCGACCTGTGAATGTACATTTGATATGTAAAAAGGTTTCTTCTGTATGTTTACCGGTTGGCCGTGTACTTTTCTACGAGACGTAACGATTAATAAACTTTTTACGTTCAGTTTTAGTATTACTCTATAATGGAGTGTGTCCAGTCTTACCGGTAGTAGTATTTCAGATGTTTGTTTACGATCTCTTTTCAATAAAGTAGTTTTACTTTCTTACCAACGAGAAGTTCCCATGACTTGTGTCTGATTAATATTTATATGAAATTATTTTTATAATCATAATTTTCTTACTAATGATTCTTCTCTGAATGGTAAAGATCCGGTAAAATGCGGAAAAACAAACTACGGTTTTATTAGTCGGTTTAAAATAGAGAAGAAATACCGGTTATTATCTACTACAAAGGAAAAATCTTGGAAAGAAGAATTTAGAAAAGTGTTCTGGATAGAAAGAGAAACTCAACAAGGAAACTTGAGAAAGATTCCAGGGAAACATAGAAAGGTTAAAACTTTGTCTCTTGTTTTATAATTTGAGATCTTGATGGACTGTTTAACATATATTTCGTTTTCTTACTAGAATCCTTGAGTTTACGAGGTATCCAAAAGAAAGAAATTATAACAAAATCTTCGGAATTTACTCCTCTGATACGTTGGAGGACGTGTCTCCTTTAGAACTGTCTGTGGAAGGAGTAGTGGAGAAAGGAATAATCCTGGAGTCTCTGACACGGGAGACAAAAGAACACACGATGGTACATGAAGAAGGTTTCTCTCAAAAGGTACTAGGATTTGTTGAGTCTCGAAAGAGTGTCAAAAACGTCTAAAAGGTAACGTTTTTATTTCTTTAATTCTGTTGGAATTGATTAGTATTCCTAGAATATAAAAGTCATTCAATGACTCGTTTTATTGAGGTTGTAGACATTCTGGATCTTTCTTTTGATACGGAAGGTCAGAAAGCCGAGAGAGAGAAGTAAGAGGAACCAAGACCACTACAATGTGGAGTCGCCTGTACTCTATTTATATAAGAAGAGGAACCTGACCACTAAGACTATTCCTATTTTTTTCAATTAATAAAGAATTACCGTGTGTATAGGGAAGTCCCCACCCGTTATTTCCTAGGGTATAAAGAAACATGTGTCGTCAGAGATTTATTTGTAGACAACTTACTTACTTGATTTCTGTTTATTCAGTGTCTACTGTGACTTAGGAAATTTGGTATTCCAGTTCCATACAAAGGAGATGTAAAATTCTTTATCTCTGTAGCCAAAAAACCAAAAACGAAGACGAAGTACTTTCATTTAATATTAATGGAATCAGTAGTAAGAGTCTGTTCCCTACTGTTAAGTAAGAAGAAAGTACTTATTAATTGAGTCTTATAATTTCAAATATCTCCATTAGATTCTATAATCCCTTCGACGACAAAAAAAGGTTTCCTTTGATGTTTAGTACCGTCATGTTTAGGAAAAACCTTATTCCGTTGTAGTATTTGGATATTTAATTTTATAAAATGAGTAGTTAAAAATTAATATTATCCTTTGTCTTTTTTATATAAGTCAATTGTGTAATTATTCATATCAGAAACGGATCCAATACCCATCTTTATCTCTTCCTTCGTTTTCTCTAGTTCTTCTATCTCCCTCTCCCTTTTACCTTCTCTGTTTTCCTTTCTTTCTTCGTACGTCGTTCTTAACTCTCTTAACATAGGATAATTTCCGAAAAATTTGTTAATGACGGGGTCCGACAATTTCAATCGGATACCACAAAGGGGTTATCCTAATTTGTCATTTCAGTTTAAAACTTAAAAGGATCTCAGTTTCCTGTTATTCGATACTCGACTTTCAAAGGATATTAAATTTCTGATGTTATATTAAAATTATAATTAAATCCCTCTCTTTATGTAAAGAGGATGAGATAGTCAATATTTAAAGTTGACGTTCATTTCTTTGGTACTAATTCTCGTCGAATTTGTTTATCAAAGAAAAAAAAGAGTGTCTTGTTATTCAAGTTCCCTTCCGTCATAGACACAAGTGACTGACAAGTTACTACAATGACTCCCAGGTGTTTGAAAAAGCAGATACGGGACCGATGTTATTCTCTGGAGAAAAGTAGTAACACCGGAGGGTTAGAGAATTATTGAGGACTTGGTTGTTCGGAGTACTGTTGTCCATTCCTTTCTTCTCACGTTGACCTCTTTTCATTATTTCTTGTTCCGGTCTTCCCGGAAAGACGTACGGACAGGGAGGAGTAGTCTCTTCGGTACCATAGACCCTGTGGAGTGTGTCGGGGAACCCGAACGTAGAGTGGCCGGTCATGGTGTAGAGTATTCCTCTACCCGAACACATACCCTAACACATTTAGTGGCACAAGTGGTGTGAGTGTAAGAATTCTCAAGATAAATAAAACGGACCCCAGTATGAATTTACTTCGTCTGTCGTCGGTAAAAACGAAGCCATCAGTACGAGGTCCCTAGATCACCGTTCGTCTTCTTTCTAAAACGGGAGTATACTTTAAATCAAGTCCCTGTTTATATAACAGAACGATAACATGAGTAAGTAAGTTGTTGTGTGAGGGTAAATGTATTGTACCTAGAATATTAGTTTAGTTATCGTCCGGAAACTTTAAAGTTTTACGTTGGTGTTATGTACTTTGGAGGTCAAGATGGTCCAGGAATGTCAAATTTTACGTTTTATGACACAAGAGGTTCGTTGGAATTAAGAAGTACTTAAATTGAACAGTAGATTCAGAATGTTGTCTTCATGAACTGGAACACATATAAGTCACTTATGTTGACTGGTACTTATAAGAGTAAAAGAGTACCTGTGAGTCCTTTTGTGTTCGAACATTCTATTTAATACATGAGAAAGACTCAAGAGACTTGTTATTTGGATTAAGCTTCAATCATAAGGATTATTAATGTGTGTGTATGTGTAAATATATGATCCCATGTATATGTATATATACGTATACATATGTTGGTATACATGATCATATATATTTGATAGTGTATATTAATCACATATATTTGACCCGATAGGACCATCGAGTCTATTATTTCTTAGATAGACGTTACGTTCTCTAGATCCAAACTAGGGACTCAGTCCTTCTAGGGGACGTCTTCCCTTACCGCTGGGTGAGGTCATAAGAAAGGACTTCTTAAGGAGCCTGTTTCATCGGACCGTCCGATGCCAGGTACCCCAGCGTTTCTCAACCTGTACCGACTCGTTGATTGTGTGGATTTTCCTATTTTTTTTTTGGGTTGACCATCTATATAAATATATATATTTTGTATATTATTCAATGTATAT
The DNA here is from genome assembly GCA_006410555.1 of Capra ibex. Taxonomy (NCBI): domain Eukaryota; kingdom Metazoa; phylum Chordata; class Mammalia; order Artiodactyla; family Bovidae; genus Capra; species Capra ibex. The sequence goes on along the minus strand of SJYO01041852.1, from coordinate 50,821,823 downwards.
ATATTTGATAGTATCTATTACCAAAGACCGTGAAATGATACCGAAGTACTAATAAAAATAGTTTTAAGAATAATAATTATGTAATATAATCTTTACAAACGTACAGTACGAGAGGGTGATCAACATTAGAGATATTCCTACGTTTCTAAAACAGTGAATAAAGATTTAAGTATGAGAGATCTTATCTTTAAAGATGGACCTTTAATCATCCATGAAGAAAAAGAGTCTTACTTAATTACTTTCTTACTTACTCAACCTAAAAAACGAAAGAGTAAGTCCAGCTGGACTGTGACTGGACTTACTCCTTCATTTTTCAGTTCGAGTGTAAACTACTAGGTGTACGATACTAGCACGGTTATACAATCTCCACGAAGGTTGATTTTTAGCAACGAGATGCAACCCAAGGTTTCCGTACTTCAGTGATCAGTGATATCAGGGACTGGAAGTTGTATTGGACTTTCTTCAAGTTCCACTTTTAGTCCTTCCTCCGGGAGACACGAGACCCTTTTTGACGGTCTTGACCGGAATCCTATCAATCTATAAAAGTCCTCTTCTAAAATTCTCGAGTTAAAGAACGTAGAAAAGTATGAATCTTTTCGTGACTTTAGTAATTACCTCTGTAGACGAGGAGTACTGATCGTCGTTGAAAGACGGTCTTACACACGAACTTACGTGTATAGTAGGAAGTGATTTTAGTGTATATAGGACCAGAGGGGGAGATGGAGAAACCGTGTCATGGAGTCTCTATGGACTCACCGACAGAGACCCTATATCAGGAGTAAACTGGGGTTTATTTTGAATTCAGTGTTGAGAATACAACACGAAAATAAAAAAACTTCACGATTGTATAAAAACTTTCTTTTTTTAATTACTTAGAATATTATAGGAAGTCTACGGTGACTCTTATTGTACTAAAGGATAAAGATTGTAACGGAATCCAGGTTACTAATATATCTTCAACTATAGTTTTCGACTGGATAGTGATAACTCTTGGGGGACATTTTAATGTAAGTTCATGGTAAAACGGTCTATCACTTTCTGTCCCTTCGACCTCACGACGTCACGTACCTCAGCGTTCTCAGTCTGTACTGACTCGGTGACTTGTTTTGGGGGGTGTTAACGGTCTACGGTCATGATTGGATTTGGTAAGTAATAAAATTAAAAGATAAGTCTTTTTTTCGTTGTAAAAATAGTTGAACAGAATGTTAATGGATCTTCGTTTTTGTGTTGAAATTTTATATTTTGTTAGTCCAGATTCTAGACTAAAATAAAAGTTCGATTATTTAATCAGAATAAGAAGGGACCGACGACCGTCTTCTCTGTTTTGACTCAGTCTCTGTTTCCCAAAATAATGAGTACCGGGTCGATCGTCGACCTCGTAGTCGTATAAACGTTACCAAGAAGAACGGGGGTCTAGAGTGTTCCTCTGTTCCTCCTCGGGTCTATCTGTGATGTGCACGTCCCATACACGTAGGGTTGGCTTTTTTGGACTCTAACCCCTTAGGTTTTGGTGAAAATATCTTTCCTTATTGTTCGAACGGGAAACAGACCCCCATCTTCCTCTATAATAGAGTAGAGAGTTGGAATAGTTAATGTATTTGTTGGGACTTTTTACTGGAGTCATTTGTCGTCAATCCCGACTTAGAATCCTGTAAGTCGTTTTGTATTTCCTGTTAATCACTGGATGTTTCCTGATAGAGAGGGTCACTTCGATAATAATATATTCGTGTTTATTTAGTAGTTGGTTTTAAATGTTTAAAAACAAATAAGACGTTTTTTGTCTCTCGTTCGTATAAAGATTCATCAAGCTACAAACCCAAGGTGAACCGAAAATAAGGGTAGATGATACTGATCTCGTTTCTCAAGTATTTACTTTATGTTCTTTACTCCGACGTCGCCTACAGTTCCAGTGTCGCAATTCCGAAAATTTGTGGTACTATTCTAGTAGTCTGTATGGGTTTCTTTTGTCTTCAATAGACTCCCAAGTTTCACTCTCTTTAAGTTAATCGTAAAATCTATTTACCGTTTTTATCTCCGCCGTCGTCGTCGTCGAATCAGTGAGTCGACACAGGTTAAGAGACGTTGGGGTACCTGACATCGGGTGGTCCGCGGAGACAAATACCCCTAAGAGGTCCGTTCTTATGACCTCTCCCAACGGTACGGGAGGAGGTCCCCTAGAAAGGTTGGGTCTCTAGCTTGGGTCCAGAGGGTATAACATCCACCTAAGAATCGTGGACTCGGTGGTCTCTTCGGTTTTTTATCTCCGTCCTTCCGATTAAACCTCCGTCAACTTACTAACACTGAGCTGGGTTTCTCATCCTCAGTCCTACGTCTATTTTCATCTCCATTCTATACAAATTTTCCATTTTAACAGGATTAAATCTCAAATTAACATATGTTCTCCACTCCTTCTTCTTAAATTCTTTTAGCAGACGAAGACGAATTCGTCGGTGTCTTACCACTGTGATAAGGAATTACGTGTTTCGTATCTTTTACATTGTTTACTCTCTCACTTTCACAAATCCATAAAACTAGGATATTCCTCAAACTCTACATGACCCTGTAGATTCTACGGATTATCTTCAACTATACATCTGCACCACGAAGTCTCCATTTCGATCCGGACACGGTACCTTGATTTACCATTGACTTCGGAGACTTCCTCTTCCTCTAGTACACCCTCGTATACTTCTTATTCTTCCTTTTTTTTTTTTTGTCCGAGTCCACTATTGGAAGTTCATATTGGTTTGGGACGTAGTGTTAGTGAGTTTCTGAGTTTTCTTAATGTTAGTCTTTCTTCTTTCTTTTAGTTCTTACGTACTATGCTGTCAGTGATTTTCTTATAAAGTTCTTTTCTCTGTAGTCTCAGTTTACGATACCACTTAAATTAACTGAAGTCCTGAATTGTACAAATAATTTAACTTATCCCTCGAGAAACTACACTCGTCAAAGTGACCTTAGTACCTCCTTCTTTAGTACAGTTACCTTTCTCTTTGTCTTCACTCTACTTCTTTACTGTCTACACACACATACGTCCGTTAACAAAGTTCACATTTCATATTTACCTTTGTCTTTTAAAGGTCCTAAATAAAAAATTACTATTCTCTCTCAACTTATACGAAATTTACTTGTATCCTTCCTTGGTTGTCTATTTCTAATTTCTTCACCTATATTCTGTCCTCTCTATCAGTTTTCTCTACGATTTTCTCTTAAAAGTCTTTCTATTTTAGTGTTGAGAGTATGTTTATATTTTTCTTGTACATAGTTTTTACGGGAAACTAGACGACTTGTTACTCCATTGAACATTCTATAATTCTGGTCGAGTTTCACTAAATTAGTCTACTAAATGAAATTTCAAAATGGTTTCTTCCCGAAGGACCTATCGAGGCGATCATTTCTTATTTGGACGTTAAGTCCTCTAGGGTCAACCAGGACCCAGCCCTTCAAGGGGACCTCTTCCCTATCCGATGGGTGAGGTCATAAGAACCCGAAGGGACCACCGAGTCTGTCTTTCTTAAGTGGACGTTGCACCCTCTCGACCCAAGTTAGGGACCCAACCCTTCTGGGGGACCTCCTCCCGTACCGTTGGGTGAGGTCGTAAGAACGGACCTCTTAGGGGTACCTGTCTCCTCGGACCTCCCGATGTCAGGGACCCCAGTGTTTCTCAACCTGTGTTGACTTATTGGTTCACATCGTGTCGTGTAATAGTTTCTTTATATTCCTGTTCTAACGAATCATTCACGTTTAACTAATTATAGGACTTTTCGTTTTTGACCTCAGAAATCACGAAAATATGTCTTCTCTTTTAAATCTGTTTGGAATAAATGTAGTGATATCACGTTTTACGTATTTAATTGATAAATACATTGAAGTGATTCAGACCCTGGAAATTCAGTATTATTTGACACTCGACTTGTTTCAAAGGGGACCTATTGGGAACACACCTGGACATTTTGTTACTGGGGAATACTATTATTTTCCTGTAAGACAAGTGGAAACTAGAATAAATGTTCAAGGTTTGTTAAAAAGAACTACTCATAAACGATTCTTGCACATAGGAGTTGAAGAACTGTTCATCGTCTTTGTGAGTTTTTTTTTTTTTTTTTTTCTTACTTAAATTACTCGACTTTAATCTCTGTCTTAATTCTTTTTCCTTGGGTTTTACCACTTCCCGAGGACCCCAGTCGTTGTCACAGTGAGGTGATCCAGACTATTGTCTCGTTTACCAATGGTACTACAAAACTCTGGATATCGAGGTCCCATTTACGACACCTGAAACTATCTCTTTGTGTAAATAGTGGTTGGGGACTCGGACTCTTCCTCCTATCATTCCCGTTCTGATAAAGAGTCGTAAGAGGACGAGAGACTAAGGACAACCGAAGGTGACCGTTTTAGGTTGGACTACGGTCTCCCGTTTCCTCGGAACTACATCCAGGATGTCGAGGAAGAGGATCCTGTATTTCGTCCCATCTTTACCACCTTTCACTTGCGTCTCCTGTCTACTTATTATAGGTCGAGTCCTTCCCTTGATCTCGAATCTCCCTTTCTATCGGAAACTCGCCTTTCTCCTGAAAGTCACCATCGTCCTTCTATTTTCCATTACTCACATCAATATTCCAACAAACATGTAACCTTCCATAAAGACCCCGAAGAATTAATTACTTAACTTAAATAATAGAAATTTCAGTAATATACTCCTACCTCAACTATCGTTGTTCCAACCACTCTGACCTCCAAAATTCTTTTCTCCTTTTAAACCCCTACGAGAACATCTCTTCATATCTCCCTTGACCGGTCTATTTATTGTCATTCTTAAAAGCTTCCTCCCCCATCTCCATGTCTTTTCCCCTCAATATACATTTCTTCTACTTAAGTACCACCTTGGGTAGAAGTTCTACCAAACAAAAAAGAGGTTTCAAGTCAATATCGGAGCGAAGGAAGCACTGTAGAGGACACTGAAGTCATGTTCATATTTTCTTGTTACTGATTAACCATGTTTGGTTTTCTTAAGAGAACTACCTAAGATTATAAGTACCTACATCACAGAGTAACGTAAGACTAATGTTTAATCATGTAAGAAAATAACGAAGAGTCCTTTCCTTTGTCTACCGGTTACCAATACTAACCTTACTCAGGTAGAACATTCGATTTTATAGGTTCTAATTAAGTCCAGTTACACTTTAGTCATTTGAAACATAAGTATAAATATAATAAAAAGTATTTAATTGGTCTAATCGTTTTGAACAAGTCCTATAGTTTACGACAGTAATCAAGACTCTTTTCTTTTATGTCGTAGGTCGTTAAAAGTATTGTGATTGATGATCCTCATAAACATTTTATAACCGACCTAATACTATGGATTACTCAATTGTTTTGTTTAAAGGAAATAATACAATGTCAAAATCTACAATGTAGAAAGTAGCCCGTAAAAATTGTCTTTAGGTCTTACTACATTTTCCCTTCCGGTGTTAATAAAGTTTTCTTTCTACAACTTTACGTCCCATATAAGTTTGTTTGACCTATCGTTACATCCTACTAAACAAAACACGGTTTCATATTAGTGTACCGAGGTATTCCGTGTTCAAAACTAGAAGACATTGAACGACGATTGTGGTGAAGGTCAAGAGAAACCGTTAATAATATGTAACGACATTGTAGACGTTGTTGTCATAGAAAGTTGTCGTTCATGGAGGACGAACTTAGGACAGTAAAAGGTATAAATTTATTCGGAAAAGGATCTAGCAAAGTTGGTTCTCAAAGTAAAGTTCTTGTTTCTTAAACAACTTTGTAGTTCCATCCGTTTCTTGAAATGAGACTTGAGTGGTTCTGATACATAGATTCAGAGTTATTTACAGTAAAAGTGAAAGATGGTACAAAGAATACCTACACGTGTGTACAGGAGAGAAGAGATGGTCTTATATTTAAAGAATAGACATTCGAGAGAGAATAAATGGCGAGACATGGAACACCTTTATCGTGTAACACCCGTGAGTATTCGTAAACCATTTATAAACTACTTACTTACCTATCCACCGATTTACTTATGTTCTCTTTTAATTTACCAGACAATTAACTGTTTATAAACTTCTCGAGAGTAGATAAATACTCGAAGGGACCACCAAGTCGTCACTTCTTAGACGGACGTCGTGTCCTTGATGTCCTCTGTACCTAAATCAGGGACCCAGTCCTTCTCAAGGACCTCCTCCCGTACCGTGGGATGAGGTCATACGTACGGACCTCTTAGGGTACCTGTCTCCTCGGACCGTCCGATGTCAGGTATCCCGTGTCTCAGATTGTGTTGACTTCGTTGAATCGTATGTACGTATAGACAAATAGTGGACTTTCCCTCTTCCCATACGGTAACAATTAACAAAATGATCCGTATAGTCGACTTTTACATAGATTGACATAAAAAGTTATTGATACAGTATTTAGTTAATCTCTTGATTTTCCCTTTAAAGGAGTTTACACCTTTGCATTTCGTATTTGAGAATCAAAACGAAATATCTACTCTAGTACTTTTTGAATGTACCAAATGTTTTCGAAACTGTGTTTACGATTCTCGTTGTAATAGGTATTGGTGATTTTTCTCCCTTTTCGAGTCTATAGATGGTTGACAATTTATTTTATTTTTTACGTCATACAGGTGCATTACCTCATAATAAATTTTATTTTTCCTTACTTCACAATTATATACGACATCGTCCCACTTGGAACTTTTGTAATGTATTTAACTTTAGATATATTTTACAGGTCTTCTCGTTTAGATATCTCTGTCTTTTATAAAATGATCAACGGTCCAAACCCTCGTCACACTTATTTCTCACTGACGATTATCCTTAATCCCCAAAACCCCCCAATACTTTACAAGAGTTTAATCTGACACTGTTAACATATTAAGACGTTTATATGATATTTCGTAACTTAACATACAAATTTACCCACTTATCGTACTTTATATTTACTATAATTTATTTCAAAAATTTTTCATTTCTAATGCACTGGACAAGTTTTAATGTACTTATTAATCACTTTGGTCTTGATATTAGATGAAAGAGTTGGTCATGTTAATAAAGAAGAATGAAATGACAACAGAACACACGTTGTCAACCTAAAGAGTGAGGAAATAAAAGGCTTTAAGAAGTAGCGAAAAAACGGTAAAAGTATAAAAATAAATCAAGAGAAAGAGGTGCGGGGCGGGGTAAAGAATTGAAGGAGTTCTTGAGAGTACGATAGGAAAGGTCGACAATTTACTGTATGTAAAATTACTAGTGCTGAGTTAAAGAATAAACCGACGTATAGTCCTACTAAAGAGTACGATAATTAGATAAAGAAGGGGTTTTCCCTGTAAAGTCTGGTTCGTACACTTTGAAGGACCCGTCCTGATACATCTTCTACTGAAATCGTTTTACACTGGTCGTCCACCATTTGGTGACTTGTTTTCTAACTGAGACAACGACCTTAGAATAATGTAAGTATCTTTACTCTCTGGACGTTCACAACAAATTAGACTATGAGGATGGACCCTCTAACTGAATGTCGACCACACACTCTTTACGGTAAAAGGTCTACTGAAGGAGAGGACAATGTTTCAGACCGATACCGGGGACGTTTCACGACCTAGAAGAGGTATGAACCCACAAACTCTGTGAATAGAACAGAAAGGGGAGACACGACCGAGAAAGGTGAGTAGAAAAAAATTCACAAGATGAGATCCTTCTAATTAAGAAGAGATAACTCAAAGTACAAAAATACTTATACACACGTCGGTACCACTATTAAAGCTGACCCTGATTCTCTTCCGTATTCCATTTACCATCAAGTGTGATAATTTCTTTTCGTGTTCCATTACGTAAAAGAGAGAGACGTCCTGTACTGACCTAGTGAAGGAGTTTGACTTCTTTATTTTTTACCTGTAGAGGAGTAGATACTGACAGTCAGAGATCTTTATACTAATCTCCATTAATCGTCCACTGTAAACAAGACAAAAAGGTTCATTTTTACAGGTTACACTCAGAAAGTGATCAAATTTAACATTTTGTCTTTCCAAAAGAAGGTAAAAATTTTTGTAAAAGACCACCGAAATTCGTCAAAAATAAGTGATTGACGGGTGTCAATAATAAGTAAAAGGAAATTAGTTTTTAATAAACTCCCTGAGCACTTTGAAAATACCCTTTTATCCTCTTATAACCATTCAAGTACAGTAAGTCGGATATCATGTTGAACATTTAACACCTCACTTCTCCCTCTTTTTCTTCTGCTGCCTTCTTACAAGATCCATATCTGTATCATCCTTATTACCAGGTTTCACCTCAGAACTACAATGTAACAGTATAAAGTGTCTCAATTTTCTCTTCCTAAAATCCTTCGACTGTCACTATCAACGGATGGGTTGTCCGTAAACAAAGGGAAGAAAGAACGATCGTCTTCACGTTACATAAAACTCAACTGTCACACGGGTCGGGGTTCTTGACTGAGTACTGAGAGACGGGTCGGGGTTCTTGACGTAGTACAGAATAGTTAGTACTGAAATTACAGAGAAAGACTAAGGAAGGATAAACCTTATGACCACACGGTATTACTACGAATCTTGAAGTCGTCGGTAGAAAGGTGGTATTACGTTGTTTCCTCCTATTTTCAATTTACACAAATTATGGACTTTTTTTCAACCCAGAAACTACTGTAGTGACGTGACTACTTGATCTACGAGACGGAGGGGGTCTGGGATATATTATATTTCTTCTTTTCACAGAGTTTACGAGTCAACCAACAAATAATTAACGTCTGGATGTGTAGTATTGACTTTGTCACAGTCTCGTAAAAGTATGGTAGTTTTTAAATTTCCTTTACCGTTGGGTGAGGCCATGAGAACGGACCTTTTAGGGTACCTGTCTCCTCGCAACATCCGATGTCAGGTACCCCAGTGTTTCTCAGCCTGTGTTGACTCTCTGAGATGAAAGTTCTAATATTCTTTTAATTCAAAAACTATTCCGAATCTATTATATTCGGAAGGTAGTTCCAGTTGACTAAAGAGTCTCAACACGGAAAAGGGACTATACAGGAAGACCTACCGTACTGACTCCACTTTCCGTATCAAGATCTATTCGTTACCTATGTCGAGACCCAGGAGAGACTTAGAACTCAATAGTAAGTGTTCCTGGTGACTATCGAATACCACTTGGCGCAGGCTTCTTCTCTTAAATCGAAACCCTGGTCTCTGTTCCGAAGTTGGTGAGTCTCGAAGTGACGTCAAAATAATGTCACTTTTTCCCTATCTTTTCGAAGACTGTATTTGTAGTCTTCGTAGTCTCTCACGGGGTGACCGATCAGAATAGTTCCGGAATATATGAAAAAGTCACCCAATGATTGTTATCTTTCCAGAATGGTTTGGGTGAGGGTGTTGTATGTAGAATTCTATTGTCCTAATCGGTCTTCCAAGAACAATTCTTCCTCTTGCACAGGAGTTCGTTCTATGTAACAACCATATGTGAGTAATTATGTCTCAAATTCCTTTTTGTATGGGAACTTGTTCTACTCAACGAAACAACATATTAGTAATCGAGACCCGAATTTCTTTCAGAATCCGTTTTATCTAACAACGGAATTGTTGAGTCTCGAATTCTTTTTTTTTAAAGAATGTACTGATTCTACTTCCCTACATCTTCTTTTGACAAACAGGGAAGGAGAGGGAACTCCCGGGACCATTCTTAATCAAGAGAGTGTTAGTAAATTTTCTATTATTATTTACTGATAATTCTAAGGACCTTATAAGGATTTCTTCTGTTTGACAAATTAGTGTACTGGAATGAACTGCTTTAAAAGTTTTACGTGTGAAGACCAATAGTGATGTGTAAAGCCAAGTCAAGTTAAGTCAACGAGTCAGTACAGACTGAGGGCTGTCGGTCCTGAGGGACAGGTAGTGGTTGAGAACCTCAAATGAGTTAGAGTATAGGTAACTCAGCCACTACGGTGGGTTGGTAGGAACTAACAGGGGAAGAGGAGGACGGAAGTTAGAAAGAGTCGTAGTCCCAGAAAAGTTTACTTAGTCATAAAACGTAGTGCACCGGTTTCATAACCTCAAAGTCGAAGTCGTGGTCAGGAAGGTTACTTATGAGTCCTGACTAAAGGAAATCCTACCTGACCAACCTAGAGGAACGTCAGGTTCCCTGAGAGTTCTCAGAAGAGGTTGTGGTGTCAAGTTTTCGTAGTTAAAAAACCGTAAGTCGAAAGAAATATCAGGTTGAGAGTGTAGGTATGTACTGATGACCTTTTTGGTGTCGGAACTACTCTACCTGGAAACGACCGCTTCATTACAGAGACGAAAAATTATACGACAGAGCCAACCAGTATTGAAAGGAAGGTTCCGCATTCTCAGAAAATAAAAGTATCAACGTCAGTGGTAGACGTCACTAAAACCTCGGGGGTTTTTATTTCAGTCGGTGACAAAGGTGACAAAGGGGTATCTAAACGGTACTTCACTACCCTGGTCTACGGTACTAGAATCAATAGACTTACAACTCAAAATTCGGTTGAAAAAGTGAGAGGAGAAAGCGAAAGTAGATCTCCGAGAAATCAAGAATAAACGAAAGACGGTATTACCACCACAGTAGACGTATAGACTCCAATAACTATAAAGAGGGCCGTTAGAACTAAGGTCGAACACGAAGTAGGTCGGGTCGTAAAGAGTANTACAGACTGAGGGCTGTCGGTCCTGAGGGACAGGTAGTGGTTGAGAACCTCAAATGAGTTAGAGTATAGGTAACTCAGCCACTACGGTGGGTTGGTAGGAACTAACAGGGGAAGAGGAGGACGGAAGTTAGAAAGAGTCGTAGTCCCAGAAAAGTTTACTTAGTCATAAAACGTAGTGCACCGGTTTCATAACCTCAAAGTCGAAGTCGTGGTCAGGAAGGTTAATTATGAGTCCTGACTAAAGGAAATCCTACCTGACCAACCTAGAGGAACGTCAGGTTCCCTGAGAGTTCTCAGAAGAGGTTGTGGTGTCAAGTTTTCGTAGTTAAAAAACCGTAAGTCGAAAGAAATATCAGGTTGAGAGTGTAGGTATGTACTGATGACCTTTTTGGTGTCGGAACTACTCTACCTGGAAACGACCGCTTCATTACAGAGACGAAAAATTATACGACAGAGCCAACCAGTATTGAAAGGAAGGTTCCGCATTCTCAGAAAATAAAAGTATCAACGTCAGTGGTAGACGTCACTAAAACCTCGGGGTTTTTTATTTCAGTCGGTGACAAAGGTGACAAAGGGGTATCTAAACGGTACTTCACTACCCTGGTCTACGGTACTAGAATCAATAGACTTACAACTCAAAATTCGGTTGAAAAAGTGAGAGGAGAAAGCGAAAGTAGATCTCCGAGAAATCAAGAATAAACGAAAGACGGTATTACCACCACAGTAGACGTATAGACTCCAATAACTATAAAGAGGGCCGTTAGAACTAAGGTCGAACACGAAGTAGGTCGGGTCGTAAAGAGTAGTACATGAGACGTATATTCAATTTATTCGTCCCACTGTTATATGTCGGAACTGGATGAGGAAGGGTTAAACCTTAGTCAGACGACGAGGTACAGGTCAAGATTAACAACAAAGGACTGGACGTATGTCTAAAGAGTTCTTAGTCCTTTCCACCAGACCATAAGGGTAGGGAAATTCTTAAAAAGTGTCAAATAACACTAGGTGTGTCAGTTTCCGAAACCGTATCAGTTATTTCATCTTTATCTACAAAAAAAGACCTTGAGAGAAAAAACTACTAGGTCGTGTACAACCGTTAAACTAGAGACCAAGGAGACGGAAAAGCTTTTGGTCGAACTTGTAGACCTTCAAGTACCAAATACATGACAACTTCGGACCGAACCTCTTAAAACTCGTAATAAAATGATCGTACACTCTACTCGTGTTGACACGTCATCAAAATCGTAAGAAATCGTAACGGAAAGAAACCCTAACCTTACTTTTGACTGGAAAAGGTCAGGACACCGGTGACGACTCACAAGGTTTAAACGACCGTATAACTCATGTCGTGAAAGTGTCGTAGTAGAAAGTCCTAAACTTTATCGAGTTGACCTTAGGGTAGTGGAGGTGGTCGAAACAAGTATCACTACGAAGGACTCCGGGTGAACCGAAGCGTAAGGTCCTATAGACCGAGATCCACTCACTAGTATGGTAACACTAATAGACCCAGTACTTCTAGAAAAACATATCAGGAAGACACATAAGAACGGTGGAGAAGAATTGTAGACGAGACCATCCAGGTATGGTAAAGACCAGGAAATAACTCGGGTAGAAACGTACTTTATATGGATTTTCTATATATCTATATACTTTTTTCTATATACTTTATATGGATCTTCTATATGGATTCATGGATTTTCGTCTCCCATGTAATGTATACATGTTTGTTTAGGACCAATGTCTTGTCTGTACCTCGGATCCTTACATATCGGTACGATTTATTGTACGTAGGATAAGTGAAAAAGAGAGGGGGTCGGTATGGGAGTCGATGTGTGAAAATGAGTCATTACTTTTATTTGTCATAAAATTTTCATAGTTATGTAATTTTATATCAGAAATATGTACAGAACTAAAGGACTCATCCCTCAAATATTTTCTTTATGTTACTAATACCGAAAAATAGTAAAAAACTAATTGTGAAACTAGACATCCAAAGAATCCTTGTCTTTATACCAGACAATCTTAGTAATCGACCTATTACAATTCGAATATCAGTACGTCGATCGTCAATGACTCGTGGGTATTACATAGTCCCCAACATAATTCATAACTTTACAGTTCCACCTTCTACACAAAGGGTGGTAGTCAAAGAGTGTCTTCTACTTCTTTGGATCAATACATGGGGGTTTTAACATAGTGTAACACCGTTCCACGATGTTTTTTTCCAAAACCCCTGTCTCTTCTTTCTACGTTCTAAGTCTGTCCCTATGGACCCTTCCGAACCCTACCATCTTTGAACTTGACTTAGGACTTCCTGATTTACCTTGAAAGATCTACTCCTCCCTTCCTACAAATTGTCATCCACCTTGACCTACACGTTTTTGACGTTCCGTTATCTCTTCGTTCGTCAATTAATACCTTCCTAGGTGCCCTCCCTCTTTATCGTCCACCCTTCCCCCCGTGAAACACCGACTTACTTTTAAGTTGTGGTTTCCTCTATTCTTCTGGAACCTCCTAAAATCCATTCCTTCCTTCGTGAGTAAAACCGTGGAATCCTATTTTACTCAATTTTACTTCTCTCAGACCGTCACCTTCCTTTTATTAGGGTTGTTTTTTAATGTTCTCACCGTAACCCATGCTTAGTTGCTTAAAGTTCTCTCAGACTTCCTAAACCACTAGTTAACTTATATTCTCATTGTCGTCGTACCCCCCAAACTCCTATTGAGTGTATAAGGACTGTTGTATGACCCTACCTATCAATATTGTAGACAATACTATATGTTATTTTTACTTGAAACACACATCCCCCTCTTCTTCCATTGTAGCTTAAAGTGTCACAGCTCAAACTCTACGAACACCTAGTCTTCAAGGATTCTAAAATCTAAAGCGTACGACAGTTTTAGAGGTTTATTTACACTCTTTGATTAAATTCTGATAGTTAAAAAGTAAAACAATACAGCCCTATATAAAAATTTTTTGATAGGTGATTATAGTTATAAAGTAAAAACGTTTTCCTATAAAGTCGTGGTCTTTAATTCCTCACTTAGAATTATATTTTCCGTTAAATAGTTTAATTCATTTACTGAAGTAAAATTTTGATGTGATTTTACAAGGAAATAAAAAGTAAAGGAGAACATGGTTGTATTAGGAGTAGTGATTGAATGTTGTATAGTGTTTAACCGTGAATTTTGTTGACTTTAGCTAACACGTATGTGTCTAAACCCCGGGGTATCTCTTCGCAATCAACTTCTAGATCTGAGTATTCGGAGAATAAAACTCAACTGTTTTATCTATTAGTATTTATGATAATTTAGTGATGGAGAGATACAGTTTGTGATAACATTCCCGAAATGTAATAAAGAGTAAAGTCTTAGTGTTAAGACTTTTTATTCCCTCCCATCAACTAAAAGTATCAACTTCTTTAACTCTGACTTCCGAAATTCGACGAGTTCTAGCGTTTCGTCTTTCACAGTCTCAATTATAGGTTCCGAGGAGATTGAACTTCGAGATATCAAAGTTCACATTACACTATGACGATGGGACCTTTCTTATATATGTTACTCTTCCAGTAGTTCCTACAGTAGTTCATACCTCGAGATTCCTTATGACTGTTAATTCGACCACGAGGTCTTCCTTTCTCGGATCCTTTCCCTTTTTTTAATCTAGTACATTTTGTTTCCTCACCTCTTAAGGTTTTCTTTACACAACAGTTTTTCAGGTTTACAGTACCTCTTCGTTTCACTTTCACAATCACCCAGTCAGGACAGACTGAGACACTAGGGTGCCTGATATCCGGCGGTCCGAGGAGACAGGTACCGTTCTTATAACCTCACCCAACGGTAAAAGAAGAGGTCCCCTAGAAGGATCGGGTCCCTAACTTGGACGTAGAGGACGCAACCGTCCGTCTAAGAAATGGTAATCGTGGTGGATCCGTCGGGTGATCTTAGTCATCGACTGATCTTGAGAAATTGAGAAAAGTGTTCAGACCTTGGTCGGACCTAGAGGAAAAAACAATGACCGAGTAACATTCCCCAAATTAGACCTAGTGAACTCGACAAGCTGCACCGTGGCGCTATTGCACTCAAAGCGGGTCAAGGACGCATGTCACCCACACGCCATGAACGAATAAGTTCCCTTACATCGATTGCTAAGTCCTTGGGAGAGAGTCGAGCATTTGGTCCGTAGACGGATTTGGTCTGTGAGGGAGAGTAAGTAAAACTGTACCTACTTTGTTGCCTACTATCTTATAGATCTCCATGTCGCCGGCGATGCCATTAATCTTAGTTTGCTGTTATTCTTAATTGTTTCCGACCCCCTCCCTCTATCTCGTTTAAAGTAAAAGATTATTAAACGTGGGACGAAGTGTAAAATGACCATCACACTCCTTGAAGATCAAGAGTAGGGGTGTTAAGGGTCGTAAATCCTTCTTACAAGTCTTTACAGAAGGGTGCAATTATATACTAAGGTCAGACTTACCATTTTAATGAGATTAACGACAGTGGAACATTAAAGATGTTTTTATCCAATCAGAATTACCGGTACAAAAGTATAGTCGTGACTATAATAAATTCACCCAAATTTGTAATTAAACCTCTTCCGCTACCGTAGGGTGAGGTCATGAGAACGGACCTTTTAGGGTACCTGCCTTTTCGGACCATCCGATGTCAGGTACCCCAGTGCTTCTCAGCCTGTGCTGACTCGTTGGAGTGAAAGTGAAAGTAACATTCCCTGAATTAGACCTAGTGAACTCGACAATTTAATTGATGGTAAACTTCAAAACTGGAACCATGAAATAGTCATAGTATAGTGTGGTATGAGTTTAAATATAGATAATGTGTCCTATTCCCGGAGGTTATCTTTATAAAAAAATTGTTACATTAAATATTAAATCCTTGAGACCTACATCTTCTTATGTAAACGACGTTGGAATATCGGACAATATTTTAAAGTTAATATTTCCCGAAGGGACTATCGAATCAACCATTTCTTGGACGGATGTTACGTCCTCTGGTTTTTCACTTCAGTGAGTCAGTACAGGTTGAGAAACGTTGGGGTACCTGAGGTCCGAGGAGGTAGGTACCCTAAAAGATCCGTTCTCATGACCTCACCCAACGGCAAAGGAAGAGGTCCCTTGAAAGACTAGGACCCTAGTTTGGGTCCAGAGGGTGTAAAATCTGTCTGCGAAAGGCAGACTCGGTGGTAAACTAGAATCGGTTTTCCGGTTTCGACGAAGATTATCCGTGTTTCTGAACTTTACGTTAAAGTTGAATGAAATGATAGTAATCCTCCGTCACTGTGTGACTATAGACCCAAACTTATTAATTCGGATATGAAACAAAATCCCGAAGGAACCTCTTCCTTTACCATTGGGTGCGGTCATAAGAACGGACCCTTTAGGGTACCTGCGTCCTCGGACCACCGGATGTCAGGTGTCCCAGTGTTTCTCAGCCAGTGCTGACTCGTTGAAGTGAGTGAAGTGAAACTATCGAGTCAACCCTTTCTTAGACGGACGTTACACCCTCTTGGACCCAAACTAGGGTCCCAACTCTTCTAGGGGACCTCTTCCCTTTCCGATGGGTGAGGTGATAAGACCGGACCTCTTAAGGTACCCGACATATCAGGTACCCCAACGTTCCTCAACCTGTGTTCACTCGTCGAAAGTGAAGTATGAAACATAAGTTATCTTCAAATTCTGTCAGTGAAAATAGTCCAGGATTGTCTCTAAAGGTTAATGCTTACTTAAGAAGTGGGAAAGTCACGGACAGTATATAATGACAGAGAGTCCAAGTTTAAGAAAGAAAAACGGACGAGACACTTTTACCTAGACCCGGGAAATTTATAAAAGGTGACAGTTGACATGTTACAGTTTGAAACATTCGTCTCTACGACCTCCCTGTGACGTCCCCCTTTCCCGAAATGCAGGACCAAGGCTACACGAGTGAACCGTCTGAAGACGCCGTGTACGGGTCACAGGTCAACGATATCGAGTTCGTCGAAGGTCGTGGTGTGAGGACGTACCATGGGTCGAGAAGGTTTCGGTCCGACGACATCTCACCGGTCCTCGTGTCACTGACAGTGGTGGAGACCTGTCAAAACAACGTAACGAAATCCACTCTATAGTGGAGTACTTGTTGAAGGGGACCTCGGGATCTCTTTCCGTTCAAGGACTCTGGTCTAAAGGTCGTATACGGGGGTCCCATCGTAGTGTCACTGAAAAGACTGTAGGTCCTTCCCGACACAGAAGACGTTATCCAAGGTCTAGAGTTAGGATCTTACGTCTCTCCCCTCCTACTCGCCCCCGAGAAGGAACATACGAGAAGAGTCGGGATACCAATTCCTGACAAGGAATCTGGATAAAATGACATAAGAAATGTCAAGAGAATCGTCACTTTCTTCGTAAGGAGGTTAGAGGATAATATCAAGTACTAAGAGATATAATTTGAAAGACACAAGTTCAATGATGCACTAAAAAGTAAGGACTATACTGGGTATGACCATTTAAGGTAAATGTGAAGTCAAGTCAGTGGATCAGTACAGGCTGAGAAACGCTGGGGTACTTAGCATCGTACGGTCCGGAGGGACAGGTAGTGGTTGAGGGTCTCAAGTGAGTTTGAGTGTAAGTAACTCAGTCACTACGGTAGGTCGGTAGAGTAGGAGACAGTAGGGGAAGAGGAGGACGGGGATTAGGGAGGGTCGTAGTCTCAGAAAAGGTTACTCAGTTGACAAACGTACTCCACCGGTCTCATGACCTCAAAGTCGAAATCGTAGTAAGGAAGGTTTCTTGTGGGTCCTGACTAGAGGAAATCTTCCCTGACCAACCTAGAGGAACGTCAGGTGCCCTGAGAGTTCTCAGAAGAGGTTATGGTGTCAAGTTTTCGTAGTTAAGAAGCCGAGAGTCGAAAGAAATATCAGGTTGAGAGTGTAGGTATGTACTGGTGACTTTTTTGGTATCGGAACTCATCTGCCTGGAAACAACCGTTTCATTACAGAGACTAAAACTTTTACGATAGATCCAACCAGTATTGAAAAGAAGGTTCCTCATTCGTAGAAAATTAAAGTACCGACGTCAGTGGTAGAGATCACTAAAACCTCGGGTCTTTTATTTCAGACTGTGACAAAGGTGACAAAGGGGTAGATAAAGGGTACTTCACAACCCTGGTCTACTGTACTAGAATCAAAAGACTTACAACTCGAAATTCGGTTGAAAAAGTGAGAGGAGAAAGTGAAAGTAGTTCTCCGAAAATTCAAGGAGAAGTGAAAGACGGTATTCCCACCACAGTAGACGTATAGATTCCAATAACTATAAAGAGGGCCGTTAGAACTAAGGTCGAACACAAAGACGGTCAGGTCGCAAAGAGTACTACATGAGACGTTTTTCAATTTATTCGTGCCACTGTTATGTATCGGAACTGTATGAGGAAAAGGATAAACCTTGGTCAGACAACAAGGTACAGGTCAAGATTGACAACGAAGGACTGGACGTATGTCCAAAGAGTTCTCCGTCCGGTCCACCAGACCATAAGGGTAGAGAAAGTCTTAAAAGGTGTCAAATAACACTAGGTGTGTCAGTTTCCGAAACCGTCTCAGTTATTCCGTCTTTATCTGCAAAAAGACCTTGAGAGAACGAAAAAGGTATTAGGTCGCCTACAACCGTTAAACTAGAGACCAAGGAGACGGAAAAGATTTTGGTCGAACTTGTAGACCTTCAAGTACCAAGTGTACGACAACTTCGGACCGAACCTCTTAAAACTCGTAATGAAATGATCGCACACTCTACATCAAACTCCATAAAATAATTTTATTGAATTCATTAATTTACCCGAAGGATCCACCGCGATCACTCTTTCTTAGACGAACGATTACGTTCTCTGTGTCCAAGTTATGGACCCAACCCTTCTAGGGGACCTTCTCCTTTACCGTTGGGTGAGGTCATAAAAACGGACCTCTTAAGGTATGTCTCCTCGGACCGTCCGATGTCAGGTAACCCGGGGTTTCTCAGTCTGTACTGAAATCACTGACTCGTGTTTTCATTAATTTTTATTATTGTTATTTAAAGTTTCTATTGTAGTGTTGAAAATTTCTTTATTTATTAAGTTTATTATGGAAAGGGTGATGTATCATTGAAACGGTCAAGTGGTACAAAGGGTTCTCCTTCCGTTTGTGGGAAAGACACTTAAAAGGAATTGGAAATTTAAAGGATCTGTAATTTCCTCCTTTCTCCTTCTGCTGACTTTCTTAGACTAACGCTTGGATAGTGTAAGATCTTTAGATACATAGAGTAGACGGAATTAAAGGTTTCTTTTTTGATAATAACAAGGTCAAATAGATACTTCCTTGACTCCGGTTCTCTCCAATTTATTGAGTGACTTCTAGTGCATGGGACATTTACCATTTTCTTCTAAGTTTCCGTCCATGTCGACTAGGGTTTGAAGAATATGAAGTGGTGTCTGTTAACAAACACAACGACGCAGAAAGAGAGACTTAGTCTATTTCTCCTGCCGAGTGACACTGGCTTGACAGTCAAATACAAAAGTGTTGGACGTACGGGAGTTTTGTGTCGAAGAAAAGAAACGTACGAAGTCTTCTTTTTTTTTTTTTTTCTTCCTTGATGGATCTTTCGTACGTTATTGTCTTTTTCGAACGCACACGTAAAGGGAAGTCAGTTTTTTATTTATAAAGATTATTGTATTCTCCACACTTTAACATTTGACGGAGAAGAAAAAGGTTAGTTTTGTCCGATAAATCCACCGTTACTATTAATTTGAAACCGTTGAAATCGTGATCTGTATAACTAAATATAATATAGTTTAAATCGTGTAAAAAGTTCATAACTTTCTTTTTTTTTCGACAGTTGGGATATAAGATAGGAAGTGTTTTTATAGGAAGTCCATACTTCTCCTTTTTTTCTGTAAGAATCTACTTCCTTTGGTTCTCTTAGACAAGGGTCATCTGGATTGGAATTTCTTACAGAATTTCTTTAGGAAGTTTGTGTTTCCTTTACTGAAGTCTTACCATCTTTATTATTACGTCATCCGTTTTTATTTTTTCCCCCCCCGTTCCTTTCTCATTTAAATTATCTGATAGGGAGAAGAGTACCTAAGATTTAGTACACACTACCAACTTCGTTGTTGATATTATGGTTGAGTACCTCACGAGGTACACACATTTCCTTTCATTAAAAAATTACCCCTCTCAATTCCCTGAATAAACTTACCTTTGTTCTCAGGATATGAGGTGAACTTCACCATTTTACAAAGGGTATCTAACGGTTACGTCAATATGTGTAAGTAACATTATGGATTTCGTGGGTGATTCTTTTACCATGTAAATTTTTATCAAGTTCCTTCTGTTTCTTCCTGGGGATATCACGTATAATTCCAGATGACCTCTCTTAGTTGAAATCTTCTCCACAGGTTGTGGGGTCTCCTGTCCTACAGAGTCAGTGCGTCGGAGTCAGAAGTCGAAGAGACCGTGAACTTATCTTATTGGTACTTGGTCTTACTGGTATTTCTCACAGCGTGAAATTGTCGTAGTAGAAAATCCAAAACTTTATCGAGTTGACCTTAAGATAGTGGAGATGATCGAAACAAGCGTCACTACGAAGGATTCCGGGTGAACTGAAGCGTACGGTCCTACGGACCAACATCCACTCACTAGTGTGGTAGTACTAATAGACCCAGGTGACCTGACCTTGTAAAAGTAAGATTAGGGTTTCTTTTCGTTACGGTTTCTTACGAGTTTGATGACGTGTTAACGTGAGTAGAGTGTGTGATCGTTTTATTACGAGTTTTAAGAGGTTCGGTCCGAAGTTGTCATGCACTTGTCTCTTGAAGGTCTACAAGTTCGACCTAAAAGATTTTTCCGTCTTCTTGGTCTCTAGTTTAACGGTTGTAGACGACCTATTAGCTTTTTCGTTCTTTCAAGGTCTTTTTATGGATGAAGACGAAATAACTGATGCGGTTTCGGAAACTGACACACCTAGTGTTGTTCGACACCTTTTGAGAATGTCTCTACTCTTATTGTCTGGTGGAAAGGACGGAGGACTCTTTAGACATACATCCAGTTCTTCGTTGTCAATCTTGACCTGTATCTTGTTGTCTGACCAAGGTTTAGTCCTTTCCTCATACAGTGGGACGAATAAATTGAATGTACGTCACATGTAGTACGTTTTACGACTCGACCTACTTCGTGTTCGACTTTAGTTTTAACGGTCCTCTTTGTGGTTATTAGAGTCTATACGTCTATTGTGGTGGGAATACCGTCTTTCACTTCTCCCTGATTTCTCGGAGATCTACTTTCTACTTTTTACGATTCTAGTACCGTAGACCAGGGTAGTGAATTACCGTGTATCTACCCCTTTGATATCTTTGCATTCTCTGAAATAAAGGAACCCGAGGTTTTAGTGACGTCTACCACTGACGTCAGTACTTTAATTTTCTGCGAACGAGGACCCTTCTTCAATACTGGTTGGATCTGTCGTATAATTTTTCGTCTCTGTAATGAAACGGTTGTTTCCGGGTAGATCAGTTTCGATACCAAAAAGGTCATCAGTATGTACCTACACTCTCAACCTGATCTTTCTTTCGACTCGTGACTTCTTAACTACGAAAACTTGACACCACATTCTATTCTGAGAACTCTCACGGAACCTGACGTTCCTCTAGGTTGGTCAGGTAGGATTTCCTTTAGTCAGACCTTATAAGTAACCTTCCTGACTACGACTTCGACTTTGAGGTCATGAAACCGATGGACTACGTTTCTTGACTGAGTAAACTTTTCTGGGATTACGACCCTTTCTAACTTCCGTGTTCCTCTTCCCCTCTATCTCCTACCCTACCAACTCACCGTAGTGACTGAGCTACCTGTACTTAAACTCGTTCGAAACCCTTTACCATACCATTAACCGTCCCTTCGGACCGTAAGAAGTCAGGTACCACAGTGTTTCTGAACCTGTGCTGACTTGTTGACTTGACTTGATTCTTACTGGAACCACCTTTTTTAACTGGAGGTGTACACGGACAGTCGGACCCGAGGAAACGTGGTTACGATACGATCGATGACGGAGACCACTTACAGACAGAACGATCGTCGTGTCTTGTCACACGGGAGTGATACTTGATAGAAAGTCGCTTTGGTTGGTCTATGAATGTCAGACCTTTTCCGTTGCAAGGTAGGACGGACCCGAACATAAGGTCTATCCCGAAACACAAAAGAAAGGGTCGGTACCAAGGGTCGGTCGTGGTTGTTCCCAAGTATCTTATCGATTTAAATAGTAGTAGCTTAGGACACATTGTAATGATAGTTAAATGTATTGGTGACATGTCACTTCCTCCTGGTCGTCTCCAGAACACTGATGTCATTGGCAACGAGGATGGGGTATAACACGGTAGATTCAACGGTCGGGTTATCTTTTGACTTCTCCGAAGTATTTACACGTTGTCTCTCGTCGAACCACTCTTGTACAACTTTCCTAACAAGTCAGCGATTGAACACAGGTTGAGAAAACGTTGGGGTACCTGATATCGGATGGTGCGAGGAGACAGATACTTTAAAAGGTCCATTCTTATGATCCCTCCGAACAGTAAAAGAAGAGGCCTCTAGAAGGACTAGATCCCTAGCTTAGGTGTAGAGGACGTAACCGTCCGTCCAGGAAATGGTGACTCGGTGGACCCTTCGGGAACTTTCCCAGTCCGGGATAGAAAATCCTACGTCACATCTAGAATTTGGTTGTCGGTAATACGACAAGATACAGGTATTACTTATACACCCTGACCGGTTGTACCCTACCTCCGTCTTCGTCAGTGTGAGTACTAGTGTAGGTCCTTGGGTGAACCCTTTTGTACGTACGACGGGGTGTTAAACCTTGAGACACCTTAGGAAGGTGATTCCTGTTTCGTTCTTATAGTGATAGCATCTCGATTACGACGATTGACAAGTGAAACCCTAGGAATACGGTCATTTATCCGTTCGTTTGGTTTCCTAATGATATGACTGTCATTGTTGACTGGTAGAGACCATGTGGTACACTGAAAGTAAGGGTCAGGAATGATATTTTTCCTTTAATGTCGTTGGTACTCGGTTATTTCTGTCTCACTGGTTCTCCGAGTGTGGTAAGTCTTTTTCCCCCCAGTAGGTAGGCGGTCCGTTTGGTGCGACTGACCGTCTTCACGAACCGTTACCCCTCTTCTTGAGTCTTAACTCATCACTTCCTTCTTCCATCACTTATAGTAAGTGCCGGAGTCACCGTCGATCTAAAATAAATAGGTCCATTCAAAGAACATTCTAAAGGTTAGTCTTAAGAACTCTCCGACACGGACTTACGTACAGATAGACTCAAGTTTCCCACTTGACACTTCTAACAACAGCCTTGGGTGGGTAAAGTACATTTGTCCCCGCAGGGGGGAAAGGGGTCGATGACACTCGTCACCAACTATAGAGTGTCGATGAGGGTAAAGATCTCTAGACGGGAGTGTCCTTGTCCTCGTCGGAGTGGACCCTCCGATACTGACGGGTAGAGGAGGGTCCATACTGGTGACGGGACTAACTGGGGGAAGTACTCTATACTGGACCGACACGTTAAACAGGAGATGTCGAAGGATACCCTATTCTAGGTATAAGACCGAGTCCCAAAAAAAAGGACAGGATAAGATCAAAGGAGTCAAAGGAAGTGGACTTTCACGAAAGGACTTTTTTGTGACCTTCTTCTGAAGGATACAGTATCAGACGAATATCTTTGAGGTCCATCCTGTGAATACTTAGAATACTTTGGTATGATACGATCTGTACGGAACACTTTGAACTAGTAAAGGTAATTTAGACTTTGAACTTTGGTTTACCAATTTAAATTTAGACATCTATTGTGTTTGAGGTAATACATAGAGTATAATGAACTCAATCCTTTGTTCGTACGGACGCACTACGACTCAACGAGTCAACATAGACTGAGAAACTCTAGGGTACCTGACATCGGGTGGTCCTAGGGGACAGGTACCCTAAGAGGTCCGTTCTTATAACCTCACCCAACAGCAAAGGATGAGGTCCCCTAGGGGGGTTGAGTCAGACGTAGAGGACGTAACGTAACGTCCATCTAACAAATGGAGACACGGTCGACCCTTCGGGATCCTTTCGTCTCAAAGATCATTTCTATTATTACATAATAATTAAGTTTTCTCCGTTATTCGAAAGACAAAGACGGAACTATTACTGAAAGGTTTTAGACGTAATGAGATTTCTGTTCTTCGTACGTAGTGTCTCTCGGATCGAAAGTGCAATGATCAAAACATACCCGGTTCTTTTGGCTTTACCTCCGGTGGTTGTTTTTCTTCTTTATTGAAAAATTTATTAAAAATGAGACGGTATCTTAAATAGGACGAATATTAATTAATAGTAAGTCCACTAAAAGGTGTTTTCAGGTTAACATTTTATATATAACGTTTTGTTTCAATGTTTAGTCGTAACATGATATCTCCCTTTATAAAAACCTTTAATACATATTATAGTATTTAACTACCAGAACTAGGGAAAGAGGACATGTTACAGTGCTTGGAGGTAGGTATCAAGTAGTCCGTGAGATAGATAGTCTAGATCAGGGAATTTAGATAAAGAGTGAAGGTGACATATTAGTATTCCCTAAACTAACACTTTTCTTCTCTTCACTTTCCGTTTCCTCTTTTCCTTTCTATATTCGTAGACTTACGTCTCAAGGTTTCTTATCGTTCTTCTCTATTCTTTCGGAAGGAGTCGCTAATTACGTTTCTTTATCTCCTTTTGTTGTCTTACCCTTTCTGATCTCTAGAGAAGTTCTTTTAATCTCTGTGGTTACCTTGTAAAGTACGTTTCTACCCGAGCCATTTCCTGTCTTTACCATACCTGGATTGTTTTCGTCTTCTATAATTCTTCTCCACCGTTCTTATGTATCTTCTTGACATGTTTTTTCTAGAAGTGCTGGTTCTATTAGTGTCACCACACTAGTGAGTGGATCTCGGTCTGTAGAACCTTACACTTCAGTTCACCCGGAATCTTTTTTAGTGACGTTTGTTTCGATCACCGTCACTACCTTAAAGTCACGTCGATAAAGTTTAGAACTTTCTACTACGATATTTTCACGACGTGAGTTGTACGGTCGTTTAAACCTTCTGAGTCGTCACCGGTGTCCTGACCTTTTCCAGTCAAAAGTAAGGTTAGGGTTTGTTTCCGTTACGGTTTCTTATGAGTTTGATGGTGTGTTAACGTGAGTAGAGTGTGCGATCATTTCAGTACGAGTTTTAAGAGGTTCGGTCCGAAATCGTTATGCACTTGGTACTTGAAGGTCTACAAGTTCGACCAAAGTCTTTTCCGTCTCTTTGGTCTCTGGTTTAACGGTTGTAGACGACCTAGTAGTTTTTTCGTTCTCTCAAGGTCTTTTTGTAGATAAAGACGAAATAACTGAGACGGTTTCGGAAACTGACACACCTAGTGTTATTTGACACCTTTTAAGACTTCCTCTACCCTTATGGTCTGGTGGACTGAACGGATAACTTTTTGGATATACGTCCAGTCCTTCGTTGTCAATCTTGATCTGTACCTTGTTGTCTGACCAAGGTTGATCCTTTTTCTCATGCAGTTCTGACATATAACAGTGGGACGAATAAATTGAATGTACGTCTCATGTAGTACTCCTTGCGACTTGACCTTCTTTGTGTTCGACCTTAGTTCTAACGGCCCTCTTTAGAGTTATTGGAGTCTATACGTCTACTGTGGTGGGAAAACCGTCTTTCACTTCTCCTTGCTTTTTCGGAGAATTACTTTCACTTTCTCCTCTCACTTTTCCAACCGAATTTCGAGTTGTAAGTCTTTTGCTTCTAGTACCGGAGACCAGAGTAGTGCAGTACCCTTTATCTACCCCTTTGCCACCTTTGTCACAGTCTGAAATAGAAAACCCCGAGGTTTTAGTGACGTCTACCACTAACGTCGGTACTTTAATTTTCTACGAATGAGGAACCTTCCTTTCAATACTGGTTGGATCTGTCGTATAAGCTTTCGTCTCTGTAATGAAACGGCTGATTCCAGGCAGATCAGTTCCGATACCAAAAAGGTCATCAGTACATACCTACACTCTCAACCTGACACTTCTTTCGACTCTCGACTTCTTAACTACGAAAACTTGACACCACAACCTCTTCTGAGAACTCTCAGGGAACCTGACGTTCCTCTAGGTTGGTCAGGTAAGACTTCCTCTAGTCGGGACCCTAAAGAAACCTTCCTTACTACGACTTCGACTTTGAGGTCATGAAACCGGTGGAGTACGTTTGTCAACTGAGTAACCTTTTCTGAGACTACGACCCTCTCTAATCCCCGTCCTCCTCTTCCCCTGCTGTCTCCTACTCTACCGATCTACCGTAGTGACTGAGCTACCTGTACTCAGACTTACTTGAGGTCCTCAACCACTACCTGTCCCTCCGGACCGTACCACACTAGTATCACAGCGTTTCTCAGCCTGTGCTGACTCACTGACTAGCTTGACTCCCCTTTTTTAATTCTTGTGGTGTCTCTTGACGTTAGAATTGACAGTAAGTATTGTGATCCTTTGAACCACCCGAGTTAAGAAGAGATGTCCTGTGTCTCGTTCCACAATAGAAAATTGAGACCAAGAGGATCCCGAAGTTCCGATCTTTGAATATCGAATTCACTGGTTTACATTTAATAAAAATTTTCACAAGGATAGTGGTCATTCTTTTGTTATACAGTAGTTTTAGGTAACAAGTTGAAGGTTTCTAGATTACAAATGTTTAGAGTAGAAGGTAGTTTCCCTCGAAGGTCATAGAACTGTTTGGTACCACTGATCGTGAATTTAATCGTGATTTAGAATAGTGTTTCAAAACCATGTCTTGTACTACTACGGGATGGATAACTTTATTACCAAAGAAAATTTCAAGAAACAGATAAAAGGTTCCAGACAGTTTGAAACTGGGATTGGATGGAAAGATTCGGATAGAAACTGAAAAGGATATACCGGGACGACGACGACGGTGGTTCAGCGAAGTCAGCACAGGCTGAGACGCGCTGGGGTATCTACCGTCGGGTGGTCCGAGGGAGCAGGGACCCTAAGAGGTTCGTTCTTGTGACCTCACCCAACGGTAAAGGAAGGAGGTTACGTACTTTCACTTTTCACTTTCACTTCAGTGAGTCAGCACAGACTGAGCATCACTAGGGTACCTGACGTCGGGTGGTCCGAGGAGACAGGTACCCTAAACGATCCGTTCTCATGACCTCACCCCACGGTAACGGAAGAGGAGATATACCGGGATCTCTGGTTGTTGTGACCCACCAAACGACAAGGGAATAACAGGGTGTAAAGAAATAAATGTCCTATTAAAGTAGTAATCTGAGACCTTCTTTGACGAACCCAAGTCAAAGAGTAGTAATAAAACTTCACTTGGAGTTCGTAGTCATAGTTAAATAGGCATTCATGAAGTGACATATGGAAATTTATGT
The DNA here is from genome assembly GCA_006410555.1 of Capra ibex. NCBI lineage: Eukaryota > Metazoa > Chordata > Mammalia > Artiodactyla > Bovidae > Capra > Capra ibex. The sequence goes on along the minus strand of SJYO01041852.1, from coordinate 50,794,661 downwards.
TCCCGGTAAAAAAAAAAGGTTTGTGTCGATACCACAGTAAGTAATAGTGTAGGTTTTATAACTTGGTATTAAGGAAAGTTATTTGTAGTTTATTCGTCAGTCATAAGTTTATAGACACTGACAGAACATGTAAAAATTTACAAATCAAACTTAGTCCTGAGTTTATTCTTAGTGTGTAACGTAAACTGACACAAAGAATTTAAGGAATTCTAAAAAGATACGGGTGGAAAGGGAGAAACTTTAAACGAATAATTTGTTTGTTCTAATAAACAGGTTATCAAAAGATGTAAGACCTAAAATTACTGACGAAGGAGTACCACAGAAAATTGCACAATAAGACAGGGGACATAAAGGACGTTCGGTCCGAGTATTTAACGATCAATTTAGATCTCCGAAGTAGATAAGGTTCCATTTTTAGAACCGTTCTTATAAAATCTCCACCACCATATATGAAGATAGTTATCCATGTTATATATTACAGATCATCAAAGAGAAAAAACACCACCATTGTTGATATTTCCTGTTAAAGGATCTAATTTGTATAGTAACTCCCAGTGTTTCACCACTACAAACGTAGGATAATAAGGGACAAATAACCGATACTATTAAAATATCTCTCTTTGAATGGGAGTACTTGATAAACTAACGGGACTCCTTATCAAGTATAACCTTTTCCACTAATCTACGATCCCCATCCTACCCTAACCTCTACACCTCCTTCAAATTCTCCCTCCCCTGTATATACATGGACACCGACTAAGTATGACTACATACCGTCCCCGCCCGAGTCATCACACCTCATTAATAGGAGGTTAATTGAATTTTTTTTTTTTCGAACTAAGAAAGTTATCCTTCTTTTTAAAATTTCTACTAAAACGTCCGTTCTCGAGACAATTATGTGACGGATTACCTTTCTAAACCACACGGAGAAAAGTGGAATTTCGATCAATATCCTCGAAGTGACCATGATGACTTTCTCGAATCATACCTGTATCATACCCTTCGGGTCATCGGGTCTTGAGTGAGGGTGGACTGTCTATGTCTCGATTTCCGTTCCACCAACCGACAGCTACTGACTTGGGTTCCTGACACTCCAGATTGAAGTGAGGTCTCGAATAGTCCAGTTTCCCATGTAGTTCCTCAGGTCACGTAGTCTATACCCAGTATGTGTTTTCTCTCTGGGACGTTTCCAAATATGATACAGGATAAGTTGTTTTGGGTGACCCCTCACGGTACCCTCAATGTTTATACCGGACGATATAAGGATCGTTGATTCTCTCAGTCTCCTCTCTCGTAGTGAATGGGGTTCTCTTGATGGTCACTCTTCAAGAATTTATATACTATCCCCAGAGACTTTTGGAGTACTCTCTTTTTAAGTAGAAATTTATGGACGACTTGAGTCTGTTGAGTTTCGGTATAATTCAGTAAAATTCAGGAACCAATTGTTTTGTCTAACAAACAGGTGATACCAATACCTAAAAAAAAGAAATACCTAAAACTGTAGAACCGGTATCTAGTTTCACACTTAACACTGACACCGACTCTTTACCCTATAAAAAGGATGACTTTATGATGACAGAAAAAAGGTCTTCAAGAGATAAAAATATTCTTGTTTTCAATATCCCTAAATGACAAATCCTTTACTTACTCATTTGAACAGTTCCGTTTATTACCAGATAAAGAATTGAATGTCTGTAAAAACCTAACTAAAAGGATCAAGAGTAGGATGAGACGGGATCCGACAAACTTTTCGACGTCGACTTTGAGTAGGAGACGAAACTGGTAAAAGACGGGTCAGTAAAATACGAAGTCGTTTTAAGAACAACGGAAGGAATTACCGGAAGACCCTTACCTTCTCGTTGAAGTTATTTTCAAGTTACTTAATTCACTACCATGGTTCCTCAGCCTGTGCTGACTCGTTGACTTGACTTGACTTGGTTCGGTAATTGTTTTGAGATTCGAACAGGATATAGGGTCTTGTATAATGTAATTACTTTGGGGAGATCAAAAATTGTATAAAGATACGTATAATAAGTTAAGTAGATTGTTTGTGTACAAATATAAATAGTTTACGAAAAAGACGTAGATGAATTTCAGTATGAAAAAAAGAAAAAATAGACAATTATACCATTCAAGAGATCAATATGAAAGAATACAACTCTGGACCCTAATGACCCTATTTGAACTAGACTTATTACTTAATAACGAATTATTGGTTTACAATCTAACCGATTATAAATTAAATATTATAACTTCGTACTGAATTGTTCTTTTTAACCGAATATTAAAAGAAAATAAAGGAAATACACTAAAACCTCAGTTATGAAGTGATTAGAGTAGTTTACTCAACTATCATGAAGAAATGACCTTATTTAAACTTTCTAATCAAAAGGAACTTTAAAGTCATCTTTAGGGGAACTTTATTTGACCCCCGATGTTTCAAAACCATCCTCCCTCCATAAAAGGGTGGTAAAATTACAGAGATCACGAATAAATGGATAAGTTAAGAGAATTAAACCCGGGAAATATAAAAAGGTTTATCAATTACTGAAGAATAATTAATGGTTCATTTATGAATAGATCAAATATGATAACTAAACATAAATTTTATACAATATAGACATTAATAAAAAGAAAAAGTAACGTACAAAGACAAAAGTAAAACAAAAAAAAAACGGGTCAGAATCAAAACAACTATGAAAATGACGAAATTAAGAAATAATATAATTAAGAAGAAAATAACAGTAATTAAGGAGGAAACAAAGTCAAACAAAGAAACCTAAAGGAGATAATGTAAAGGTTGAAGAATTTAACTTTCAACTCGAATAAATAAAAGTTTAAGAGACATAGGACCATTTAAATCAACTTTAGTTTCCCAACACAATCGACACAGAATTGTTTATACCGTGCTCCGAAATAACGACCAACTCAGTGTTTTGAAGTATTGAGGAAGTACTAGAGGCAAAATCGGGTTCCTAACAAATAATTACATTTTGGACTGTAAATTCTAATACATTTGATATGAAGAAAAGAAGTAATTTTAAAGATCGTAATTAGTTAATACCAATCTCTTACGTCAGGTGTGCTAGGACTAAGGTACCTTAATAACTCCGAAGGAAATACCGGGTCATTTAAAAGGTACACTCTCTTATAAAACATTTATTAGACACACTGGTAAACATAAGAGTCAACGTAGGTACCAACTCAACATAAAACGCGTATACACACAGACACATACACATATAGAAACCCCTCTGTTTTAAGTTAGTTCATGTGTACTGTTCTCCCTGAAACGTCTACACTAATTGAATTTTTAGAACTACACCCCAACAACAGGACCTAATAGGTCCACGGGTGACATTAGTGTGTCTGTGTATATCTGTGTTTGTGTATATGTATGTATGTATGCAGATATGTAGATACATATATTTTATCAAGTTCAAAAAGATGATGTAATGAGTCAAGAGGACACAGAGATCACAGATAAACAGTCAAATACTCCCCTCGTACAATTTTAGAGAACGTTGTGTACAACCGTATAGATAAAAAGAGGTGGTAATACGGTGACAATGAAGCATATAAAACTCCGACACAATTTCGTAGATATATTTACGACTGATATGAAGGAACGAAATAATAAAAGAAATTGTACGAGGGGAGTATTTAACTAGGATTCACCGTAGACTCGTCCTTCCCCCGTCGGTAGTGATTCCTAACGTCCCCGCCGTGGAGTCTCCGTCAGACCTGGAGACTTGTATCGGTTTCGTTGTACCAGGTACGTGACTGGAAGTGGATTGGGGGTCGGTCGGGGAGAACGAGATTATGAGGAGGGGAGACGTCGTTCCCACGACTTCGGCCCTCCCCTTTCTCGTGTGTGAATGTCCATGAACTCGATCGACTCCGGTTCGGAGTACCGAAGACGATGTCGTTGTACCCTAGACGAGGACGGGGATATCTCGTCCCTGTCAGTGACTGATCACCCTAGACTGGAATCGGTGAGGAGGAAGTCGGGACAGAGGATGGTTGCACTCTCGATGGTCGTATAGGACTGCTTTTCACACTGAACACAAGTATAGTTTAGGTTGAGAAGGTGGTTTCGGTGACCCGTGTGTGTGTGACATATTCCTACGAGGGTGTCTTCCTATGGGGAAATTCTGGAGGTGTCCATTGACGACGTGACTTAAAGTAACTCTGTCTCCTTCAATTCGTTTTTCTCTTCTGTCCTTATACGGAGTTGACTTTCTCGTTCTCTTTTGGGGACCCCCACCTCCCCCACCCCACCACCCTTCCTGTTTCATTGTTTTGTTTTCATTCGTTAAATGGTCTATTTCTTACGTTTAGTAATCATTATTCTCACAATTGACTTAACCGTGTTCCTATCTACTTGTGTCACTCTTAAAAATTGATCTTTGATCTTTTATATTTTTCCTTGGTTTGACTTCTTATATTTTTACTTTACTTTTCGTGTGATGTTTTTATTTATTTATTCATTTGTCATATGATCCACTATGTCTTCTTTCCAGAAATACTATGTATTNTGACTTAACCGTGTTTCTATCTACTTGTGTCACTCTTAAAAATTGATCTTTGATCTTTTATATTTTTCCTTGGTTTGACTTCTTATATTTTTACTTTACTTTTCGTGTGATGTTTTTATTTATTTATTCATTTGTCATATGATCCACTATGTCTTCTTTCCAGAAATACTATGTATTTTCTGGACCTTCTATCTTATTACCTTTGGAGGGTTAGTCTTAGTGCTTTTTTTTTTTAAAAAAAAATTACTATTCTCGAATTCCCTAAGACTCCGATTGCAATTCGTATCGTTGTAGGCGTACCATCCCCAGATTTCTCTTCTCTCTCTTTTACCCTAACTTTTACATAAATTACTTTAGTTCGATGTACATTGTAAACAATGAATTTTTGTGGAAAAGGAAGTTGAGAAGACAAACATAAGACAGTCATGATAATATAAGTTTAATGAAATCTCTAAGTCGTATAGGTATTCCTCGTTATTTTTACTTTTTAAGGAGTCTTCTCAAGACTCTTCTTTTCGTTAAATTACAGATGGTTCGAAAGAAAGTCTGTTAAATTGGATCACTTACTGAGGATGTGTTAATTTCTCCTTAACAATCCTTAGTAAAAAAAAGAAATTTACTTAACGAATGTCAAACTATCTCATAAATAATGAGGTCGAGATGTTTTAATTGTTCGTATTAATGTGTGTATCAGAAAGTCTTCGGATTTATTACTCTGGGGGTTCTTAATGATTTCTTTCTGTTTCTTGGTTTTTATATATTCACACTTAATCTTGATAAACTCGGGACCCAAGTCTTATGGTTTCTTCTTATGATAGGAGTTTCTTTATATCCTCTTTTTATATATGATCTTAAAGGAAGTACGGGAGGGAGGAAATAGAGAGTAGTGATCTATATCAAACACGATATTCATAAACGTCATGTGTACGACCGAGTTATAAAAAATAGATTTGGTGAAATAACTTTATTATACTGTATGTTTTTCGACATGTATAATATACATATATTAATATACTCAAACCTTTATACATATATATAGGTACTTTGATAGTGGTACTAGTTACAGTATTTATATAGGTAGTGGAGGCATTCAAAAGAGGGTAGAATAGGTAGATAGATAAATATACTAGGATTGTATTCTAGATCTGAGAACCTTTTTAAAATGTGTATGGTATTTATTAAAAAATGTTTCGATGTTATCAGTATCATAGTAATCATACCATAACTGTATTTTTGTTTGTATCTGGTTTCCTTGTTTTATCTGTCGGGTGTACATACGCACGATTCAGTGAAGTCAGAACAGGTTGAGAAACACTGGGGTACCTAATTTCGGGAGGTCCGAGGAGACAGGTACCCTAAGAGGTCCGTTCTTATGACCTCACCCAACGACACGGGAGGAGGCCCCCTAGAAGGGCTGAGTCCCTAGTTTGCGTGTAGAGAATACAGAGGACGTAACCGTCAATCGGGTCCCTCGGGTGTGTGTCTTCGTTTAGCTAGAAATTTTTTTCACAGTTCTTATGAGTTACCCTTTTGTTGTCAGAGAAGTTATTTATCACGACTCCTTTGACCTATAGGTGTACGTTTTCTTATTTTCACCTGGGAAAGGAATGTGACATACGTTTTGCAGTGGGGCTTACCTAATTTTTGAATTTACATTCTGGACTTAGGTGTTGTGACGATTCTCTTTTGTATCCCTTATCCGGAGAACTAGAACCGTTGTTAAAGAACCTAGGCTGTTGTTTTACTATCTTTTGTTTTTCTCCGTTTATGTTAATGTAGTTTGATTCTTCGTGGACCCTAAAGAAACTTTCCTTACTACGACTTCGACTTTGAGGTCATGAAACCGGTGGAGTACGCTTCTCAACTGAGTGACCTTTTCTGAGACTACNTTCTCAACTGAGTAACCTTTTCTGAGACTACGACCCTCCCTAACCCCCTTCCTCCTCTTCCCCTGCTGTCTCCTACCCTACCGACCTACCGTAGTGCCTGAACTATCTGCACTCAGACTCACTTGAGGCCCTCAACCACTACCTGTCCCTCCGGACCGCACGACGTTAAGTACCCCAGCGTTTCTCAGCCTGTACTGACTCACTGACTTGACTTAACTTGACTCCTTCCTGGACCCGAAGGGACGACCGAGTCACCATTTCTTGGGTGATTTTCCAATTACAGGTTTTATATAAAACTTTGAGGAAGCATATTGAGTTATCGTTTTTCTTTTGTTATGGTTTTTTTTGGGGTTCATTAGACTAAAATTTTACCCGTTTCATGGAATTATCTTTTAAGAGGTTTCTTCTGTATGTTTACCGGTTCTCCATATACTTTTCTATAAGTTATAGTGAGTAGTAGTCTCTTTATATTTAGTTTTGATATTACTCTCTAGTTGGATTGTAAGAATAATTACGTAAAATCTCGTCTCGGTATCAAAAATAGTGGACACGTATACTCTTGGTCTAGGTTAAGAGAGTACAATAGGTTCGAGTATTTTCTTTTCCTATAATAAGGGATTGTTCGTTCGTCGTCTTTCCTTTCATCCATCCCCGATGGATAAGCGATCCGAAAGAGTTTTATGTGTAAGACAGAAAAAAACATGACTTACTACTCGTTTCAACTTGTGTGAGACGTGTGAGACTCGTAAAATATTGGTATCTTAAAAAGGAAGGAAAGGTTTACCTCCCAATACTAGAGACACGGAGTACACACTCTGTCAAAACTTTCTCGTATCTGATCCTTATTCCTTTGGTCCAAGGTTTATCCGATCGAGACGAACCTTGAAATCTGTTCACTAAGTTATAGAGACACTTTACTCCCATCACTAGGAAGTGGTGTTTGTGAAGAGTCCTAATTCCTAGTTACCTCTGGTGTATTTGTGAGTTTTGTGGATTCCAGATAGTTTCTCAGAATACATCAAGATCTATACACTGTGAACCATATTTCACATTATAAGGTCGACAATTTAATACTTCTTTACAATCAAATTTTACTTAGATCCAGTACTAGAAGTTACTGATTCTAGTGTGTGTGTGTTACTCTCTATTTGTCTGTTATAAGTACCTAAGGACTTTTTTTCTAGATTTAGTCTAGTTTGGTGGTTTGGTTCAGAGATCTAACTTGACGGTCAAAAGTCCGTCGTTTTCATGTACAATTTACTGTGGTGTGCCTTCATTAGTAGTTTTGGGTTTTGAGTTCTTTGAGATGTTCCCTTTAACGGAACGAAAAAGTTGTTAAACGACTCCTTTTTCTCTCTGATCCCCTTAAATATCTTCTCTTTGAATTCCCTAAAGGGACCATTAGATCACCAAGTCTTCGACAGAAGGTTACATTCCCTACGTCCGAGTTAGGGACTAGTCCCCTTGATTCTAGGGTGCACGGTGCCCCGTTGATTCGGGTATTCGACGCTGTAACTTAGTCGTACAGGGTTCATCTCTCTTCGGATGTATGGCGTTGATTCTTGGGTGTGCGGTGTTGATTCTGGGTTACCTCGGTTTTTTATTGATTTATTATGAAAAAAAATACTCTTGGTTCACTAACACACTTGTAACAAACCTTTAGTTAAGTTGTCTGGTTCTACTTTTTTAGTAAGACCTCTGTACGTACCTTTAGACTTGTGACCTATAAACAACGATAATTCCTTAAAAGGTAAAAATCGACGTTATTACCATAACACCAATACAAACATTCGTTAAGCAATAGAAATTTCTCTGTTTGAATTTATGTGTACCTACTTTACTGTATTACACACTCAGAGAAGTTTATTGCTCTTACATGTCTCTTACCTCCGACGTCTATCTTGACCCACCCCTATCTGTACTCGGAGGAACATTTGTATGGGTCTGGTACTTAATTTTATTCATTTGACCTTCTTATCATATATTTCATATGTCATTTTTAGACAAAAATCCTTTAGAACTTGTACGGTACGAGGGACACCTCACTTAATTGTAAAGTGGGTAGTTTTCAAGATTGTTCATGTGTCCTCAGTTTTTAGTGTTTTATACTTTTGTAATAAAAAGTTATGCTTTGAAACTCCAAAGTTTATACGTAGTTACTCTCCTCACAGACAAATAGAGGTAACGTCTGATTTGTCAAAGTTCCTATGGTTTAGGAAAATTAAATATGAAGGAAGAAAAAAAAAAAAAAAAGAGTTTTACATTGACCTTTCCACTCGAAACAGAAAAGTCAATACTTGCGTTAGAACCCTTGAGGACACTCTAAATACCAGTGGTCAGTATTGGGAGTTTTTTGTTTCACAAGAGTTCCATAAAAATTTTTGACCAAACACCACATGAAGAACAAGAAGACCTAGGGTCTGGGGACTGGTACGTATTGTGTCTGTGTAAAGTCGACGTTTAGTAAACGAAATAATTTGAAATCTCAGGTATTTTTGTAAGTACGATGGTTTTTTACACTAGGGACCCAACCCTTCTAAGGGACCTCCTCCCGTACCGTTGGGTGAGGTCATAAGAACGGACCTCTTAGGGTTCCTGTCTTCTCGGACCGTCCGATGTCAGGTACCTCAGTGTTTCTCAGTCTGTACTGACTCGTTAATTGGTGTGGTGTCTAAAGGTCCTTCTTTTTACTTTNTGAGGACACTCTAAATACCAGTGGTCAGTATTGGGAGTTTTTTGTTTCACAAGAGTTCCATAAAAATTGTTGACCAAACACCACGTGACGAACAAGAAGGCCTAGGGTCTGGGGACTGGTACGTACTGTGTCTGTGTAAAGTCGACGTTTAGTAAACGAAATAATTTGAAATCTCAGGTATTTTTGTAAGTACGATGGTTTTTTACACTAGGGACCCAACCCTTCTAAGGGACCTCCTCCCGTACCGTTGGGTGAGGTCATAAGAACGGACCTCTTAGGGTTCCTGTCTTCTCGGACCGTCCGATGTCAGGTACCCCAGTGTTTCTCAGTCTGTACTGACTCGTTAATTGGTGTGGTGTCTAAAGGTCCTTCTTTTTACTTTCGTTTAACGGTTAGACATAAAAATAAAAATCGTCTAATTTATTAGTATTATCTTAATGATCGTTGAAGTTTCGTAAGTCGGAAATACACGTGAAGGATATTTATATATATTATTATGATCTTTAAAAACCTGGTTGGAAAATGTACCTTTTATTTTTACATAGAAATTTGTGAGTTGGAGGTTTTAAGAGTTATTGTGTGTGAAGAGGATTCGTATGTTGGTGGAAACCGAAGTCAAGAATTTTGGGTGTCGTCAAATTTTCATTAAGACAGTAATCCATTACAGGGTCTGTTTTACTTCTCTTTTTAGGGTCTCAGTACGGCAGAGTCGGTGTATTTAGATCAGAGGAAAGTAATTTCCTACCCTTAGTATAATTAAAGGACCTCAAAGTCTTTGTTTCCCGGTATTTGAGCCACCGACTTTGTTGTTTTTACACAACAGAGTGTCAAAACCTCTGAGGTTACGGGTTGTAGTTCCACAGTCGTCCCAATACAGAAAGACAACCAACACTTCTTCTTTAATAGGGTACGGAGAGGGGACCGAAGACCACCAGAGGATCGCTGGACACCGTGAGTAACGAATATCTTTGTAGCGGAACTAGAGACGGAAGTAGAAGTGTACTGTAAGAGAAACACATGCACCGACACAGGTTTAAATGGGAAAAAAATTCCTGTGGTCACTATGACTAAGTCCCGGGAGGGATGAGGTCATACTGGAGTAGAATTGATTAATGTGGGCGATGTCGGGATAAGAGTTATTCCAGTGTAAGGTACCACACTCTCCAATTCTGAAGTTATATATTTAAAACCCCTATTTGATTAGTTACGTATGGTCCTTAATTCTATTAAATAAACGAGTCTACCATACGCTTCAGTCAGTCGGTTCTATATGTTTACCGTCCCCCCCTTTTCTCTTTCGGAATGTATAGTTTCAACATCTCTAAATCAAGGAAAGTCATTAGGTAAATATGTACGTAAGTCCTTTTGAATAACTTATTAACGTTGTTACATTTCTGTGTTAGTCCCTATTTCCTCAAGTGTACGGTAATCCCTGATAGACTATGTATACGGGACGTCTCTGTTTATTGTAAAATTTACAAATAAGTTATGAACGAATCACCGTCACCTTTCTTTGACTATAGGATAATTATTTTAATGTATGAAAGAAGGTTTTAGTACGTAATTTGATACTAATTGTAAACGAAAATAAACCCTTTAAAAAAGGAGAAGTGCCAAATGACATCATAAGTATTAATTTATTACAATTATTAGGTATAAGTAATTCCTGGTTCTATTCAATATTCTGAGATCAATGTCGACATAACAAGTCGTTTATAAACTTTCCAAAAAAAAGACCGATAGTCCAACCATTTTCAGAGATGAAAAAACATCTTCTTCAGGATGAAAAAATATCAAGAACTAGAGAAGAGTCAAAAGAAAACGGTAAAACTTTGATCTATTTCAGAACCCTCCGTATGAATTTCCAAGTTTGAAGTCTATTATTTAGTGGTCCGAAGGGACCACCGAGTAACCATTTCTTAGGTGAACGGCTAAGTCCTCTGTGCCCAAACTAGGGACCAGACTCTTCTAGGGTATACGGAGCCCCGTTCAGTCGGGCACGTGGTGTTGACGACTCGAACACGAGATCACGGGTCCTCGAAGTTGATGACTTGGGAGTGGGGGATTCCGTTGTTTTCATCGGTGACGTGACTCTTCGGTCACCTCGTGTCGACCTCCCATCGGGACGAGAGACGTTGAGCTCCTTTCGGGTCCGTCGTTCCTTCTGGATCGTACCGGTTTTGTTATTTATTGTAACATGTATTTATTTTACTTCGTGGATCACCATTTTTGGGTGAACGGTTACGTCCTCTGTGTCTCTGTACCCCAGTTAGGGACTCAGTCGTTCCAGGGGACCTCTTCCTATACCGTCGCGTGAGGTCATAAAAATGGACCTCTTAGGGTACCCGTCTCCTCGAACCACTCCACGTCAGGTATCCCAGTGTTTCTCAGTCTGTTAAGACTTCGGTGAATAGTACGAGTATGGGTAAGAGTAGTTTATCGTGGCAGGTTAAGGTCTTGAAATCTACTGATACTCATAGTCTAAGTCCCTTGACAGTGTCCGACGAAAGTCTCACCCGTCGTGTGGGGTTACCTGGGTACATAGGGTTTATATAATGTACCCCTATTTCTTGTAAGTCCTCTTAGAAGAGATTTTACAAGTAAACAACCGGGGCTTATCAGTCTCCATCCTTCGTACCTGTTATCCGAAAAAGACAACACATTCCTTAATAAGTACTTCGACATTCTACTACGTGTAAATAAAGGGTGAGTAAGGTCACTCGAATCATAAAGGAATACTTAATCTCCGGGTCCTTCCAAAACTACACGGGGAATTAATCAAAACGTTTGATCATCTCCTATATTAGTGTATTTAGTCCCTTAGAGTCTGACCTGTATCGAACATCCATCTCCTTTTTACGTCTTGTAGGGACATCAGACAGAGAAGGTCGTAATACGTGGTCCCTTTTATTGACGACTTACCACGGGTCTGAGACCTTATCTATAGACCCGTGTTTAGGATGAAACCCGTAAATTGAGACACTGGAACTAGTTCAGTAAACTGGAAAGACATAGAGTAAACGGAGAACCTGTTTTACCATTATTATAGTCACGGACGAAGAACCTCAGAATATGTCTAGTTTATGTAGTTATAGATATTTGACAAATCTTATTATGGACCGTGTATGGTGCGTAATCGATAATGAATAATATTCAAACATTAACTTTTCAATTTGACAAAACAACACTACAATGTATAACTAAAGTTGAAATTTGTTCGTATAAAGAATCAACCGTACCTCACCCGTCACTTCGTCGACCCGTATGTAAGATGAGTTTGAAGGATCCCTTCCCTTTGTGACGAGAGAGGTCCCATCCGGGTGGAGGGAGGTGGGGGTCCTTCTACTAGAGACTAGTCCGACTAGAGCAGGGTCCCCGAAGTCTTTCGTGAAACGACTTGTTTTCTCTTGGTAGGTCGGAGGATCCTGTGTGAGTCGAATGACTCGGTAAGAGAATGAAAAAGAGTTAATAGTTATCGTGTGTGTCTGAAGATGGTCTGTGGACAATCCCTGAAAAGGAGATAGGAGAAGACTAGTTCCTTCTATTCCTAGTTAGAGTACCAACATAATAACGACAAATTGACCTTTAATAAGAACTGTAAGAGCTGTAATCTCCGTTGGTTCTCATTGTTCTTAGAATTTATGTAAACATTGGTACAGACTTTGGAGTCTCGAGAGTCGGTGGGATTCTATCTCGAGTGGTACCAGAAGACCAGATTAGTGAATTGTTTACGAATACACTCTTCGATATTTTGAACCTTTTTAGTATTAGTTCATAGTGTTTAATATTTAAGGTATTTTTCTTGGTTTCAAGGACTCTCTTATCTCCCTTTACTCGTACGTTAATGATGTCCCTCATTTGTTCCCTCTCCTGTCTCTGTCCAAATCTTTCTAAGATGGTTCTCTCGTAAACTTACCCGAACCTCCTTACACACTGTTACTAAACGTTGAATAGAAGTGACTTCTCTCCACTCCTTATCTGGGTAAAGGTTATAATTTTTATCGAGTGACATTGTCACTGATGTTATCTCGGTTCAAACGATCCTTCTCTCACCGTGACTACCGAACTTTTGTTAAAGTGGGTGAGTCAAGTCAAGTCAAGTCAGCGAGTCAGCACAGGTTGAGAGTCTCTGGGGTACCTGACGTCGTGCGGTCCGGAGGGACAGGTAGCGGTTGAGGGTCTCAAATGAGTTTGTGTACAGGTAACTCAGCCACTACGGTAGGTCGGTAGAGTAGGAGACAGTAGGGGAAGAGGAGTGAGTGAGGAGTAGTTAGGGGTGTGTGAATAGAAGATGTCTTAGCGATTACGTGTCTTTTGTCTGATGTCTTTCCCGTGTCTATACGCAAATCGAGTGACCTGTACTCGTGTCTTAGTGTTCAACCTTACCAATCCTGATTTTCTACTTTAAAATATAACACTTTTATAGGTCTACATCCTATCGGATTTGAAAGTTTCGTTTCAGAACTAGTAAAAAGAGACAACGTTCTCTAAGGACATCTTAAAGACATGGTCTACCCAGGACGTCTTTTCCATCGTCCTACCTCGTCCTTCCTTTGAGAAAAAGAGAAGAATAAAAGTTCAGGGAATGTCGTATGTGGTATCCTTTATGAGAGAGTTCTGTCCTAGGTCGTTGTATACGTTACGGAAGGTTTTCGTTTGATTGCACCGAAAGTTAAATAAACTATAAACCACAATGAACACAAGGGTAGGTACTCTTCTCTGTTCAAAAGGATGTCACTTTCGTTTAGTTTGGTTTGATTTATTTTAAAGGACATAAGATCCTTCCATGGTCATTGAGAAACGACTGATGTCTTTCCCAGGGTTTAAGGACTCGAACCGAATCCAGGAATAGAAAAGGAGGATTAAACAACTCTGTTGGGAGGACTGAAAAGGGGTCGACATAAGAGAGGAGAGACGGACGTATAAATAAATAAAAGAAAAAATAGATTTATGGTTAAGAAGTTCAAGGTTGGACGGGAGGAGGACACTGTTCCGGTCGATAACACAACTGAGAATACATAATTGTATTATGTTTCTCTCCCAGGGCAGATCCTCCTAACCAAGGACTTTCTCACTTTCTGAACAAGTGAAACACTTGTGTCTCCGGACCCGGGAGAAGGGTGCAGAGTGGTCTCAGGGTGTCACACCGTTCCGGAGAGTCTCAACCTATACGTATCCATGGAAACTGCGACTCGTTTTCCGGGTTACGACTCTAACCTTATCTCGTTCTTCTCTAAACTCCTGACACCTATTACTTAGGGGACTGGAAGTTTCTCGGTATCTTTTATAGTCATCACTGGAACTTCTTAATTCTGGTCTTTATCAGAAGTTTTAAGGATCCGAAGAATTTTATCTCTCCTAAGGAATTTTACTACCTTTTAGTAGGGGTGTTTAGGACAACCCACCCCTGATTTGGTTAATTTCGACTAAACTTTTTTAATTCTTTATACTGGAGACGGTGTTGACTCTTGTTATCTCGTTTGAGTACCGAAACGAGACGAACCGAAGAGAGTAAGAAGATTTCACCTAAGGGAGAGAAGTAGAACTTATGTTTTACAAAGGGTAAAGACACCATGTCGGACTATATATTTAGGGGTGTACCTGTTTAATCTGTCGTTCTGTTTCTAATGACCCATACGGTACTACGGCTTCTAAGCTAGCGTACGAATCAACGAGTCGGTACAGACTGAGAAACACTGGGGTACCTGACGTCGGGCGGTCCGAGGAGATAGGTACCCCTAAGGGATCCCTTCTTATGACCTCACCCAAAGGTACGGGAGGAGGTCCCCTAGAAGGGATAATGAGTCTCTATTTACTCTTCGTGACCATCCAAGTCGTCTTCCTTTCACCGTTCTTACTTTAACCATACTTAGGGAGTCAAGGAAGAAGACTACAGTAAGACACGTGGAAATGCAATCAGTCAGGGGACTGACGGAAGTCAGTCAAGACTACCTGTCGTTACCTGTCGTCACCTGTCGAAGAGATTATACATAGTCTTCTGAAACCATCAGTCACATGATGTTGTAGTAATGTTTCACCGTACACTGATACTTTCGTTCTAAATCGGGTTGGGAGGACTTACAGACTTGTCAATTGTTTGTCCGCGGTTTCCTCAAAAACATCGAGGTTCCTCTGATGGTGGGAGACGGGGGTCGGTTTGACGGAGTTTGGCACGTACTTTTGAAGTCAGACGGGGTTTATATAAGACTGTCATCTTAACTAGTCGGAATTTCAATCCACTTCTCTGTCTGAGAAGGCACTTAGTCTCCCTACGACCTACCCACTCCCCCGTCTTAGATTGGAGGTGATCCTTTCCTCCACATAGTGTGTCGAGTCAATCACGTCCTCTTTACCCCGGACACGTTTGTATATTGGTCGACATATACAACTTACTGTGAGTAAGTAATTCCTTTGTAATAGAGACAGTAGAAATACGGTACCTGTTTAAGAGATCGTATTTATAACGGGTCTAAATAATTCCTTATTGACTCTTTATTATAACATATATACTTTTCGTATGATGTACTACTAAACCATATGTAACACTTTTCTAATAGTGTTACTTCAACAAATTATGTAGGTAGTGAAGTTTATCAATTGAAAACACGTACACACACACGCACACGCACGAATTCTATATGAGAGTCCTTTCACGTTCATATCTTAAGTTACGACAATTGTCAGTACAATCTGTAATAGAGGAGTCTTGAATGAATATGGATATACCGGAGTCAACTGGATATACCGGAGTAAAGAAGAAGGTGGATCTGGGACCGTTGGTGGTACGATGAGTGAGAAAGATACCCTAACCACAAAAAGGAGAAATAAAAAACAAAATCTAAGGTGTATATTTACTATGATTATCATAAAAAGAAAGGGTTGATCGAGTAAAGAAAATCGTATTACTGGACGTCCAAATAGATATAACAGTGTTTATGGTCCTAAAGGAAGAAGAATATCCGAATTGTTATAGGGTAACGGATGTATATATATGTATCTCTCTCTCTCTCTCTCAATGTAAAAGAAATAGGTAAGTAGACAATTTCCTGTATCCAACAAAGGTATAGAACTGAGAACACTTATTACGACGGTACTTGTACCTTTACATTTAAAGACAGAAGTAAAGAAAACCTATATATGGGTCTTTACCCTAACGACCCAGTATACCATCAAGATAAAAATTAAAAAACTTCTTAACGATGGTGACAAAAGGTATTACTGAGATAGTAAGACTCTAAAACTCTGACCACAAATTTTACGATTCACAATACCTGATTTACTAGTAAAGGACTGTTTGATACACAACTTCGGGATTAGGGGTCACCTGCCACAAATCTCTGACCTGGAAATCCCCCACTGATCCAAATCTACTCCAGTATTTCTATCTCAGAGGTACTACCCTAATCACGTGTATGCTTTGTCTTCTTCTTCCCGAAGGGACCACCGAGTCCACCATTTCTTAGGCCGACGATACTTCCTCTGGGTCCAAGTAGGGACCCAGTCCTTCTAGGGGACCTCTAGGTCATAAAAATGGCCCTCTTAAGGTACTCGTCTCTTCGAACCGTCCGATGTCAGTACCCCAGCGTTGATTCGCTGATTGTGAAATTTGTCTTGTTCCCTGGTCTCGGAGAAAGAGAGAAGATGGACTCCTATGTAGTTCTTTCGTTCGGGGACGGTGGTCCTTCTCCCGCGAGTCGTCTGTCGTTTAGACGACCGTGGAACTAGAACTTGAAAGGTTGGAGGTCTCGACATTCTTTACTTGTATACAACAAATTGGGTGGGTCAGAGAAGTAAAACAATAATTATCGGTTTTGACTGATTTTATGACCCATTGATGAGATCAACCAACAACTAAGAAGAGTCCCAGAAAGTCTACGGTAGGGATTCTATATCTCATCGTAAATGGACCAAGTGTGAGTCTATTGTGACAAAGATGGTTTTATTTAAATTTAATGTCTGATATTTTACAAACCCACAACAAAGACATATAAGAAACGGTTATTTATTAACAATTGTATATGTTTCGACTATTCGACATTAATCCTATTTGTAGACAAAATTTCTACCCTTTTGACTTCGGGTCTTTAGATAAATGATTAAAACCTGTAAAGATTCGGTATATTATATACCAGTAACACTATTTGTGTTTACTATTTCCTTTATGTTTAAAGGAAAGAGTCATGGGCCGTAAGTTCTTCGTAAGTTACTTAATAGTAAAATTATAAGATTTACTTTCATATTTACTTAATTTCTTAAAAACTCGGGAGTAAAATTATGGACTCCTGTAAACGGAGATCCGTCATTTTCTTAAAATGAAAATGTGTTTTCAAATCTCTATTAAATTCTGGTCAAGGAGCTTCTTTCTTCGGATTTCTTCAGAAAAATGAACGGACTCTCTTGTTTCTTTTAGACAACGAATCAACAAAGTCAGAACTTCTGACACGTTGCGATACCTGACATGGGACGGTCGGAGGAGACAGGTACCCTAAGAGATCCGTTCTTATAATCTCACCTAACGGTGCGGCAGAAGTATCGATTTCAGCTAGTCCTAGATCATAACGGACTATTTGTCTTGATCATGTAAAAATTAATTTAGGAGGATACAAAATAAACCGTATTGATATAAGTCACATGGTGTAGGGTTCCGGGTAGGGGGTACGGATACAAAGTATCTTCGGTAGGGTTCGTAGAATAATGTAGTCGAACAAGTAAAAGGAGACCGATGTAAGTAATAGGAGAAAAACCACAATACAGTTCTCTACGTACTGTAGTAAGATCTCCCAACGGAACACCAAGATAAAGACCGACATCAGGTGGTGAAAGCCAGGACCGGGTTACGGTCCAATCAGTATATGACTAAGTGGTTAACCGTTCTTTGGTTTCACAAAGATCGGTACCTTTGATGTTCTCTCTTTTACTTTACCTCTTCCGTCATGTCTTTGGGTTTCAGTTTCTGAGTGAAGGTTGAGAACCGGGTTCTAAGTTAAATCTTTCTTATACACATTACTACGGTCATCTGTGACCCTTAAAATGTCTCACAAGACTCATTAAAAACCGGAAAGGTGTTAAAGACCGTACTTGTTACATAATTTTCTTATGATTTAGTAGTTACTAAAAAAAAAGAGTAAAGATTTTGAGAAAAGTTTAATAAAAAGGAATTTCAGAATCTAAATTTTACGTATTTACTCTAAAATTATATCAGAAGGTTTGTTGTAGATGAAAACATTGTAGAGGGAGTCCCCCGTCAGTCGATGTAACAAACTGTCTAGGTTAATAATCTTTCAGGAATCAAAATAAGTCTCTGTAGGCGGAAAGACATTAAATGTCCACGACCAGTCTTTTAGTTAGAATTCCGGTGTCGTAAAGTTTCAACCGTTCTTAGAGTTCTGGCAAGACGAGAGATCTACAGGTGTTAGTACCATTTAGAGGTATAGTGTAATCTTGAGTATAACCAAAAACGATCCATTGGTTAGTAGAGGTAGTAGGAATTGTAGGAATGAAAGAGAGTAGACTCATTAGGAAGGTGACCGACCGGGTCTACGTCGATCCACCAGATCTCACCGGACTAAGTGTGCAGTTCGTCACCAGTCCGACCACCAAGATCTCCACTGGAGTCGATCCTGTCAAACAGAAACGAGGCGTACGATAAAGTAGTAAAGTAGGAAGTCATCTGAAAGACCCAAAGAAGTGTACTAATAGAATACCTGGTTTGTCGTAATGAAAAAGTCGGGGACTACTTGGTATAAACGATTGTAAGAAAACCGGTTTCGTTCAATGTACCCATATACCCAGAAGGGACCCACCGTGTCGTCATTTCTTAGAAGGACGGTCACTTCCTCTACGTCCAAGTCAGTGATCCAACCCTTCTAAGGGACCTCTTCCTTTACCGTTAGGTGAGGTCATAAGGACTGATCCTTTAGGCACCTGTCTTCTCGGACCGTCCGATGTCAAGTGTCCCAACGTTTACTCAGTGCGTACTGAATCACCTGATTTGTAGTGGTTGTTGTCCCGACCTACCACGGTGGGGTTGGAAGAAGGATTCAAGTGTAGGAAGGGTCTTGCAATATTACACTTGAATAATATCCCAATATTGTTCCCAATGACTTCTACATTAATCAATTCAATTTCACTCCAGTATGACTTCATGTCACCCGGACATTGGTTATCCTGAACGTGAAAAATTCTTCTCTTTGTCTTTGTGTGTCCCTCTTACGACACTACTGACGTCCTCTAGTTCCTAACGGTAATTATAGTCTTCGATTCTCTTTCCGTACCTTATCTAGGAATGTACCTCGGAAGTCTCTCTTATACCAGGGTGGTTATTGAACTAAAGTCTGTAGATCTGAGGTTTCGATACTCTATTTTCCAAAGAGAACAAAATTCACTGGATCAAACACCATCTAACAATACCGTCGGGACCCTTTAGTTAGTGTGTCCGATCGTGTGTAAGTTCCCTACTCTTTTTTGTAATGGTGAAAAATGAAAATGAAGATGATTCTTCTTTGTAGTGGAACGTTTCACTACATGTTTCCCTACCCTTCTTAGACGTCTGTACAAAAGTTAAATGGTCTCTCGAGAGTCTCGAAATGGTCTCCGTACACTGTAAATATAAGTAGTGGGTGGGTGGGGCGGGGGCTTAGTAGTAAAGGTCCTATTAAGGAGGGGTAAAGATATTGTTCCAGAGTTTTGGGGAAGGTATATCCTACGAGAGAACATACTGTTTAAACAAGTATAGGGAGAACTTTACGTCCCGTGTCCGGAGGGACCACAGTGTCACCTATTCTTAGATGGACGGTTACGTCCCCTGTGTCCAAACTAAGGACCAGGTCCTTCTAAGGTGTACGGTTCCTCGTTGACCCGGGTACTCGACGTTGATGACTTGGATGCACGATATTGATGTCTTCTGATGCGGGGATCTCGGAAATACGTTGTTCTCTTCGGTGGTGTTACTCTTCGGGCGTGTGGCGTTACTTTGAGTCGCGTCAATCTCTTTAGGACCCGTTTCGTTGTTTCTGGGTCCCGTTGGTTGTTATTTTTATTTATTTATTTTAGGAAATTTTTTTTCGTGGTGTCCCGTCATCGACCCCCAACCCCCCCCCCCCCCCACTCCACCCACCCACCTTNGTGGCGTTACTTTGAGTCGCGTCAATCGCTTTAGGACCCGTTTCGTTGTTTCTGGGTCCCGTTGGTTGTTATTTTTATTTATTTATTTTAGGAAATTTTTTTTCGTGG